>JACERP010000111.1:0-301630 GCA_014080715.1 Scenedesmus sp. NREL 46B-D3 | reverse complement strand
CCCATGCCCCGTAAAAAAGTAAAGAGCAGAGACACAAATGCTGGCCCTGATTTGTTGCTGAGTCTACAATCTATGGCTGCGCCCCTCTTCCATGATGCTGAACCAACACTATGCTGACCCAAGAAGGCAATTCTACGGCGCTGCCACCCCCTGGCATGCTCCCCCAAATCGAAGTCATTCACACACAGCAAATCATCCTTCAGACCCACGGCAGACGCGGCAACAACTCAATGCTCCAGACATACATGCCAGCCAACCCCCAAAAGCGCTGTCCAAGTAAAGGCGTGACAATATGATATGCACACATGCCGCTGGCACACACAAGCAGCGCCACAGATACGATGCTGGCTAGTGCTGAGCTGCAGCTGCACCATTCAGTTTTGTTGTGTTCACCGCAGCCGTGATAGCCGCGATAGTCCAGCACAATTGTCAGCAGTGTGGCATGTGCCACACACCCTTGAGCACTGGGCTGTGCAGGTGCACGCAGACGAGAGCCGCACCCGTGGACGTAGCAGCGCACAGGCATGCAGCGGTGAGCAGCGCCTGCCCTGTGTTGACCATCGCCATCATCATCATCATCTTACCCATTCAAGCCATAGCATCAATCCATTGGCTCCGCGCCCCACCGGGACGGAAGGAGGACGGAAAGTGCTGACCATGTGATGCAGTGGGCTGTCCAGGCGATGGCACCAGCCCCTGCACCATGCTGCAGCACAACACGGCATCAAGAGCATACTCGCTTGGCAGGCCGGCTCAGAAACTGGGCCACCATTGGCTGCTGCTGCTGGCTCCTCTTGAACAGCAGCAGCAGGCATGCAGCCGGCAGCTGCAGCACCTGCACTGCCCTCTTTACCGCCCTTCATGTGCTGCAAGGCTGCAGCAGCGCTGAGACAGCAGTGAGCGTGTCCGCCCTTGCCAGCGCTGGAGTGTGGCTCCACTTCCCGAGCAAACCACTGCTGCTGCTGCTGCAGATGCGGCTCTGCTGCACCTTGCTGCTTGTTGCCATGAGTGCGGCCGTCCAGCAAAGACAGCATGCCAGGCGCCAGCTCAGCTCCTTCCTGCTGCTGTTCAACTGTCATCGCGCCGCGCTCCACCCCAGCCTGTGGCTCAGCCACTCTGGGGCCTGCTGCTGCTGCTGCAGTTGCTGCAGGCGCTGCAGCTGCGCCAAGCCTGGACCTCATGCCGCTGCTGCACTTTTCGCCATCATCCGCTGCAGAGGCACCGGCCTCCATGCCACAACCAGTCGCACTGCCTCGTAAGATGCCACCCAGCAGTGCTGCTATTGCTGACTCGGTTGCACGTGTTTGAAGCCCCAGAGCACCTGGCATTGCTGCTGCTGCTGCCGATGCTGCTGCCGATGCCGCTGCTGCTGCCACACTGGCGGGCTGCGCTGGGCTGTCCGTTGAGCTCCCTCTCCTGGAACACGCCCGCAGTGCAGCTAATGCGTCAACAGCACCCGCTGCATCACCTCCACAACCCTGCAAACTTGGCCCTGCACTATCACTCCCTGTCACCACTGGCGCAGCGGGTGCTGCTGCTGCTGCGCGCCCCTCAGGCGTCGCATGCACATGCTGCTGGCCCTGCTGCATGCCGCTGAGCTGCGGAAGTGACAGGCTGAGTGATGCCGGCAGCTGCAGGCTGTTGAGGCCCCCACCGGGTTGTCCGGTGGAGGGTCTGCTGCTGCCGCCTGCCGCTGCGTTGGCTACCTGCAACTGCCACTCAAGCTCATTCACGCGAGCTTGCAGCATGGCGACCTGCGGCCAGACAGGCAGCACAGGCAGCAGCAGATCGATACAAGCGCCTCAACGGTGGCGGCATGCATACCTGGGCAACATGGCTGCAGCGCAGCACTCGCCCCAACATACTTTGACACACCCTCCTGCAAGCTAACCTGCAAGCGAGCGAGCTGTCCTGCAAGCTTGGGCCTGATGCCAGGTGCCTGCGCAGCCCGTGCAGCCACCTCAGCGCCCACCTGTGTGTGCAGCGCCGCCACATCAGCCTGCAGCCCTGCGTTCTGCTCCTCCAGCGCCTCGGCGTGCTGCTGCCTGCGCATCCTGCTGCGGGCCGCGCTCTCCCTGTTCTTGATCATGCGCTTCTCCTGCTTTGCCAGCCGGTCCTCGCTCACCTCCGCGAGCGCCTGCGCAGCAGCAGCAGTGGAGCATGTTGCAGTGGGCGCAGCAGAGTCGGTCGCAGCTTGAGGAGGAAGCCAACCGGTTAGGAGCATCCAGTTGGTGCATGAGCAATCACTCCTGTGATCGCCAGTCCGACCATGCATCCTGCCCCTGCTACGGCTGTGCCGTGGCCCTCTTGGTGTCCCATGTTGCTGCTGTTGTTGCACGCCCTCCTTATACACGCAGGCAGCACTCACTAGTATGGCGACATGTACCTCACCTGCAGCTTCTGCGTGGTATCCGTGTTCTTCCGCCGCACACGCTGGCCCTGCTTGGTTGGCGTGCCCCCAGCTGCTGCTGCCGCCGCTGGCACAGGCGGTGTTGCGGTGCCACCTCTGCTGCCTGCAACTGCTGCTGCTGCTGAAGGGGGGGACTCCGTATAGCTGGAGTCCTCATAGTGGACCGCAGCAGCGGCTGGTGGGGGGCCAGAGCGGGCGGAGTACTCCTGCTGTGCCGGGGCAGCAGCTGCTGCAGCTGTAGCTGCTGCGGCTGCCTGCTGCTGCTGATGTAGGTGCCGGCCCAGAAGCGAGGTCAGAAGGGCGAGCTCTGCCTGCATGTCCTTTGGAGGTGCTGCAACTGGTGCACCGGGCGCTGCATGTGCTGCTTCTGTCGGTGCGTTGGAAAAGGGGCTACGAGCCTGCACATAGAGAAGCAGCTGGTTACAGTTAATACATGCCATAGTGTCAATACATATTATACCTCTTGCTGCCGCTGTCACGCACCTGTTGGGTTGGTGCCATGCTGTCCGTAAGACCACTGATGTCCTGTGCCTGTACCTGTGAGCAGCAACAGCAGCAGCACACGTGGCAGACACGGCTGCCCCGCTCAAGTTCGGAACAACAGTCGACACGCCTCAATCAAGTCGCACAACTCCTTCATCACCTGATTCAGTAGCTTCGCCCTTCCAGCGCTGCTCTGTCCTACTTGGGCCACTGCCACGAAAGCATCCTCAGTCTCACGCGGTCCAAATGCATTGATCAGCGACACCTGTATTTGGAGATTAAGTCACAAACAACGACTGAGCTTGGTGGCCGGCACTGGCAGGCGTGCTGTCAAGGCGTGCTGCTGCATTCGAAAGCTTGAGGCAAGTTCAACAGCTACAGGGCGCTCACTAGGTGCTTCTCATGTCCACCTATAGGCTCTTCCATACCATGTAACCCGGCTGAACACAGCTCAGAAAGCAAGCATGAGAAAGTCAAGGTCTGCTGCGTCCACAGCCACGTGTGAAAATAAGCGCTTACGCAACATGTGAGCACGGGTGGTCAAAGCAGCTCAGAAAACTATTGACAGCACTTGGGGCAGGTGGCAGTTGTGTGTCACTTGACATGGTGGTCATTTTGAGGCACCTGACAGGTTTTTGAAAATACTGTGACAGACGCATACGCCCTGGATGTAATCCTGTACAAGTCCATGCTCACCCCATGGCACCTTGGCTGTTCCCGTGATTTCAAAATGGCTGCTGCACGAGCTACCTTTCTGCGTTGCACTGCCCCGGCTTCTAGAAGTGGATGTGGACACAGGTGGGCTCACATGCACACTGCGCAATCAGAGTCTAAAAACAGATGAAAGACACAACCCGGCCTGTCAAGGTATCGCATCGATGGTAGAAGTCCTTACAGCTCCTGAATGGCATGATGTTCTAGGTAAAATGGCAAACAGGTTGTAAGGACCAGTACTAGCAAGTGATCAGCAGGAAAAGGATCTAGATGCTAGCTTAGAGGGTAAGTCCATGCCTGGAAACTATGGCTCATGTGACAGAGGTCATGTTGTACAGCGCGCACGATAAATGAAGGGCATGTGGCACAGCCAGGCTGGCAAACATTCTGCTAGTGACAGCTGTGCCTGCAGGCACACAGTAACCCCCCACATGCAACGCTGTGCCCGCCGCAACCATAGGCAGCACGCAACCTTCAATTGCTCATGTGTTGCGCCGCCTTCACATCAGCTGCAAGTTGAAACGTCAGGTGCACATGCACACCCACCACTTCAGCTTGATGCCTGAACAAGATGATGACCTAGACGCAACATGCACTTGAGGCCAATGTACACATTGCTGAACAAGCCACACTGCTGCTCTGCAAGCCCACGTGCATGTAGATTTGCCACAACGCCCACACTGCTATGAGGCATGGTCACATGAGCGCTAATCAAATGGATGCAGACTTTAGGGCCTCTGGCTGGCGGCCTTTGAATGCAGGCCCTGCATGATGGGCTCAGCCCTGCACACCGTTCACATGACAGCTATCTCTATAGAGATGCCTGGAAGCCCGCAAACACGCTGCAGTCAGTTCGCTAATCAGTCCACAATTGCGAAGTAAGACTAGCAGCCATGCCACTGCCGCTGTCACGCTTTGCGAGTGGCAGTCAGCAAGGCAGAATGTATGTTGGCTGGCAACCCGCCTGCGCTTGTGGCGCCATAACTGTAGGTGGGATTGAAAGCGCCAGAGTTGGCGCATAGCTCCTGGAAGTGGGCACCATACTCGTCAACTGAAAGCATTACCCGCCATATCTGGCAAACATATGGGTTCACTGCGGAAACTAGTCTGGTACTGCACTTATAAGTGCGCCCACCTGCACAGCAGCGCATGCCAGCAGCAGGTGCTGTTTCACCATGCAGCTGTCAGTGCCTCACGTCAGGTGCAAGGCACTTGGGAACTGGGCAGCCTCGCTGACTCAGCGAGCACCTGCTGCTGGCAGCACCACCTCGCCTACATACGGCTATCTGGCTAGCTACATGCTTGTGGTACTGCACGCCTCACTTTATGCAGCTTGTCTTGCAAGCTTGCAGTGCTGTCAACAAACCGCAAGCCAACCTGCAGTCCCACTGTGCCGACCGTGTTGCCCATTTGCAGCGGTTGCTTCAGCAGTCACTGGTAATCTTTCTTGAGCACCAACAAGCCAAATCACCTAATGATGCTATGGCTTGAATGGGTAATATGATGATGATGATGAAGCCAAATCACCTCCCAAACTTCGGGGAGGGCCGCTGCGCAGTCTGCCCAGAAAGCACCTGCAGTCATAAGATGCATCCCACCAATTGTCTATCTGGAGAAGATGAACACACTCAGCTTGATGTCACCGCCTTTGTGCATGCCGCCTAGCGGATCGTGCGCCATGGCGCGCAGCGCCTGCAATAGATTGACAGCAGCAGTGAGTGCCTTGTGCAAGAACGAGTTCATTCTTCTACGTGAGTGGATTGCTGGCTGGTAGTAGCTTAGTTCATCCTTGCTCTATGGCAGGCTTTGTAACAGGCCTGGCACTTTGATGTGCAGCGCCTGTAGAGTATCCAGAACTATCTGCAAAAGCCAAATAAAACTTTCTGCTGCAACAGACCACATATATGTATCAACCTTCAGTGGGTGACGTTGCTCAGAAAAGCTAGCACAGAGCTACTCGATGCACATATATATGTTAAGTATAAGCACTGAAGCAGACACAGTTTTGCAACTGCTTCCATTTACATGGTTGCCTCCAAGCAGCCGAACACTGCCTCACTTGAAGAGGAATCATTTGCTGTCTGAAATGCAGCATCTACCTGCACTATAGTGTAGTATTTCATAGTAGCTGCTACATGACATAGTGAATGATTCTTTAATCACCGCCAACAGAAAAAGAAAACCACTTGCTCGCAATCAGACGCAGCTCATTAGTGGTGATATTGATGCAGACTTATCTAATCACCGCCAACAGAAAACAACCTGCTTAATATCAGGCGCAGCTCATCAGTGTTTGGCGGGCGTGACTCTGCGGCTTGCACTGTAACACGGGCGCATGTAAATCTAGATGCCGGAAAGTGCAAGTGGTTAGGACGGGATTTTGGTGCGATCACACGGTGTTTGGTTCACTTGAGCGCCACCTGGTTGATGCCCGTTGTACTGCTTCAGCAGGACATCTCAGCAAACTGGTGCGCAGCATCGTGTACGATTCGGACACCCTAAGTTTAGCCTTGATGTCAAAGAGAGCAATTTCAAGTTCCGCAGGGTTATTATCAAAGGAAACACAGAGAAATAAGCATCCGACATCTGATTACATAGCCTTTGCTGTTGCTGCGCCCATATTTCTAGCAGCAGTGCTGCTGATAGGCAGAGAAGTAGATCTTGGAAACAATGTGACTCACTTAGACAAGGTGATTTCTCTGACACTGAGAGCAGTTGCTGTGGCAGGAGGCAAATTGCAGCAGCAGCAGCAGCAGCAGCAGCAGCAGCAGCAGCCAGCAGCAGCAGTTCGCCATTATGCAGCACCTGGAGCGGCAACACCTGAAGTACTGCAGCAACACCAGCAGCTCCACAAACAAACAGCATTGGCCTTGCGCGTTGAAAATGGCAGCTACCCTGAGGTACACTGGCCTGAATACAGCGGGCAACAGCTGCAACCACCAAGCCATGCAGACTTGCAGCCCAGCAGCAGCGATCACGCGGACGGTTCCAACCCATACATGCTGGTTGCCTACAACGGCACATTTTTTGGCAAGCGGTGGCCAACTCATGCGTGAGCTTGGTTGCTGGTGGATGTGTTTGTGGCGTGGTTGCTGTGAACTGTGCTGCCAGTGGCCATATAAAGCGAGCTGATAGAGAACTCAGCACCTGCATGCAAGGCAAGGGTCTGCTCATAGCTGCTGGTTGACAGCTGGCTCTTTGCCTGCAAAAGGCTATTTTGCAGCGCCAACAGCAGCAGTAGCAGGTGTATATGTGTATCCTTCTTGACCCCTGAACCATTGTGTGGCTGCTGCATGCAATGCAGGCTGCAGTGCACCGTGCCATGTGTCATGACAAGCGACGTAGCAAAGCACGGACCGCGCGCAGATGTTCTTGTGTACCATGCACCTGAGCTGGATTGGGACAGGTTCTGGGCAGCACCCAAACCGCAGCACCAGCTCTGGGCCCTTCACAGCATGGAGAGTGAAGAAGCATACACAGTGCAGCAAGCAGCTGCCCCAACTTGGCAGCGACTAGACATCCAAGCCAACTACAAGCTCTCAGCAGTACTGCCAGGCCTGATCCACGTCCCTGTCCCCTACCTCAACTCGGGGCAGTACAGGGGATTCACAAAGAGGCGGCCGGTCATGTACACCAAGACCGGGCTGGTGCTGTGGATGCACAACAACTGCGACGCTGTGTCGTACCGACAGCAGCTGGTGCAGCAGCTCATGCAGTTGCTGCCGGTCGATTCGCCTGGGGCTTGCCTGCGCAACATGGACGCCTCAGGGCTGAACAGCGCCGCCCCGACAGAGCTCATGGCGCGGTACAAGTTCTACCTGGTGTTTGAGAACGTGTTTGGCGACCCTGATTGGTGAGGGTGGCGGATGAGCACATGCAGACTGAAGCATGATGCGTGGCGTGCTGCTGTTGTGGAATCAACATGCCACGGCACAGTGCGGTGCGCAGGTGGCAGCAGCTCTGCATGTCTGCCCTTCGCGTCTGCGGCTTGTCTTGCAACGCAGCTCTCGTGTCGAGCACTACTTCAGCATGGCTGTTGTGGTTTGCGCTGCTGTTGATGACGCAGGGTGTCGTCGACGTTCTTCAGAGCACTGGATGCGGGGACAGTGCCTGTTGTTCTGGGTGAGCCCAGCTGCAGCACTGCCACACGAGCCCAGAAGCTGACCGGCAACCACCTGTCACTCTAGAGTGACAAATCTGCTCCAGCTACAGTAACGCAGTGTGCATGTCATGCCGACGGCCAGCTTCAGCCTGGATTGCATGCATTTACTCGGGCAGTAACCTCACATACGTCAATGCAGCTCATCTCTGCTGTTGATGCAACAACACCAACACATCTCCACATCAACACCCGGCGTGCTTCACTCCGCCTGCAGGTGCTCCCAATGTGCTCAAGTTTGCTCCAGGGCCGCGCTCCATCATCCGTGCCTGCGATTTCAACAGCCAGCAGGACCTTGCCGGCTACCTGCTGTACCTCGACAGCAATGACACAGCATACAGGTGGGTTGCTAGCAGGCATGTTGATGCCAATACATTTTCATGTTGCACCTAAACGTGTCAATCTTGACAAGCTCAAATACAGGCATCCTTTAGATGGGCTGCCAGCGGACATACCGTAAGCAGCTTCATCAGCAGCACATGGTGGAGCCTTCTGCGAGCTGCTGAGTTGCTAGCAAATCGCCTCCATGGTACAAAAGCAGTACGACTTAATGGTGAGGTACCGCCACATGTTGTCTGTGGCGGCACCTCACTGCAATACACTGCAGCGCCGTCCTTGCCCGACCGCTTTGCTGGGCTGTACAGCTTAGTTGGCCAGGAGAGAAACTGCAATACGAATACATAACCCAAGTGCATGTCAAATTTTTTGTGCTGTTGTCCTGATCTCATCGTATGTGCACGCATCGTACACGTATGTGTGCAGGGAGTATCTGTCCTGGAAGGAAGCTGGTCCCTCTGCAGACTTTCGCAGCCTCATGCGCACGGCAGACCTGTCCCCCTGGTGTGAGATGTGCATCGCAGCTGCTCAGCGCACGCCATGGGCCTTTGACGGCACCACGCAGCAGGCCCTGGCCGCGCATCAGCACACAAAGCAAGAGTTTGACCGCCTGAACGCGCAGCTTGACAGAGACGCCAGCATGCCTTGCAGAGGCAAAACAGCCTGGTGGCAGGTGCAGCCGGCAGAGGGGGGTGCGGCGCTGTGGACCAGGGATGATGCGGTGCATGTGCCACCAGGCTGAACACCATCTGGAAGGTTTGACTGTGCCGCATGGCATTGGCCACGCCAATGCGGGAGTCATGTCACGGTTGTGTGCTTTGTAGCAGAGCTTTTGGGCTGAGCCAGGTTGCGGCCCTGATGACATAGTGCACTGCTGCATGTTTATTCATGTGTATCAGCATATGTGCCACATGTTTATTTGTGCCACAGTGCAGCTTGGCGGTGTAAGCTGCACGGAGCACTCAACCTCTCTCTGAGAGTCTTTTTTATTATCGCTTTGATGCCCACTGCTTCTAGGCCTAGAAGAACATTTAGGTGTAGACAGAGGCATGAGTTTGGCCGCCGGCTGTTCCCTAGCTGAGCATGGTGATGAAAACCACATGTACAGACATCAATGTGGCAAGTCGCCGGCACTGCTGTCTGTGACTCCTTTCAGAACATAGTGTGGCAAAGGCTGATTGTGGATTGTTACACCTGAATCCACAGGTGTGCACACAACAGCCTTGCGCCAAGATCTCCGTTGAGGCTGTTGTCTGCTGCATCCAACATGCATTGTGAACACAAATTTCATAAGATGACTACTTAGTTTCCTGATGGTTCAACACGCTCGCCCCAAGTGCTTCAAGCAGCAGTGCAACTCGTGTGCCGACGGCTCTGCAGCATATGACAGCTTGACCTTCATCGCATCGCTGTGAAGAACCAGTGCTGCTACCAGACGCAGTTCTCATCGCGTTGCTCACATGGCTGTGCCACCCATGGGCTGCACAGCGCATCTCTACTTTTCAGCACCAAAGACAAGGACCACTGCTGCCTGCCCTGCTGCTGAGGTTGCACATTTACGTCTGTACGGCAAATGTAAACCAGATCTCAACCGCACCGCAGCTCAGTTTCATAACACCGGTGTGCACAAATGCAGCCATGCACCGCTTCTGCTTACGTCAGAGCCTCATCAAAACATGTACTGTGTGTCAGGGCTTGCCATCTGGATGGTATGTACACCATGGTTTATGTCCGGACATGTGTACTGGATCCAGTACACATTTGCTTGCCGATATTTACATGTTTGTACTCGGATGATGTGTGCCCCAGCGCAACAATGTTAACAATGTTACTCTGCTCCCAAGCTGGCTGCTCCCACGTCTTATCAGTGTGCCCTCACACCATTGGCATATGTGTTTAGGCCTGCTGCAACCTGCGTTGGCGGCACCTGTTGTGCACGCCTGTAGCGGCACTTGTACTTGTTGCCCGCTACCCACACCTGCTCTCCACCCTCACACGCCCTGCGGGGGGCCGCGACCTCCGGCGCCGCCGCCGCCGCCGCTGCTGCTGCTGCTGCTGCTGCTGCCACTGCTGGTGCTGCTGCCGCCATACCCGGGGCTGCAGCTGTTTGAAACATACCAGGGAGCATAGCAGCTGGTGGCCCCGGCGTCACCACAGCATTGCGCGCTGCCGCAACAACACTCTGCTGTGGCATCGTTTGCACTGGCTGCATAGCTGTTGGTGCAGCAGGCGTCACTGTTGCTATCACAGGGTCAGCAGTTGGCCCAGGGGTTCGTAGATGCGCTGCCATCGAGGCTGTATCACTGTACTGAGATGCGATTGACCACAACTGGTCTTCTGCTGGCCGCGGTACAACATAGCTGGGGCTCTGATCGGGGGCAGCTTGCGTCTGGTACACGGCTGTGTCATCATACTCCAGGTTCTGCAGGAAGTCGTATGCAGGAAGTGCATGCTCAGCAGCTGGAGACGCCACACCTCCACTTTCACTTCCCTGTCCAGTTTCACTTCCACTGTCACCTGCACTGCCTGTTGTGTATGTTGGATAGTCTTCAGTCATTGCCGCGCCGCCGGTACTGTATGTCGGGTACGGCAGGTTCTGCTCTGTAGTTTCGGCAACGCCGCCAGTTGTGTACGTCGGATACGGGTCAAGTGGAGGATTTTGCTCAACTGCTGCTGAGTATGGGTCACTGCCAGGGGAGTACACCGGGTGAGGCTCTGCGACTGAGGCGTCCACATAGACCTGCGTAGGCAGCTGCCCTGCAGCATCCATGGCAGCGTTGCGAATTGTGCTTTCGTCCACAACAACTGATGTCACTTCTGGTGCTGGGGCGGGGTCCGTCGGCGTGCTCATGGCTGCCAGGTTCGACTTGCTGTTGTCTCTGTTGTCTGGTCCAATGTTGACATTGAGCAGGCCGTCCAGCGCCCAAAGACCTAGCCCGGCATCCTGCAAAGACACGCCAGCAAGCAGGCAAATGACCAGGGCTGAAGTAATGGGTGGTACCAGCATGCGGCTGCTGCAATTTGGATGCCCATGCGGCTGCAGGTGGCTATGAGGCAACTGCTGCACAAATACGCTGGCCACAGTGACCACTGCTGCCACTTAAGACACAGCGCACAATTGCACACGCACGCACGCAGCTTCCTGGTTGTAAATCATTGCCGTTATAGCTTGCATGATTCCTCAGCGCACCCTTGTAAGGCTGACATCCAGCAAGTTGCCGCCTCCTAGCTGCAGGTTCCACCCGCGGTCCTTGGCTTTGGCAAACCCTAACTTCTGCCCCAGTCCAAAGCCCACATAGTTCTTGTCAGCCGAGACGTCAACCACTGCGTCTCCAACACCCAAGTGCAGGCCTGTCTCCCTGTTCAAGTCCAGGTTGACAAACCCAGGGGTGACGCCAGCAACGTATGGATCATAGTAGCCGTAGCCGTATGGATCGTACTGCATCAGTGAGCGGCCAGTTGGCTTTCCAGGCGATTTCGCTGGCATTGCAGCTGCTACTGCTGCTGCTGCTGCTGGGCGGCTTGCTGCTGGTGTATGCCGGTGCAGCTGAATGGTGTGCGTCAGGTCTCTCCTGATGGGTCCTGACTTGATGTTGCTGCTGCTCCTCTTGCTGCTGCTGCTGCTGCTGCTGCTGCTGCTGCTGCTGCTGCCAGGTTGGGCAAAGCCAGGCATACGACTCTTAGTGTCAAAGAGTCGCGTGCCACCTGCAGCCATGTGTCAGGCAGGTGGTACAGGCGCCGTGACGTTCATGCGCTCCCGCATTGGCGTGCGCATTAGTCATGTGAGGCAGCAGAGTACTGCTGCCAGCTGCGGCATTGCCATGAGCCCACCTGTGACAACACCTCCGGAAGCCAGAACTAGTGCTACAAGCAGGATTTGCCAGAAACTACTTATAAGGCTAGTACACTCAGGTTTTCTCCTAGAGAGCTGCCGCAAGCGGGCATAGCATGACAGACAACTGCGCGCCATCAATTCCTTTGCAACGACGAGGGCGTGGCACGCTCTAACCACCAGAAGCTGATGCGAAGCACGTTTAATGTGTGTTTCAAGAGAAGCCAAGGAGTTGTGTAGCGTGTAGCTACGAAGTGCGCGCGCTTTCCGATTGTGTTCAGAGGGAGTCGATGAGTGTGGCAATGAAAATTCAGGGGACGTGATGAAAAAAACAAAAGGGGGCACCCTGAGTACTTAGTCTGGTGTATAAATGCAAGTTGCGCCCGCCTGTCAACGCTTGCGTGGCAACAGGACAGCATCAAGCAGCATGTCCGAAGCACGTCCTTGCAGAGGGTTGCAGGGGTGAACATGTTGCAACACGCAATCCAGCAATACGGCACCCACATGTCGAGAATATGCCCCGCGCCACCACGGCTGGGTCCTTCCGAACTGCAAAACATAGCAGTACCAATCGGTGTCCAAGTTCAAAAAACTCAGTGGACGCCTCTGCTGTGTTTACAGCCATGGCTTCTTCATCATCATCATCATCATCATCATCATCATCATCATCACATTACCCATTCAAGCCATAGCATCAGCGCCATTACATAACAGCCATTACAGCCATGGCTTGATGGACATTACAGCCATACCATCTTTGCATCCCAGGTGGCAGGTGCTGGTTTACCACCCTACAGAGAAACGCTGGTTGAGAATGGCATGTTGGCATTGCATGCGTGCCGCGGTTATCTCCAGCTGTTCCGCAGCTGTCATGTAAAAGAAATGAGTTTTAAGTGGCTCCTGGGCTCCAGGTAATGTGCGTGCAAACGTCACCAGGTGCACCAGGGGCAGATGATATGAGCATCATCATCATCATCATCATCATCATCATCATCACATCATCATCATATTACCCATCCAAGCCGCTATGGCCATAGCATCAGCGCCATCAGCCTCGCGCCCCACCGGGGCGGAAAGAGAAAGGAGCATGATATGAGCATAACTGCATGTTGACATGCAAAATCACAACCCGCCAGTACAAGCAGCAACCACACCACACGGCAAGAAGGAGGGTGGACGCCAGGCTGGCTTCAAACACACCGGCTTTCCGCCCCGGTGGCGCGATGCTATGGCTTGAATGGTATATGATGATGATGATGATGATGATGAAACACACCGGCTGGGTCTTGCACCATGTGCTGGTCTGCAGGGCGGCAGCCTCTGTGGCTCTCATCACCGCTGTTGGCATGCAGTTTCAAAGTTGCCGTGTCACTTTCACACTGTCAACACCCAGTGGGTGCACCAACGGGAGCAAGGGGGAGTCAGAACCAGTTCTGCACTTCCAGACAAGCGAAGTACGGCTCTGACGCATCTGCTGCTGCGGAAGTAATTGCTTATAAGCACCAGGTGAGCAGCTGTGCTTCTTGCAGCACAAGCGATGACCTGCCACACCAACAAAGGTTGGTGGATCACTCACACTCAGGGATGCAGGTTGCTGCACACTGTAAACAACCAGCAGCACAAACACAACACAGACAGCATTAAGTAATCACTCCAAGCCGGACAGACGCCTGTGAAGCATCATGTAGCAACACGTACATAAACTGTTGAACACAGCAAGGCATGCCTGAAGCAGCAGCACCAACCACACACGCTACACAATTAGATTGCACCCTCTCCCTCTTATAGTACTACACAGCGTATCACCGGATATGTCCAACACCCTGTCACGTGTATCAGCCCAGATGGAGTAATTTTGAGCAGAACTTACCGGCGATGCTCCACACTCAAGTACAAGACCGGCAAGAGGCTACACAGACACCATCTGCAGGCCACTCTGTCACCAAACAGGCCGGCGCCCAGCTGACGAGGGCAGCAGCGGCTCAACACGCTATTGTCATCAAGGCAAGCACACACAAGTACCTCCCAGCACAGGGAACAGCTGGACTGCATGACATAAAGGCACCAAGCTGGCATGCCACACTGTTGATGCTTTCAAAGAATTCTGGCAACCTCACAGTCACCACAGTATCACCACAGTAAGTAAAAAGTTTGCTACAGCAATTCCATATTCATAGCTACCCACTGTTGATACCCCTATCAACCAAAGAACGGCTGGGTATGTCAGCAGCAGCTACTAGCACTTGGCGGTCATGACTAGCTGCTGGGCCAGCACTCACGCTCCTTGCACTGTGGAGTGCACTCACTCGCCTTGATCTTTTGCTGCTGACAGCTGGCATAGTTATTTAACACACCATGACATCATGGTGCAGCCTTCGGTGCTGTGGCTGGCTTGGCCGGCCTTGGTTGCGTATCAGGTTGTTGGCTGCTGCTCTTTCTGCGGGCGCCAGTCACTGCTTGCGACTCTGTTACGACAGTGCCAGCGCCACCGCAGTCTCGCCTGGCCCATACGAAGCCCAGCTGCGCGATGTACCTGCAGGCGTTTGTGACACACCCAACCCACACATGGGCATGCAGCCAATGGCAAGGGCTGTCAGGCACCTGGCGCCAGGGCAGGCAGCGCACATGCTGTCGCACCTGTGAAGGGCTTTCGTGCATGGCTGAAGCAGCGCTGCTGCCTTTGTTCGTGGTGCCAATTGGCAGATGCAGCTGCAGCATGTGCTGGCGTCAAGGATGGCCGTGCAGCTGCTTCTATCCTGCATAGTGTCATGCATTGCATTCCTCCTGCTGCCGCTGCTCGTGCAGCAGAATCAGCATGCCGCTGCTGCTCACTTGCTGCAACCGCACCTCTTCTTGTACCCGCCCAGGTGCTTCGGCAGCGGCTTGCCCTCAAAACCCCTGAACGCTGCAACGTATGTGCCCGGCGGCGCCTGCACGACGGCCCTGGTGGCACCAGCCACGTCAGGGAAGCCCCAAGCAAACCAGCGGCCCCTGCAGGCACATGGCAAAGTGGACAGCAAGGCACTCAACAGCATGGCAATATGCTGCACCCAGTTGCCTTATGCCACGACGGTGGCTCTCAGCACAGCGTGCGACAATGGCTTCGCATTCCAACCCAGGAGAGCTGCAGCCATGTGTGTCCCTCTGCCGCCATGGCTGCTGCTGCACCACACCCTGGCTGCTGCGGCAAACAGCTTGCCAGGCAGGTTCCTTGCACCTGCACACACCACCCTTGCCTCCCCGTCAGTCTTTTGCTCCCTGCCACACTTACAGGGAGCTGGTAAGTTGGCCCATCTCATGATGTTGTCCCACTCCAGTTCCGCTCGCACCAGGACCTCATCACGGTACAGCGTGAAGTTCTTTGGAACATGCGGCCGCTTGGCGCCCACCAGCAGCCTGTCTGCGTGCGTGTACTGCTCAGCGCCATGCCCGTACCTGCATGTGGGCAGGTGCACACATCCACGCGGTGGTATGCGCACATGCGCATCTATAAAGCTGTACGCTGTGATGCCTGCTGCTGATGTATGCACTGCTGCGTGCACTTGCAAGTCTGCAGTACTGTGGGAGCAGCAGCAACATGTGCAGCATGTGTAGCGCTTCCTGTGCATGTTGGGGAGGCCCTCCTGGCCAGGCCAAATTAGAAGCTTACAAACGTAACACACAACAAAAGTACACTGGACAAGAAAAATGCGCGCAGGAAAGCAGAGCCCCGCCCTGCTGCTCCAACTGCTCGCATGCTAGCCACGCTAGTATCAGCATGGAGCCACGCACTTCCAGACATACGAGGGCGGCAGCGTGCAGCCTCACCAGCTCTGCAGGCCCTTGAGCTCCCCAGGGTCATGCCATTCCCCGTCATAGAACCAGGCCTTGAACAGTGTGAAGCGGGACAACGGCCCATGCATCCTGAAGGCCCACTCCTGGTTGTGCCACACAGTGTCATTTGGTGTAGGCCTGCCGTACAGGTTGGAGTAGCCCACCACTGGGTCCACCTTGGAAGGCACTGCAAGGCGTCGGTGTGCACAGAGTGAGAGGTTGCATGTACCGTGTTGCTGCAGCAACAGCTTGGTTGTGCCTCCAATCAGAGCAGCAGTGCTGCAGCAGTACTGACCGCTGCTGGACGCATCCTCAGGTGATGAGACAAGACAGATGCTGTGAGCGGATCATCTTTTACATCAGCCGTGTTTTGTTCATGACGTTCGGTTGCAACCGTGGTACTCGTGCAGGCAACGACAATTACCACACTGGGCGGTTCCCGCGGCCCGATCAACTTCAAGCTGCGCGCAGCTCACATTTACAGTTCACCAGTGTGTTAGCCTCCACTACCCACGTCGCACACAAGATCAGGCTAAGGGTCCACGCGCCCAGGGACACAAGTTGCAAGCTGCCATGGCTGCTGTGCTGTCCAAACTAGCCACTCCTCAACTTTGTTAATGATGCAGGCCAGACCTGCCGGGTGAACCACCCCGCGCATGTGCTCAGGCAAGTTTACCTGCTCGTCATAAATGTTCAGGTCAAACATCCCTGTTGACGGTCAGGCTTTATTTGCTATTTAGACAGCCACGATGTGTTTTACTGTGGACGGTGATGTTTTATCCTTTTGATGACCCCCCATTCCGTACCAGCAGTACAGCTGTTGGCACGCTGCAGAGGCTCTTGCCAGGGGCCCACCGCCCATGGTCTGGTCAGGCTGGTCATGACGGATGTGGCCCTGATTGCTGTAGCCAAGCACTGTTCCAATGTTTGGTGTGCACGTTGAGTCATATACATCGTGGTTTGTATTTGCTGCCTGGCGGCAGCAGTGCGGCAGGATGCACGGTTGTGCTGCTGCTGTTGCTGCTGCTGCTGCTGCTGCTGCTGCTGCATCCCCTGCTTTGTAAGATCCGTCACACCAATAATAAAACAATGAAATTTCCTGAACTCGTCAGTCGTTACCAATGCCCAAAATGGCATGGATTGAGCGTGGCGAGCGGCGAGCGTGTGCCGGACTGTCATATATCTAGCCAGTGCGACATACTTCAACCGGGATGTCGGCAAGCGCAACCGACAACAGCAGATTCTTCTTCGTTAACTTTTGACGATCCACTCGCTCCCTGTCATAATGGCTGCCGCTCGCTTCCTTGCTGCTGCTACTCTTGTTTTGCTGGCCTGCACTGCACTGGCCAGCGACAGGACCATCAACACTTTGGATACCAGCTGTAAGGACATGTTCAAGTTGACCATGACCGACCATTATGCTGGCGACGATTGCGGCGACATGATCACGGAAGCCATGAGCACAGTACCAACGAGCGCCAGCGATTGCCCGAATGGCGTGTATGCTGATGCTGGTTCTGAGGTGCAGGAGTGCATGGCCAAGAACCAGGTGAGGAAACCGGCATGTAGTTTTTTGACCAGCTCTGCTGCACCTGCTGTCCCCTACTCCCTGCGGTTATGCGGCAGGGAGTCGCATTGTTGACCTGGTCGATCATAAGATCATGCAGCAGCACAGCGGCAGGCATTTCAGCGGGGAATATTTTGCATTTTGCAAGGCAGCATCAAAGGCCTGGAAGAGGTACAGGCGCCAGGGTGCGCGGCGCTTTGGCCCGCGCCCGGTACGCCCGTTGCGCCAATCAGGTGGCGCAAGCCCTAAACCTGTACAGTCAAAACCCTTGCTGCTGCAAAATTGCCTGTTCTGCCGTTCTGTAATGGCCAGATGGCTGTGAATGCTTGAATTAATACATTTGCAACCACTATGAATGTTGCAGGTGTCAGAACGAATCGTCGAACGATTTGAACGTTACTGTTCAGAGAGGGCCCAGGCACTTGCACGCAGGGCAAGTGGTGATGGGCCAGGAGCACCGCACACGGCCATGTAGCAGCCTCCAAGCAGACTAGAGTATTTTGTGGACTACTGAGACAGTGTTGAGGGTGGGCAGAGGCTGTTCACTGGCAGGGAGCCAGCAGCAGCAGCTGCAAGAGGCACCAGTGCAGTGCAAGAGTGTGTTTGATGACATGCACCACCTTCGATAGGATTGCTATTAGTTTAAGTGATAGTATTCACTGACCCTATCAAGCTTGCCGTGACGTTACAAATACAGTGCTACGCCTCGTTGCGCCTGTTGCGCCGAGTGAGTCGCGAGGCTGCGCCCTGCGCCTCGACCTGAAACCAAAGCGCCGCGCATCCTGGCAGGGGCTGCATTGCCCATGACAGGCACATCAATGGAGCCTCCCCCGCAGCAACTAGGGCTTGCAGTGCCTGACTCGCGCGCCAACCCATCAACCCCCACTGCTGCTCTTGCAGAACTCCACCGACGCATGGGTGGCGTTCATCAAACGCTGTGAGGTGCTCAACGTGAATGAGGTGAGCTTGGCACTGTTACCCAGATCCGTCGTGCACTATGCATGTCTGCATCTGGTTGTTACATGCCAGTGTCCTGCAGCTGGGCAACAGCAGATTGCCAGTCCGCAAGATGCTGGTTTGTGGCTACATGCTGTGTGCAGCACGCTATGTAACTGTCCATGTTTGTTTGTCCTGGGGGTCTGGAGATGGCGCTCGATCCCCTGCGGCTTCTCCTGCAGCCCTCTGAATATGCGTAGCTGTCAGCTAATTGTACAGTGTGCCTGCTTGCGTCTGCTGTGCAGCGTGCTGGTGCGGGCGAAGCAGAGGCAGCAGCAGATGCCAAGCCGTCCTGTTTCCCTCGGTTCAACAGCTTATCAGCGTTCACCAGCTACCTTGAGGGCCAAGGAGGCCAGTCAGCAGCAGCAGCCACGTCGACTGCAGGATCAGTAACGGCAGCACAGGGTGCTGTGCTGTTGGCAGCCGCTGCAGCTGCACTTTTGCTGTAAAGTCGCAGCAGGTTGGCTGTACGTTAGGTGGGATGATAAACTGGTTATGATGCGCTTACTGGCCTTGGGTGTGGTGTTTAATGATTATCATCACAGGATGTCAAGGTTCTGTCGGAGTGCCGACCGTGCTGCATGGCGGAGCAGCTGCGTCTGCTATTATACCATCAGCAGCAATCACTGAACTTAGTACATACTGCTTTAAATGCGCATAAGTGCAGCTGAACATGTTGGCTGATGCAGCTAGGCGGTGCTTGCAGCTGACTGTTTGCGGGTTACAAGCTGCATGCGTCCTCTGCTGCTGCTCGCCCTATGCTTCTTTCATAATGTGCGTGCACCATTGCAAATCTGTCTTGCACAGTATACATCGGCAATATGGTAGCCTCTGCGCTGCTGGAGGTACGCAATCTATAATGCCAAGGCTTGGACTTGTTGGGATGCTCATTCTCAGCCGGTAATTTGCACTGATCTGTGAGTAGCTAAAGTGCGCCCTGCAACGATACAGGTCCATCTTAGGCTTATTGTTGAATCAGGAGGTTTGTGCAATGTTCACATCATGTTGCATTGTTGTTGTAGTTGCTTTGTTTTGAGATGATTTGCAGCAGTCGTTACACGCATGATGCATCAGCCAGATAGGCGTGCACATCACTACTAGCCAGCGACGTGTCTGCGTGCAACAGACTGCTGTGGCATGCAGGCCTGGCTCGTTCTAATCAGCAGCGCAGGGTACTACTGTTGCCTTTATTGATGTCACTTTTTAATCTTTTTCATGTACTTTGCCGCTACATGCAAGTAAATCAATCTACAAGACATGGCGTGAGCAGGCAGACCTTGACTGTGCGGAAGATGCACTTGACATAATTGGTTGATTGGTGCAGCATCAAAAGACGCTGTTCAAGCTTTTCTGGTTGCTGCAGGTATTAGGCACCACGGCGGTGACAACAATGGCGCGTCCCATCTAAGAGTAATTAGCAGCATGCTCACGTACTCAAGCAGTTCAACTGCTCAAAAGACAAGGTCTGTATTATAATTTTCTATATACGCGGCATCAACGAGCTATCGAATGTTCGAAAACTGCTGAGAGGTACAATCCGAAACAGCCCGTGGCTGCTGTAGACATCGGCACAGAACAATCATTGACATGAAGCTATTTTTAGCTCTTTCAGCGTTGCTAGCATGCTCGACGATAGCAGCAGCAGCTTGCCTGCCTGGAGACCTGCCATGCGCGTGCAAAGAGGCGGGCGGGCAATGGCGGGCCCTGAAGGAGCCACTTAAGTCAGTGTGCACGTATGAATTCAAACAAAGCGTTGATGGGCAAGGTAAGCAGAGGACCGAGCCACTATCAGCAGCCTGCCTGAACAGCTGCGCGCAGCAGCACTGCCAAGGCTGGCAGAGGAGCCCATGCTGCCTGCACTGCCTGGCACACCCCACAAACACCGCAACAGCAGCCAACGTATGTATCTGACCGGTTTCATGCTGCCGCAGACATGACAAGGACGTTCAACGTGTTCCTGCCAGCGGGGTACCGTAGCACACGCCGCTACCCTGTCTGGATGCATATCCATGGCGTGTACTGGGGGTCCATGGATAACATCAGCAAGCGCATGGGCTGGAACGTGCTGGCAATGGATGCCACTGCCAACTGGGATGGTGTGGCCGGCAGCGACAAGGTCTACAACAGCGCCATTGTGGTGTATCCACAATCCACGCCCAGCCCATACACCAACCCAGACCAGCGCATGGTGAGCTGGCGTGCACTGTTTGCTGCCACATCAGAAATGAGCTGCCATCCAGCAACTGCAACACACGCAGCTGCTGCCTAACAGCAAACCTGCACATGCATATCTGGGTCTGTGGGGCGCACCTTGGCAAGTACACGGCGCATCACGTACAGCAGCATGTGGTTGCCAGCATTCAACTGGTCATCGTTTGACTGGCAGCAGCCGTGCTTCACGCTGACTGAACCCATAAGCTGCAAATAGCAGCCGTCAGTGCCTGTGTCAAACTGATGTCAGCGGCATCAACGCATGTGCTGCTGCTGCCTTATGCAGCTGTGGAACCTGCCCTGGTGGAGCTGCTCCGCTGGCTCATGCGTTGACCGCAACATTGACGAGATTGCCTACATTGAGAATGTCATTAAAACCATCTTGAGCAAGCTGTCAGTGGACAAGTCAAAGGTACTTGGAGTATGGCTAGCTGTCTTTGTTTTGCTGACGAGCTCTAAAACGACATGCATCAGCATTCTGAAGCAGCAGCCTGTGCAAAGATAGCCAGAAACCCTCAGCATGCCTCCATATGTACAGCAAATGAACAGCAGGCGGCATGCCTGTGTCACAGCATCAGACGTGTGCAGCCTTGAAGGTGAAACTCACCGGATGCCTGGCCTGCTGTCCATGCAACGTGACTGTCGCCCTGGCAGTTCTGGGTTACAGGCACATCTGCGGGCGGCATGATGGTCAACTACCTGCTCTGCAAGAGTGAGCTGTTCCAGCAAACAGCTACAGCAGTTGTCGACATGCTGGGTGGAGTGGGCGAGTCGTTCCAGGGCCAGTGCAGCCCAAAGGTGCAGCTGCCGCACCTCATCCTGCACGGCATGGAGGACCCTGTCATAACATACTGGAAGGACAACGTTGTGGATGGTTCAAACTTCATCTCAACACGTGAGTTGTGTGGCACAGCTTCTCGGTTACAACTTGCACGGCAGGTTTGTCAGCTGCTGTTACGTAAAACTTTTTGCAGTTGGTGCTGGTTGGCAGCTGAGGAGGCTGCGCTCAGCGTGCACATGGTAAAGGCAGTAGCATTGACACAGCACAACCCCACTCTGCAGATATGTCCACAACTGCTGTCTGCATCACCGCAGTCAAGATGGCCAAGTGGTGGCAAGGCCTGCGTGGCTGCAAGGGCGAGCCCCGCGCAGAGTACAGCGACCAAACCCTAGAATGCCATGTGTACTGCGAGCCAGCATCCGTGGCGGAGCGCGCGGAGCGGCGGCCGATGGGCCGCAAGACAATTCCAGCACACGGCAAGGAGGCCGCGTCTGCGCTGAGCAGGGCCGCTCAGCAGCCGGCCAGCCGGCCTGTGTTGAAGCTGTGTGGCATGAAGGGAGTAGGGCACGACCTGAACACGCCCTACCAAGGCTACCCCTTTGACATCGCATGGTGAGTGCACTGCTGACAGTGGTGTGCATTGACATGCACCAGCTTGCCCAGGGTCTGCCCGCAAGCTGGGGTGGGGTTGCTGCAGAGGTAAACAGCTGACTTGCAGCACCACCTTTGCAGGGTTCCAACTGGGCTTGCAGCTGCATGCAAGCGTTGTTGGTCAGCTGTTGGGCCAGCAGAACAGTCAAAAAAGCTGACAAATGGTTGGCGGCTTGTGACGTGAGGGATAAACTGCTGCGCCTGCTGCTGCATCTGCAGGGAGTTCCTGCAGAAACAGTCAGGCCTGTAAGCAGCTGCTGCCCCAGGCTGGCCAGCAGACCTGGAAAGCCGGCCAGGTGCAGCCACCCTGCTTGGAGCACTTGCATGCAGCAAAGCAGTGCCTTGCAGCCTGCTGGCAGGGAGACAGTCTCAGGGCTGCCTCAGCAGTAGCTGGGACTTCCTGTCTGGTGATGATTGGTTTTCAGCATAGTACGAGAAGCGAATAGGCAGCTAGGTAGCTTGCAGACACGCTCCTTTTTTTCCTCAGGAATACATTGCAATCGGGTAAAATTTGTATCATGTGCACGAGCATCACACATAGAACAGTAGGTGATAGCTCACAGTGTCTGCTGAGGGTCAAAGATTGATGCGGTTTGTTTATTGTTACCATAAATTGGCAGCAACCAACAGCCTGTTGAACAGCTGAGCATTCATGCATTGTTTTTACCAACCAGCCACAATGCGTACTGCTGGCAGCAGGCAGTGTCTGCCTGCTGCAAGGCAGCATGCTGTGCACAGCAAGAGACACTTTGCCAAAGCGCCGGGCGGCAACTGTCACAGTTGCAGTGCAGCTGACGTTCCACTTTGGGACTACTTTCTGGCTGTCGACTGCTCGCTGGCTAGCTGGCTTGACTCGTGCCACTCCATGGCATGCCACTTGCTCAAGACAACCGCTGGTGCATTTTGGAGCTTGGCTGACCAGGGAAGTGTTCAAGCTGGCAGTGCTGTGCTGTATTTGTCAGCAATGTCTTGCAGCGCTGCAAATGCGCTGCTGGCAGTTGCTAGTTGTGGGCAGGTCACACATGTTGGCTGTGTATGGGATCCTTGTTGGTGACTGCGTTACTGCAACATTGATCGTGTGTAAGCCCATGGCACTCTAATCAGGTTAGCTTTGGTAACATATGTTGATGGCATCAAGCTGCTGCCATTTGCTGGAGCATCAAGGATGATTTTGCCTGTCATTTTGACTGGCCTGTTTGGTGATCATTGGGAAAACACTAGCATTCAACATCGTGTGACAGCAGCACCAGATTGGTGCAGTGACTGCAGCACTGCCAGCAGAACTGTGCTACCAGGCAACCTTTTGCAACTACTGTTCCCTCAGCTGGTGACTCAACACATGTTACACATGGCATGCGTGTTGGGACTGCTCACCCAAGGAGGTAACACTCAGGTGCAATTGTGTGCTCTGTCTCAAGTGCAAACTCCACAGCACGCGGCATTGGAAGACCGATTCACGTAACAATAAATTACAATATTCAAGCTAGCAACCTACTGCTGGCTGGTTGGCCTGCTAGTCAACAACCGCAGCACATCAAGCTGCCCCTGCGCCCCGCTGCTGCTGCTCTTTAGCTTCCTCCTCCATCCACCCCCAAGCCCCAGCATGCGCTGCTGCCAGTCGAACAGCCCACCGTTAGCCAGGCTCTCCAGCCGCACCAACCCCTCAGTTGCATCTGCAAGCATGCTGTCAAACACACCCTGCACAGACATCATCTGCTGCTCAACCTGCTGCTCAACTGACTGCACAAGCTTCCAAGCATCCTCGTGAGTCCAATCAACTGACAGCCCAAAGCTGCCAAGTGTCTTGGTGATGTCTGCAAGTGTTTGCGGCTTGAAAGCAGGCTTGCTGCTGCTGCTGCTGCTGCTTTTGCTGCTGCTGCGTGCTGGCACGCCAGCCACAGCAGCCCCCAAAGACTTTCCATTCATTGAGCCGCTGATAACAACTCGCTGGGGGCTGTCGCCACTGCTGAAAGATGACAGCTGGATGCTGTAAGAGGTGGGCTTACTTTCGCCTTGCTCAAATGTGGTGCTGTCCCATGAGCCCCACGCATCATCTGGACTCCAAACCATAGCTGCCTCAGCACCGTTGCTTGCAGGAAAACGCTGCCGGTTGAGGTCAGATTCTAGATCCAGTTGCGGCACCGCAGGTTGCTGCGCGTCTGCTGCTGCTTCAACCTGTCCGGCTGCGGCTGTTGCTGCTGGGGCTGCTGCTGGGGCT
This sequence comes from Scenedesmus sp. NREL 46B-D3, assembly GCA_014080715.1. Taxonomy (NCBI): domain Eukaryota; kingdom Viridiplantae; phylum Chlorophyta; class Chlorophyceae; order Sphaeropleales; family Scenedesmaceae; genus Scenedesmus; species Scenedesmus sp. NREL 46B-D3. The sequence continues at coordinate 277,459 of JACERP010000111.1, read as the reverse complement.
GTCTGTGGCAGGGCATCAAAGCGCGGTTGTGTGCTTGATGCTGGTGCCTGAACACTGCCATCTGCAAGAGAAAGGTTGACACAAACCCAGTGGCTGTCAGCGTCACTTTTGCTTGATATCACAGCAACTCAGTGCAGCAAGATCAACAGCTCCAACAATCAACAGCTAGCCAGGCGTGCAGCTGCACCTGACATATTGATGACACAATACCCACCACCAGTTGAACAGGCTCGCTTCTAATAGCAGCTGGAATGTCACCAGTGCATAATTACTCACCCTCCTGGTCATCTGCTGGAGGGTTCATTGCGACTGCTGGACTTGATTGGATGGCTGGTCTGCTGCTGCCAGCTGCTGCTGCAACGTCCAGAGCACGTTGCTCCTCGTAAACCCTGGGAAATGGCATTTATGTGACGTTTGTTGAGTATCTTTGACCAGGAATGAGCCACTGGTGCACTTGCTGATCTTCGCGCCCAGTGTACTGCCTGCAAAATCAGCTCACCGGTAATTCTGTGCACGAGGGCTGTACGCACAAGCCGTGTTTGCTAACGCAATCACAAGCAAACACGCCATCAGCTTGCGCTCCGAGTTCCACTTGGCCATTGCAGAAAGCAGCACACCACGGAAGCCCATTTTATGCTGTGTATATCAGCGTAATTGCGCTTACGCTTACGTTTAAAAACGGGTTGTTGTGAGATACCCAGTGTCAGGGCCCGCTTCGAGTGTGTGCATGGCTTCTTGTTGAGTTGCAGCAGCAGCAGTGCCTGACTCTGAGCTAGTGACACTTGCAGCAGTACATTCTTTGACATCTTTCACTAAAAAGTAACCACCATAGCTGCGATCTGAGTTGCATTACGAAACACAACATACAAAAGGTTACAAGGTCTAACCTTGGAGCAGCTGAACGCGCACACCGCAGATGTTGCACCGTTTCCAGCTTGACACTGCTGTCCTGCACATCTCAGAGGATCTGCACCTCCATACACCACACGCCAAACATGCTGACGAACCTGACTTGCTGCGAGAGAAAAGTATATCACACAGAGGACGTCCAATAGGATACTATCGTGCTGAGCGCCCTGCCACAAGCAAGTGCAGCACACAAGCTGCTGATGCAATGGCTTGAATGGGTACTATGATGATGACGACGAGCTGCTGTTGCTGCTGTGCTGTGCCAGTCACCAGATCATTTGTTACTCCCACATGCGCTTTCCCACCACCAGCTGCCTTGCCTGCCCCCCCCCCCCCCCCCCCCCCCCCCCCCCCCCCCCAGTCACCAGATCATTTGTTACTCCTTCTACAGTGCGTTTCCCACCACATACATTGCTGCATGTGGGCGTGTGTCGACATAGCAGGAGCAGCACCTGCAGCCACCGCCTGCTGCTGCCTGCAGCAAACTGCACACCAGCTGCTGCTCAGCTGGCAGCAGCACCACCCTCCTCATCTGCTGCCTGCACCGGCGTGTACTGCATCTGCATCTCCTGCTGGGTGCTGCATAATGCCACATCACCAGCAGGACTGTTGCAACCAGCAGCAGCTCAGCCAGTGCAGGCAAGCGAATGTGGCTGCTGTACACCGCCTTCTTGCCAAAGGCTTGCAGGAAAGTGGCCTTCTCCTGCAAGCCAACCTGCAGACCGCAGCAACAGCGCTCATTTGTACAGAGGAGCTGTCTGTCACAAGACCTGTTTCCATGTGTCTTTACTGTCATCAACATGTTGACCAGGTGACCTCGAGCCGCGCGCCACAAACGTCAAGGTTGCCAGGCGAAGCTCTGCTTTTGATGGAACACGCGCCTCGTCCTTGCCACAGCATCGCCAAATGATATGCAGGAAGCATCTGCAAATCCCATGCCTTCCCTTCTCGTTGCTCCTGTTGCTGCTGCTGCTGCTGCTGCTGCTGCTGCTCCACACCCCCTCTTACTCACCGCAGCTGCTGCCATGCCTGTGCCATACACAGCCAGCCCCAGGAACCTGTGCACGGGGCCCAGCGCCACACGCCGCTCAATGGCAACAGTGGGCCACAGGTACGACGCAAACCCCACCACGTACTGTGAGGCAGGCGGCCAGCCACAGCACATGCCGCAGCAGCAGCGCGCGTCCCAGCAGAGATCAGCAGTCAATAATAAAACCCGTCAAGTTTTCACACAGCAAGATCCTGACGAGGGCAAGCAAGGTACTTGCTGACAGACAGCACCATGCAGCACATGCATGGTGACGGGTCCATCACAACATGGCTGAACTTGCTGCCATGTGCTACCTGCTTCTGCGGCGCAGGCGGTGTCGGCAGCAGCAGAAGGCTACCCTTTGCGGCTCGGTGCTGCCAGGTGCCTCAATTGCAAACTGGCGTGCAGATGCTGTCCTGCAGGCCGCCCTTACCTGGCCGACCAGCAGCAGCAGTGCAGCCAGGCCGACGAAGCTGTGGGGACTGTACAGATTAGGATGGGCGGCTGTTTCAGTGTGTGGCTCTTCCAGGCAGCCAGGAAGCCCAGCAGGGCTGCCAGGCAGGCCAAGCTGTGCAGCACCCAGTGCACCTGCTTGCGGCGCGGCCTTGACACGGGTTTGGTGTGTTGGGTGGCGTCAAGTGGCAGACAGTGAGGGTCAGCCCAGGCACTGTGGTGGTACTGAATGTAACTGCTACTAGGTCAAACGTAACTAGGGGAGAGATGTGCCGTTGGGCACACCGTGGTAGCTGAGCAGTGGCTGACAGAGCTGGGGGCAAGCGCCTGTGTGCACTGCCATTGCACTTTTGCTGCAGCTGCATGACTGCACGCAGTGCTGTCACTGTGAGGATACTGTTGTGGTGAAATCTTCGGTGACAGCGATGCAAGAATAGCAGCAGCAGCGGCAGCAGCAGCAGCAACCCCACCTTGAAAAGCTCTGCTGCCATGGTGCCTTGTATGCCAGCACAGCCTCGGTCATGAGCACCGCAAAGCCCAGCGTCATAAGTACCGGGTGCCAGTTGAACAGGCGATCCGTAGATGCCCCACCCTGCTCTGGCCTAGTGCTAACACCTCCTAGTTGATGCACCCATACTCCTATGGTAAGCAGCATCGACACGGCGCAAACGCGAACTGACACGCTGATGATGCTTAGATCAGATCCGCCGTGCGAGGAGCGGCCAGCTGCATGTGCTTCTGCACCAAGGGACATGTTGCCAAGTTGGCCTTTGCGCGTTCGCAGTTGTTGACCGAAAACGAACCGACCGTCACTGCTCATTGGGCATGCGACAACGAGTAGTCCTTTGTGGAGGCAGGCGCCTGGTTTGTGGCATCAACAGCAGTTCAAACCACCCAGCCTGGCAGGGTCCGAGGCAGTGGATTTTGACCAGAGTACAATTTACCAATAAACCTACAAGAACTGTTCATTCTCTGCCACATGTCAATCAAACCCACCCATTACAGCCACGGCACGCCCACACAGCCTGATAATGCGTTACTAGGGTTCTTTGCTACAACCTAGTCCTGCCACAGCAGTGCTGGCCTGATGCCCACAAAGAGGCGGGGGAAGCAAAATTTCAAGACCTATTGTTCTGTCAACCGTCAAGCATCCACGCATGAGCAGCATGGAGCAAACTGTTGTCATTGCGTGCAACATGCTCGGACATCCTTTCCCTGCTTGAACAAGAGGTCCGGGTCTTGGCAAACTTCCCACCAAAAATCAACATGGTCGACATAATCAACTCCATCTGCGTCATGCACAGCAGTCCTACAGGCTGATTGTACAAGGCACACCGTGCCTTGCTGGTTGTACATGGGCATGATGGCACACACAAGCTGTTTGATCGCTGCTTAGCCTTCCAGTATTCACACCATGCCGCGGCCTCCCTTCAATGAGCAACTCCAATTTTTGCATGTTCCTCAGTTCGTTCGACACCAATGCTTGTATGTGCGCCCTCTGCTGCTCAATCCGTCAGCCATTCAGTACTGCTGGAAGCCTGGCTTGCTGGCTGCCGCATCGCCAGGCGACGCGAACACTGCGCGCAGACAGGCAGCACAACAGCAGATGGGAGGCAAGCAGAAGGACTGGCGCTGCTCGGCAACCCCAGGCAGCAAGGTTGTATGCTGTGTGGCAGTGCTGCGTGACGCCAGGCACACTGCTCCCTGGCTTGCTGGCACTCCGCACACGGTGGCTGTGCAAGCAGCCGCGTTGCTGAGCGCGACCAGCTGCTACCCCCACATGCCTGCGCGAGTTGTCGAGCAATGCAGGGACGCGATGATGTGGACGGAGCTTTGCCCACCTGGGTGCCCCACAACAGGCCCTGGCGCCACATCGATCTGCAGCCAGTGCGAATGCTGTGCACGCTGCAGCGACAGGTTGGCGCCCGCGGCAGCAAACGAGGGCTGGTGGCGCCCAATGATGGACTGCACCTGCCAGGTGTGGTCAGTCAACCAACACGCCCGCGGCAGTTGAGGCTGTAACACGCAACTCTGCACGGACAAGCTGCATGTTGTTCTTGCCAGCAGCCTGTGCAACAAACCGTCTAAAGCGATGTGTAGAGTGCCAAGGCGGTCAGCACCCAGGCGCTGTGCGGCATGGCCCTGTGCAGTGCCGCCTTTCAGCACAGCATGTTCCAGCCTCTGCAGTACTACGACTGCTGCCAAAACAAGCAAAACAGCGGAGATCCCTGAGCCCCTCCTGGCAGCAGCTGCGTGCACTGAGCCGCGCACCTGCTGCAGCCACGCGCTGTAGTCTCCGCCGTCAGGGTTGATGCAGCACACGCCCAGCACAGCTCCTAGGCACGCTGCACCAACCCAGCTGCCCATACGGCCTGCCGAGGGAGGCACGACATAGGGGTGCTGCTGCGCGGCCTGCATGTACAGACGTCGCCAGCAGCAGCAGTAGCAGCAGCATGCTGGGCGGTTTTGAAACAGGTGAAGCTTGGCCACAGCACTGCAATACTGAGTTGAGCTTAGGCATGGCTGCCCAATTGTGACTGAAGCAAAACAGAAACAAACATCAGCTGCGGCAGCTGTGAAGCATCCTATGCGTGAACTGCCGCGCTTTGGTGACAACAATCTTGCAACGCTGTCGCTGCCGCAGCCAAGCAACCATGCTGAATGTGTTGGAAATGCCGCTTATGCACTTTCTTCAGCTGCTCCACCCCGCATCAAGCCGTGCTAAACCCATGGCGGTGTCACCGGAATGGCAAGCGCATGGCATACACCTGAGATGTGCATGTACTGCACGTACACCCCCACTGACCACAGAAGTTGCCGCATCACCTGCTCTACATCCGTCATGAACGCCTGCCACACTCCAGGGTTGATGCGGCCAGCCAGTTGCTGCGGAACGGCTGCTCCATTGTGCTTGAGGTTATGACACGCCTGGCCCCTGCACAGTTGCAAGTAAACCTCGCTGAGGTGACCAGCAGCTGCTGCTGACACAGCTGCCTTGCATGCTCGTTCGAGGTTCGCACCTTGGTTCCCTTTTAAAAACTCTACCACGACTTTCTGCTGGTTCTCATGCCATGGAGCTGTCATTGCTTGCACTTGCAGCAGCTGCTGGCTTTTCTGCTGTTCTGCTGCTACTATCCTTGCTGCGTTGACGCTTTCGCGAGTGCGCTGCAGAAAGTATTAGCAGATGAATCAAGTGCGCATGCAGCTGAGGAGTCTCCAGACCAGAGCAACTGTCGATGCAGGGGGTATCACCGCGAGGGCAACGGCACGTGAGCACTCCGTGCAAAAGACGTTCGCCTCGAAAGCACTTCGACATCAAACTGATGGTGCTGCGAAGCACCACCACCAGGATGCGCCAATCAGCCAGTGAGCACATACACAAGTGACAACCGCTGAGCCCTAGCCATGCAGTGCCACATCAGCAGTGCTGCTGAGCAGCTGCTCGAACATCACCTCCTGCTGACACTACGCCGCCGCCTCCCTTCTAATTCTGGCGGGGCAGCTTCAATTGTAGACGCTCCTGCCGCCACTGCTGCACCTACATGATCACCAGCCACTAAGTCGTCCTCTTCAACGACCGCATCATCCCCAGCAGCATGCACTCTGCTGCGTCGCAGCCGCACAGCACTCAGGCTTCCACCGCAGCAGATCAAGCAGTGCGCCGCCGTCTACCGCGTGCGCTGCTGCTGCTGCTGCTGCTGCTGCCAGCTAGCACCTCCTCCGCGCAGACCCCAGGGAGTGTCAGCAGCACCTCTTCTGCTTCTGCGTCGCCGCCATCTGCTCCATCCTGCTCAGCTTCACCCTCATCCTCCCACCCATCTTCGTCTACATCCACGATACCCTGCAGCCCGGCGCCTCACTCCCAAACAGCAACAGCCTCACAACCTCCTCATCTTCCCCACTCAGCGGCTTCAACTTAAACCCGACTTGCACGCCTCCCACTCCTGATCTGCCTCCGCAGCCGCCAGCGCCTGCCCAACCTCAACCAGCTCCTCGGGTTCATCTGAACCCCGGGGTTTTGGTGGCGGGGGCACGGCAGCGGCGGCCGCAGAAACACCTCAACCCCGCGCGGCACCCACACGCGCAGCACGACGTCCTGCTTGCTGAAGCGCGCATACACCCCGACCCAGCCAGGCAAGCCAGACACCGCCACATCAGCGAGGCAAGCCGCCGTAGGCATCGGTGACTTGACCACAAAGCTGTGAGGCACCAGCCCTCCCCGTGCTTGCACAGAGTCCTTGCAGAACAGCACGCTGCTGCCTCTGCCAGGCTTCTTCTTGCTGCCGCTGCCATCTGCACCAGCATCCCCTCCCTCGCTGCTGCTGCTGCTGCTGCTGCTGCTGCTTGACGCTGCACCCTGCCAACCCTCCACACGTTCCTGCAAGGCCTCATCAACCTCCCCGTCATCCTCTTCTTCTTCCTGCTCGTCTTCGAAGTCGACCTCCTGCCCCTCCGCCAGCAGCGGCAGCCCGTACACGCGCATGCTGCGCGGCCCGTGAAACGCCAAGCTGCAGCTGGGAGGACCAGACAGCACATCCACTCGCACCAGGCCACTCCAGATGTAGCTGGCCGTCACTGTGTTGGGCTTGCTGCTGCTGCTGCTGCTGCTGGTGTCAGTGGCGGCGTCCTCAACACCATCCTCGTCTTCCTGTGCTCGCACTATGTCCAGAGGTGTTGGCGGGCTGAAGGCCATCAGCCGCTTGCGTGGGTGCAGCAGGCGCAGCTCGTCGGGTGTGAGCATGTGGGGGATGCGGTGGTGCAGGTGCACGCCAGGAGTGTCTGCAGGGCCATCAGCAGCAGCAGCAGCGGCAGGAAGCAAAAGCGTGCGGATGACGTGTTGGCAAGCACACTTGCACACCCATGCACGGCAGCAACGCAAGCTTCAGGCCAGACACTGCAATGGGCCGGATCACTCTTGCGACGTTGGGCGGCGCTGCTACAGCTGCACCAGCAAGGCCCCCGGCAAACATGATGTGCAGCGTGTCTGCCGCTGCCCTGCAGGGTGCCGAACCTTGGACGATCCCCGTGCATTCCAGCCGACAAGCTGCCGCAGCCCACACACACTAAGCCCCGCAGGCTGCTGCCGCCCTGCACTGCACCGCCCTCACCATACAGCGTGCCGCCCGTCTCGAAGGCCTGCAGCGGGATGAGGCCCAGCGTGGTCCCCGGCATGGCGCTCTCCACGGGCAGGTGGCGGCTGGTGGCCAACGCCGCAGCATCAAAGTTGCCGCCGGTCAGGCTGCATGGTGGACAGGCAGCAGCAACAGTGGCGGGAGCGAGCGAGCAGTGCTTGTCTGGGTGCGGTGCGCGTCCCAGCGGCAGCGCAGGACGCAGCAACGCCAGCTGCGCAATGTCAAGGTGGGACAGCGCAGACGACAGGCCGGCGGATGTGTGACAGGTCTGCAGCAGGCCGGCGTGTGACATACATGCAGCAGGTCAGCTGGTCGAGCCGCAGGTGCTGCCGCGGCTGGCAGTGCAGCTGAGTTTTCTTTTCTCAGTCACTGACTGTGACCTGCGGCTCGCCCAGCTGACCTGCTGCATGTATGTCACACGCCGGCCTGCTGCAGACCTGTGTGCAGCAGGCCTCAGTCTCAGTTTACATGAACTGCCGTCTGCAAACGTGGGCAGCTGGAGTCCACACGGACCTGTGCATCTGAGCATGGACGGGCGCTTCACAGGCTACTGCCTGCCCAGGCAACAGAGCCGCAACTGACTCAAGAACCGAGCTGGAAAGGAGGGGAGACACGGCACGTAAAAGCTGCACGCGCACCCCATCTGCCCACCACAAGGGGTGTGTGAACAACCACCGCCAAGAAAAGAACATCAAGGGGGGGGGGACATTGCAGCGCATCACGCAGCACCTGCGCGCCTCACCTGCTCATCTCCTTGAGCATGGCACGCACAAACGCGCTCTTGCCCACGTTGGCCGCGCCAACCACAAACACGTCGCGCCCTTTGCGCTCCCTGCACACCTTGCCGGTCACCGCGGCGATGCCCTCGCCCGTGTGGCTGCTGACCAAGTGCGCGGACGTCACCTGCGCATGCACGTGCAGGGAAGGCGGCACGCAGGACAAGGGCCGGCACGCACGACTCATGCATTCAGCAGTGAGGCATACGAGGGAATGATGTGTCAGTGACTCCTAACGCAAGCAGGCAATGCAGCTGAACCTGCACTGACGGTCGTGATCAGCATGATGATGGTCAAGGTGTATATGTTTCAGCTCTGTGCAGTGCGGTGGCTGTACCCCCTTTGCAGCTGGCTGCTTGGAATGCAGGCGGCGCTGTGCATTGCCCCGCAGCTGACTTAGGCTGCTCAAAGAATGCATGCTTGATAACCCGGCACAGCACGGCCCACCCCAAGGGGCCTACACGGCAAAGCAAGCACCATTGCCAGCTGGCGTGGTGGGGCATGCGGGCAGACCTGCAGACGCCGCCTTGCTGCTGACTCAGCCAGCCAGTCTGCCACGTCCTTGGGCTTGCAGCCGCCAGGTAGCAGGTCCATCTTGGTGCCCACGAGCACGATGGGGTTGTTGCCGACCATGTCCCGGACCTGAGGGCAGCCGCAGCAGCAGCAGCAGCCAGTGCAACATCAACGACGCCAAACAGCAAGCACAATGCCAGCAGAGCATGCACGAGCACCAGCCTGGGGCAGCTGCGGCCGCAGCAGCAGCGACGTGCTCACTGGGGGGCAAGCACCGCCGGGGCTCTGCCTGCGTATGCACACTGCATGCCGGAGAGCAACTGCAACAACAACAGTCCTCTCGAACGTGGCCCCTGCGGGGTTTGACCCATCTGAGCGCATCTGAACCTGGTGGCTGGGGCCGCGGCCGCGAGTGTGCACGTAACGGCAGCGCTGGCCTCAGCGCCTGATGCCAGCCGGCTTGTTCGACACCCCCAGGCCTGCAAGGGCTTCCGCCCGCACCGCCACAGTCACTGAGCGGTGGGGACCCGCTCTGGTGCAGCCCAGCGCGCCACAGCAAAGCGCCCCGCCACGCGCCACCCCGCCCTCCCCAGCGTAAACAGCCATGCTGCACCCCTTGCTCAAGCCCACACCAGCTTGATGCGGCCCAGCGCCGCACATGCAGCGCAGGGGGCCGCGCACTCGCAACTCCCCGCCTCCTCTGACTCCCCAGCCGCCCGACGCACCTTGCTCAAGCCCAGCCCAGCTTGGTGTAGCCCGGCGTCGAACATGCACATGCGGCGCCGCGGCCCCCCGCCGCCCCCGCCCGCCCGCCCTCCCTGACTCCCCAGCCACGCGCCGCACGCCGCACCTTGCCCATGAGGCTGCCGGACGCGTCCAGCAGGTCCACCAGCAGCACCACCAGCGCCTTCACGCCGCGCACCTCCTGCGGTACACAAGCCGGGCGCGGCACACCCGAGTGCGTCGCCGCTACGACAACCGCGCTGCAGCGCAAGCGACGCAGCCCACACTCACGGGCCTCGCTTCTACGGGGATTGCGGTGCGCACCTCCTGCGGCGCACGCACATGGGTGCATGCTGGCGGCGCCCGTGTGTGCCGTGCACATCAGCCCCGTGCAAGCAACCCCTGCGGCAGCTTCTGAGCTGTCTGTCTTACACAGCACAACTGCAGACACATTGCTCCTCAAAACGTCCTGCACCACGCTCTGCCACAAGCGTGCTGAACAGGCAACCAGCGTGCAAGCACTGCTCACCGAGATCTTCTGCCGCAGCTGCTCAGGCGTCACCAGCAGCTTGCCCAGCAACTCAAGCTGCCCGTCGCCCGCTGCCGCCGCTGCTGCTGCCGATCCCGCTGCTGCACGTTCATACTCGCTGTCCACTGGGATCGGTTCCTCCGCTGCTGGTGGCGCCTGCTGCTGTGCCCAGGCCTTCTGTGTGAAGTCCTCCACGGCAGGAATCATGGCACCGTTGCACAGACCAGAGCAGCGCACACACAGCACCTGCATAGCATGCGCAAACACGGGGGTGGATGCATACATAGAACAGTTACATTCAATTAGTGAAGTACTAACCGACACTAGAAAGCCAGCGTTGTTACTTGAGCATGCTGCGGCTACCTGATGCAGTTGCTGACTGCAGCAAGCCACACCACGCCACAGGCAGCTCTCAATGCAAACGTGTGCTAGCTGTTCCAGCTGTCTGCCTGCAACAACAAAATCCACGGGCAGCTGCTGCGGGGACGCCCTGCACCTTGTTCAGCTGCTTGTGTCGCTGCTTGAGCAGGTACTTATCGGGCGCCACGTAGCCAGCTGCAGAGGCGGCAGCAGTCTGCAGCGGCGCGCCGCAGCCGTAGCAGCAGGGCTGGCTGCTGAGGGCGAGCGCGGCGGCCTTCCTCTCCTTGTTGCTGCGTTTCACACCAGCAGCCTTGCTGCTGCTGCTGCTGCCAGCCCATCGGCCGCTGCTGGCCTGGGCGTCAGGTCTGCTGCTGCGGTCGCTGCTGCTGCCTCTGTAGGGCTCCCGTTCACACGGCCGCCAGTTGCCGTGCCCGGTGTTTCCATCACGCTGCTCCCAGCTGCCGCCCGGACCCCTGGCTTGGCGCTCGCCGCTGTCTGCCCTGCCGTCCCTGCCGTCCCATCTGTTATTGTACTGCCTGTCATCACGCTGCTCCCAGCTGCCTGGCCTGTCTTTGCTGAATCTGTCCCTGCTGCTGTCCCTGCTATCTCGCTTCAAGGATTCCCGTCTGTCCTGCTGCTCAAAGCTGCGGGGTTCTCCTCTACCATCCGTGCTGGCTTCTCGCCCGTCCCAATCGTCCCTTCTGTCCCACCTGCTGTCCCTGCTGTGGCTGTCCTGCCTGCCGCCAGGACTGGAGGCATCCCTGGCATCCCTGCTAGGCCGTCTGCTGCTGCTGCTGCTGTAGCTCCACCTGTCACCTTCACCTCCCTCCTCACGCTGCTGCTGGCTGCTGCTGCTGCGACGGCCGGTCCCTGAGGGGTCCACTGCTGCCGCCACCCCTGCGCCTATCAGGCTGATCACGCCTTGGGTTGCGTTGGCTGCTACCGTCAGGGTCGAACCAGGAGCTGCTGCCCTCCCTGCCGCTGCTGCTGCTGCTGCCGCCCCTGCTGGGTCTGGGTCCACGTGCAGCATGCCTGCTGCTGCTGCTGCTGCTGCTGCCGCCGCTACGGCCTCCAGGAGGGGCAGCTGGCAGCTCACCCCAACCACTGTCGTCCAAGGCAGCCTGGCTGTTGCCGCCAGCTGCTAGGACTGAAGTGCCACACCTGCTGCGGTTGTCGCTGCGTTGACACTGTGTGCTTGACGCCCGCTGAAGGGGAAGGCTGCTGGCTGTGCCCCTGGCCTGTGCGGCATGCATGCTGCGTAGTGTGCACTCAGGCTGCTGGCAGCCCACATGCCTGCAGGAAGCAAAGGCATGACAACGTGACGGTGCAGCAGGCTGATGCTTTGACAGCAGCATGCAGGGCGCTTAGCATGCCAGTACACACATGCATCAGTGGCAGATGCACACCCCTGGACTCAAATTCCCGCACAGAGGCTGAGTACAAGCTGCAGGCTACTGCCTCAAAACAAATAAACGCGGGTGGAAGAAGGTATGTCGTGAGCCTACCTGCGGTGCAGGCCCTGCATGCTGGGCACCAGGATGTGCGGTGTGGTGTGCTGCTGTTGCCACAATGACTGGTGTCGGCACTACGCCTTACGAGTGGAAGCCGTGATCAACATAATAAATGCTGATACTGAAGAGTGTGTGTGTGCCTCACACCGATGGTCTTGTTGCTCGCCCACCACCACTCGTACACTACAGCTCAGCAGCTCAGTGCAAGTGTGCAGCCGTTAGATTGGAAAATTGTTGTACCAAAAAGTGCACGAATCATCACGCAAGCTGCAGCAGTGCTGTGGTTTCCTGACAATGCTTAGGGAATAGGTTTTCACGGTAGTGCGCTCGGTCTGGTCTTAACCACGACACCGCAGCACATTGATTACACCCGGTATCACGATGAAGTCGCTTCAGTGCCAGCAAAAGGCCCAGGGCCTGCGTGCCCAGGACTCACGGAGCCGTCGGACGGCTGTGCGCGTGCAGGCAAACGGCAGCGCTCCTGAGGTTCCTCCAGGTAATTCAAAAAGCATGTTCGTTGCGTGCCATGCAGCGCTGAATGCTGTTGCTGTCCAGCATGACAGAATCTCCTCCCGGCAGCAGCAACCGGCAGCTGCAGCAGCAGCAGAACTTGGCCCTGGCCCTTTGACTTGTACTTTGACTGTGAATGCTTCTCAAGTTGTGTGGGCTTATTTAACCTTGTTTGTGACTGTGATGAGCTGGCTGGGTGGTGTAACAGCAGCAGTGCTGGCAGCAGGTTGCCCTGCTGGCGGTGTGCGCACTGGCAGTTGCAGCAACTGGCTGCCAACCAGTTAATGCAAAGAATGTCTCGACAGACTCACAATCCACTTTGCAGCTGGATCCTCTGGTCAACCATTGCAACATGCAATCTGCAAGGGGGGGGGGTGATGCGGGAATGGCACTTTGCTGGCACAAAACGTCGAGATGCTACAGGATGGTGGTGAGCCAGTTGCTGGTGTTTCACTTGCTGCATCACGTGCAGGTCTCAACAAATGGAGCAGCCACATCACGCAGCCCAAGAGCCAGGGAGCGTCTCAGGCCATGCTCTATGCTACAGGTGTGCAGTGCAGCCAGCATGCATCCCAGCAGGCACGTACGTTTGCGGGCGCGCAGCAGCGTGTGTGCCAGCAGGGGCCCTATGGTGCAGTGCACACGCAGGATAGCACCAGTACCTGGGCAGCAGCTGGGAGCCACCACAAGACGTGGGCATCTGCAGCTGCAACTTCAGCAACCTGACATCAGCCGCAACAGTGCAAACCTCGAACCTCACGCGTGTTTGAACTGCTCCGGCAAGCGCGCCACCCCAGGGCTGGTGAGGCGGCCATGACCCAGCAGCAGCCCAAGTCACGCCGCATCCCTTCTGCACACCGCATCCTCACTACACAGAGAGCCGCTGCATGCAGCACTCAGTGTGTTGCGGTTCCTCTGCATGCCCTCTCTTTGTGCAGGCCTGTCAGAGGCCGACATGAACAAGCCCCAGGTCGGCATCGCCAGCATGTGGTACGAGGGCAACCCCTGCAACATGCACCTGCTCAACCTGGCAGAGGAGGTCAAGCGCGGCGTGGTGGGTGCGGGCACAGCACGCGTGGCGCCGGGGCACCGCCCGGCGACAGGACTGTCTTGGTTTGGTTTGGTTTTAGGAGACCTGCAGCAGTTGCTGAGACTGCAGCTGGACAGCGGCTTCTGTGCGGTGGCGTGCTGCTCTGTGCAACGGTGTTGAGTGCGCCTTGCCGGCTGCCGGGCAGCTGGCAAACAACCGGCACATTGCTCAGGATGGTTGTGCAAGAGCTGGCTTCAGGTTTCCTTGCAGCAGGTTCACGCAGGCGCGTGCAGGCCTTGCGTGCTGCTGGTGTGTCTCGGCTGTGCATTTGCATTGCTCAGCTGTCTGCTTCAAGTCGCCTTGACGTGCGTGTGCTGGCAAGGATGGCTAGTCTCGTTCGGCGTATAGGCGAGTCCCACCAAGACACAAAGCCATGCCGACAAGTATTACATCACCACCCATTGTCTGAGCCAACACCACACGCAGCCGTGCTGTTCTTTCCTGCAGCATGCATGTGCGCTTCAGCGGCAGCATCAGTGGCGTTGCTGTGTCGCCTGTGCTGTATGTGGTGTGTTCTGTCTGCGCAGCCCAGCCGCAGATTGGATGACCCTGTGTTGCAGTTGTGTAGTTCACGTTCGGCAGCAGTTGCCACTTTTATGCTGCCCATGCTGCGGCTCCTGCCTTGCTTGCTGCTGCTGCTGCTGCCGCTTGCCTCTGCAGGTGGAGGCAGGCATGGTTGGCTACCGCTTCAACACCATCGGCGTCTCTGACGGCATCTCCATGGGCACTGACGGCATGAGCTTCTCGCTGCAGAGCAGGTAACAGCACCAGCTGCATGCTGCATTCGTTCAGTACAGCTGTATGCCACGTATTGGTGAGATGCAAGCGGGGTTTTCAAGTGCAAATTCAGCGCACAGAGAGCTGAGACTCTCCCCGGAGCAGCAGGGCCGGGAGGTGCTGGCAGCACACCCAACATGCCCCATCAAAGCTGGCAGTGGACGTCTTGCTGTGGTGGTGTAGTGCAGCACAGACGGCGGAGCTCTTCCCTGCCTGGCTGGTGCGGCCGACTGGCTGGTTGCAGCATGCACAGCACGTCCAGTGATGCAAGCACACTGCACAGCTTCATGCTAGGGCTGCCACCTCAGCTTCTCGAGTTTTCAACAGCATGAAAGCAGTTGCTGATGCGCGAACATGGCCGGCTGTGCTGCTGCAGGGACCTCATCGCCGACAGCATCGAGACCGTGATGAGCGCGCAGTGGTACGACGCCAACGTGTCGCTGCCCGGCTGCGACAAGAACATGCCGGGCAGCATCATCGCCATGGCGCGGCTCAACCGGCCCTCCATCATGGTGTACGGCGGCACCATCAAGCCGGGCTACAGCCAGCTGGACGGCAGCGTGCTGGACATCGTCAGCGCCTTCCAGAGCTTTGGTGAGCGCGGGGTGTGGGTGGGCTGCCTGCCAGAGCTTTGGTGAGCGCGGGGTGTGGGTGGGTCGCCACAGAGTGTCGTGCGCCGTGGCTGCTGGTCTACGATGGCGTCGACGAGTTGAGGTGCAGCCCACTGGACATCATTTGAGCTCTCCAGACCTCATAAAAGTGAAGTATCGGTGTGAAGGGCCTAGTCTTTGAGTTGTGGCTTCTCATGTGATAAGCAGGGCTGTGACTTGTGTTTGTACAGCTGAGTGTCACCTCACCTCACTTGCCTTGCCGTCATGGGTGCTGCGGATCTGCAGGTGCGTACGCTGCTGGCCTGGTGACGGAGGAGCAGCGCTTTGACATGGTGCGCCACGCCTGCCCCGGCGCTGGCGCGTGCGGCGGCATGTACACCGCCAACACCATGTCCAGCAGCATCGAGGCCCTGGGCATGAGCCTGCCCTACAGCAGCAGCATCCCAGCCACAGACCCGCTCAAGCTGGACGAGTGCAGGATGGCTGGCAGGTGCGCCGCTTGTGGCATGCGTTTGCGGGGATTTGTGCGGGAAATGGTGCGGAAGGGCGGGGGTCGCTGGGGCCCAAAGGACGGGGATGCTGCTGAGCAGGGGGGTGGCTGAGCTTCCTGTACTCTCTCAAGCAGCTGATGGTGCACAGGTTCAGCAGCAGGAGCGCCGCATGCTGTCTATTGTTTGCTCGGCACAGACAACGGGGTGGGTTTGAAGGTCATCGTGTTACATAACTGCGGCTGTGGCACGTCATGTAACAGGTACATCCTGGAGCTGCTGAAGCGCGACATCAAGCCCCGCGACATCATGACCTACAAGGCCTTTGAGAACGCCATGGTCACCGTGATGGCCACTGGCGGCTCGACCAACGCAGTGCTGCACTACATCGCCATGGCGCGCGCCGCCGGGGTGCCTCTGTCCCTGGACGACTGGCAGCGCGTCAGCGACAAGGTGCGCGGTGTCCGGGGCTGCACCACATTGCGGATTGTACCTGTGCTTCGACACACGCACGGGTGGTGCTCATCGTCTTCTGGGAAGAACACTCTGTGTCTAAGCACTGCTGCTGCTGGTGGGATGACGCTGCGGCCTGTCGGGGCCGCTTGGGGGCGGCATGCACCAGTTGATCAGCTGGTCCTATTCATTGGTCGCTGTCTGCTGCACTTTGCTGCTCTGCATCCTGCTGTGTCTGCCCCCAGGTGCCCTTCATCTGCGACCTGAAGCCCAGCGGCAAGTACGTCATGGAGGACGTGCACAAGGTCGGCGGCACGCCCGCGCTGCTCAAGTACCTGATGGCCAAGGGCTTCATCGACGGCTCGTGCCTTACCGTCACAGGTGCGTGGCTGGAGCGGCGGTGCTGCGGCCACAGCTTGCAGCCCGCCTCCTCTGTTGTGTGGTGAAGATCAAGAGAGAGAGCAGTCACATGTGGAACCAGTCACCATCTCAGATGCACTGTTTCGATGGTGTGATGACGGCTCAAGTCTCACTACCGCTGGTCCGCTCGTTATGCACACCTACAAGCAGGGATCACAAATTATCTTAGTGGTGTACTGGCCGCGCTCCGCAGCCTGCCATCCGTGTTTCATCAGCTGCTCGCTGGCACCCGCACTGCACAGGGGCTTGTGTGCCCTCCTGGACATGCACGGTTACTGAGAGAGGCCTGGCACACTGCTCAGTGGGCCTGCGCATTGCATTCATATTCCAGCTGCATAGCACCCTCATTCTGTTCTTGTTTGCGCCATCCTGCTGTTGCCAACATGTCGCTTGCAGGCAAGACCATGGCGGAGAACCTGGCGGGCTGCCCGGACCTGAGGGAGGGGCAGGACGTGGTCTGCCTGTGGAGGCGCCCATCAAGAGCACGGGGCACCTGCAGATCCTGTACGGCAACCTGTGCCCTGAGGGTAGCGTGGCCAAGATCACCGGCAAGGAGGGCCTGCAGTTCACCGGCCAGGTGAGGGAGTCCCCAAGGCAGTTCAAACGGCAGTCCACACGGAAGTTCACGGGGGAGCTCACATACCAGCCAACAGCCACATCATCAGGGCAGACTACGTGCCAGGAGGGCCTGCAGTGCACCAACCAGCTGTTCACTCATGCTCGGTGTGCTTCGTGCATGTGCTGGGCGGTGCCTCACCCCTTTCCACACTTCCTGACCCTGCCTTGTGTGCCACGGCTGCCTCACCACCATGGCATGCCGCAGGCGCTGTGCTTTGACTGTGAGGAGGACATGCTTGCTGCACTGGAGGCCGACACTGAGAAGTTCAGGGGCAAGGTCGTCATCATCAGGTGCGGCTGCATCACATTCACAAGCAGCAGTGAAGCCAGCTGCTGGGCAATCCTTTCTACTCCTGCCGACCAGGCTTACACCCGCAGCGCGCCTGTCGGTGTTTGCAGTTACAGGGGCCGCCATGGTTGCCGAGTTCATCTTCAACCATGCATTTGTTGGGTTTGTGGTGTGCACTTTAATATGCTGCTCGCACAAGAGTGACTGCTCGCCTGCAAGGTGGGAGCAGGACCCCATGGCTGACCCAGGCAAGACTGATTATCCT
This sequence comes from Scenedesmus sp. NREL 46B-D3, assembly GCA_014080715.1. Lineage (NCBI taxonomy): Eukaryota > Viridiplantae > Chlorophyta > Chlorophyceae > Sphaeropleales > Scenedesmaceae > Scenedesmus > Scenedesmus sp. NREL 46B-D3. The sequence goes on along the minus strand of JACERP010000111.1, from coordinate 260,002 downwards.
TGGTGCCTGTTTCTGGCTCCTCTGTGGTGCACTCATGATGCGCTGCGTGCGACACTGCGACGGTGGCGGTGGCGTGCGCAGGTACGAGGGCCCCAAGGGCGGCCCGGGCATGCCCGAGATGCTCACGCCCACCAGCGCCATCATGGGCGCAGGCCTCGGCAAGGAGTGCGCGCTCATCACCGACGGCCGCTTCAGCGGCGGCAGCCACGGCTTTGTGATCGGCCACGTCACGCCAGAGGCGCAGGTCGGCGGACCCATCGCCCTTGCCCAGGTGGGTGCCGGCCTGGCGGTGCAGCTGTCCGAACAATGGTGGCGTCATGGCTTAGCTGTTGCATGCGCTTGGTTGTGCCCGGGCGGTGCTTGATTGTGTGTGCGTGCTCCATGCGCAGCGGTCGGCTGCCATGTATGCACCCACATATGCAGGGGACGAGCTCACGACGACTCGGCTGGTGCTGTGAATCGTGTTACGGGTGGTTGCTGGCTGCGCGTGCTTGGCGGAAACCTGCATGCCATCCTGCTCATCGACGGTTGCTTGCCATACGCCTCTCCTGGCAGAGCCTGGGCGGCTGTCCAGCTGTTGAGCGCAGCCTAGTCGACACTGGCAGCCGCGTGGCGGCCCACGTAACGGCGCGTTCCTGCTGTACTGCTTCTGTGCGTGTGCAGGACGGCGATGTCATTGCCATTGACGCTGACAAGCGCGTCATGGACATCGTGGGCGTGAGTGACGCCGACATGGCTGATCGCCGCGCACGCTGGACGGCGCCTCCCCTCAAAGCCACCAGCGGCACGCTCTACAAGTACATCAAGAACGTGGTCAGCGCATCCGAGGGCTGCGTCACTGATGCCTGAACGACCTGAGGCGCTCGCTGCATTGCTGACAGCATGGCGCGCAGCTTGGAGCGTGCCCGTCAGCACTGTGGCGTGCAGGATTCGTCGGCGGCTGGCAAAGCTGTTCTGAGCTCGCACACCGTCATTGCTGCTGATGCTGGGAGCGGCGGTTTGGTACAGGCTTATGGCTGGCTGGCTGCTGGCTGGTCGCCGCCGGCTGTAGTTTGGTTGCTTGACAGGGCCAAACACTGCTCGTAGTCGAGGCTGCCGCGGGTGTGTGTCTCCTTGCAGGAGACTGTCCCTTGTTGCAGCAGCATGTATGTTGCCGATGTGTGCCGGACTGCGTGCTTGGCTGCTGTGGCCGACATGCTGGAGCCAGTGAGCAGCTGGGCATGTTGTTTGTTCTGGCTGGCTGCAATTGCGGGCCGCACACATAGGCATTGCATATGTTTGCAAGCTGCGCTGAATCCTGATCAGCTGTCAGCTTACGCCACCTCAACCAGCCGAGCTCCACTGCATGTCGCTTGCGACAACAGCTGTGCTTTGGCAGCAGTGCCACACAGCAGGTCATTGAGAATTCAAACTTGTGGTTAGTACTGGCATGGTGTGCAGGCTCTGGCAGTTCTGCAGGTGTCCAGCACTGCTGCGTTCTTTGACGCCTGAAGATGTGCGGTTTGCAAACTTGCATGTTCCTGTGCACACTGTTCAACAACTACATATGTACTACGCAGTATAAGTGCCATTTGCACTTGGGGTTATTGTGGGAAGCGGTCAGCAGCCACGAGCATTTGCATGTGTACTATGTTTTCAGGATGGTGTGCGTCGCTCAGCACGCGAATTAACCACATCAAAAGCATGCTGCTGCTGTCCTTGATGTTGATTCCTTCATTGGTGAACAGCTCTGCTGGTGAACAGCTGCGCACTTCTTGCTTGTCCTCTCACTTCCTTGCTTGTTAGGTCGCGGCCTGCTGCGCAGCCTGGTCCAGATTTGCCAGTCACGGGAGTCTGCCGGATGCCGAGGAAACCATTCCAGATCGCACGAGATTTCTGTCATGCGGTGCAGTGGTGGGGATGTCTGGGCATGCGAACTCACGACAGGACATCTTGAACCCTAGGGCTCAGCTGCGTTGCGCTGACAAAGCAGCAGACAACAAGCAACATGCAGCATGCTAGTGCCGTGTCCTCTCACATGCAGCTGTGAAAGCAACCAGCTGCAGTAATGCTCTGTCTGGTGGCAGAAAAAGGCAAGGATTTCTGTTTTGTGTAGATCTTCTGTACACCTCTACATGCATGTCTGTACACCTCTACATGCATGTCTTGGTCGTGACATATGTTCCACGACCAAGGCAAGTGGCCATGGCGGCCGGCACCATGTCTCGCCCAGCCAGCGGACTGCTGCAGGCTGCCATGCAAGTTAGCTTCACCAGTCTGGTGACGGTCACCTCCTGGATAGTCGTAGAATTGTAGAACTGCCTAATACACGTCCGAAACTATCACCTCTCCAGGTTCATGCGCCGGCTGGAAGGCCTGCCGAGCGCCAAAACGTGAGGATGAGCTTTAGTGTAAGCCACTACCAACCTAGGTAGCCTTTTAACCCAGGGCATGCATCCTTACGGCAGCGCCGCGCTCACGTATCAAGTCGAAGTGTACCGCCCGAACGTTGCTGTGCCAGCCCCGTACTATCCTGGTATAAGACTCTTTCCAGCCGGTAATTTGCACATAGCAAGCAGCACTTGATCATGTCGCGAACACATCTGTCAACCCTAAGGAAGGCTACCGGTTACCGGTATATTCCGGTAACCGGTGTATTCCCTTTTTGAACGCTGCAACTGAACTCGGCCTGTCTCGTGCTTGGCTGCAAGACCAGTGAGTGGGAGAGAAAGACAAATTATCTGCATCAACATGGATTGAGCATTGCTGCACCGCAGCCCATGGATGCAGTCATGGCAGTCTCGGCTTCGCAGCAACACTTCCTTTGTGATCTGTCTCTTTCCACAAACGCTCGCCATGGACTACAGAACGCTCACAAACACGTGCTCTGTCATTGCAGGCCAGCAGCAGCAGCAGCTGCCATGTAGCTGAGGTGAACATTGCTGTGCTGCAGCTGGCTGTTCAAGTTGAAGCAACTGGCACTGAGCAGCCGCCGCCATACTGCGGCGTTGCCAACACATATCCATCTGCCATTCAACTTAATCAGAGTTTAGGTGATAACAAAAAACATTCCGAGAAAGTTCTGCATACTATGATGGCATCGTCATGTGGAACAACACGGCACTGCATGCCTGCCAATAACTGCCCTACAGCCTACCATATCCTCCGCATGTGGTGCAAACGTAGGGCATGAACTGTTCCCAATTATGTGATGCAGCAAAACGATACTTCAAAGCAGGCAGGCATGTGTGCGCCGCATCTGTTGCAGCGCTGCACAATATCATGATAATGTACAAAACCCCTGTGCCGACGATGTCATACACTTGTACTGCAGCGGCTGACAACACGTGGTTCATGCCGCTGGTATGCGGTTGCAACATGGCGCTGAACTATACCTCGGCGCCCAGGTTGGTGTTGATGTAACAATAAGCGCACACCAAATCGACCTACACATGTGCACACCCTGGAGTCACAATCACATGCATTACCTTCACAAAAAAGTGCTGCAGTGCTACAATATGTTGCATGATGCAACTCCACTTCACTCACAGCCACACTTTAGGCAAAAGCTGCCTGTACTCACACTAAAACTACTGCTAGAAAGCAACTCGCTCTGTGGGTGTCAGCTGTGCTGGGTACATACAACACATGCACGAACTGCAAAGCCGTATGTGGTGTTATGTTCAAGTTTCACTGCGAGGTTTGAACCCTGGGCAATCCCCATAGATGTATTTACGCAAGCATGCACTACGTGCATGCCGACTTGATAGTATGGAGGCCTCAAACACACACACACACAGCTGTGTCAAGCCAGAATGGGATGCACCTGATGATAATCAGTAATAGACTGGAATGCAGCACCAACAGCAATGACAGCCGCATCATGCCCTGGCAGCGCCACAATGCTGTTTGTCTCGGGCTGCAGCCACACCTGCTGCTGACCACCAAACCTGCCAATACCACTTGACTGTGCAGCGTCTGAGTTCGATGCACCCGATGAGTCCCCACCGCTACCTAAGCTAGACCCCACTCCCCTCTGCTGCTGCAGCTGCTGCAGTTGCTGCTGCAGTTGCTGCTGTAGATCGGCCCTCGCTGCTGCTGTGCATTGGGTCCTTGATGCTGCTGAGCTCGCAGCGCGTCTGTTGCCGCTGCAGCTGTGTTGCTGCCTGCTGCAGGGCTTACATCCTCACCATCTGACGAGGATAACGTAAAGCTGACAGGCAGCAGCACTTCAGGCATGTCCAGCAGCGTAGCGAGGCCATCAACACCCACTTGGCTCTTTGATGGCTTCAACAGCACATGGATGCCATTGGCAGCGAAGTAATGCCGCGTCTGTGCCAGCAGCACTGCCCGCAGGCGTTGGGCCTTCAAGTAGGCTGCTGCGGGAGCCACCTGGCCCAACTGGATGAGCGGGTACTGCATCAACAAGCACACATGACGCAAGACAGGCCCAGGGGTGAGCACAGAAGTTGCGAGGCACAGGCTGCACTGGACGCTGCTACAGCCTAGGCCTCTGGCAGGTGTGCACAGCTAGCTCACCACTGATTGCACCGGTGCAGTGCTGCTACATGCTGAGCAGCATCGTGCTGCGTGAGCAGCGGCACCAAGCACCACTGCCCTGCGCACGCACTACTGCTTTGCAACCCTAAACAGACTTACAGCAACACAACCACCGCCGAAATAGCCGCGCACTGTATGCGCATGCAAGCACACACAACACCAAATTATCCGAGGATCCTCCGAGGAACCTCCGAGGACGAGTCGCCACAGATCACAGGTTCAGACTCACCCAGTGGCTGTCTGCGTCTATGTACCCCTCCAGCCACAGCCCCTCAAGGCTCACAGCCACCTCAGCCTGCAGGATGACGCTCAGCACATCCTGCACCATGTGGTTGTTGCCGGGCGGCTTCAGGGGGCCCTTCACGCAGCCCGGCCGCTGCTGCATCAGGGCCTCAACCAGGTTGCTGCTGGTGCCCTGCAGGTAGCCGATACACAGCGAGGGCATCGCGGGCAGCTGCTGCAAGGTTGGGGGGAGCAGCAGGCCTGCTTGGCGGTACTGCTGCTGCTGCTGCCGGGGCTGCTGCTGTGTCTTGTTGGAGATCTCTTGCTGGTGCCTTGAGTAGTTGAAGGCAGCCGCTGCAGCAGCTGGCTGGCGATGCAGCCGGGCCTGCAGAGAGGGCCCTGCTGGGTGGCCTGCCGCTGATGCGCTGCTGCTGCTGTTGTGCTGCTTCTGCGCAGGCTGTTGGTCCATGAGGGCGTCTGCCACCACTGCGCAGTCCAGCAGCTGCCGGCAGAACACTCCCGTCTTGTCCAAAGAGGATGCAACCTGCCGGCATTGCAGGTGCAGGATAGGGAGCAACAGAGGAGGCGCAAAGCATGCTTGAGAGTGAGCTCCATGCTGAAGACGCAAGTCAACACAACACGCGTGGAGGGCACAGAGAATCAGGGCGATATTTGAATGAGCGACGCCGTTGGGGTCTCATTCAACTGTCAATGTACAGCAGTTAAGGGAGACAGGCCCAGCCATGCTAGCATAGCATGAGGCAGACGCAGCGCAGTGCCCGAGCATGTGCGTTGCATTTCGTTGGCGCTGCGCTGGAGCTACGACCAAGAGCTGGTGACATCAGCTGCACCTGCATCGCGCCCTGGCCCGAGATGCTGCCGCCTGTTGGCCGATATGCAGTCACGCCAACAGTAGAGGCGGGGCACACAATCGACCCCCAAGTCTCAGTGCCGATGGCAAACGGCAAAAGGCCTGCGGCAGCAACACAGCAGCAGGGTGGGCACCGACGCTGCTCACAGCGAGGGTCTACAGTCTAGTTGCATGAACTACGCTCGCTGTTTCACTGCTGGCCTGGCGGCGTTGACGCACCGTAAACTAAAAGAAGAACTGCACTGAAGCTTGCAGCAAGTCTTCAATGTTTGCTGATCTACCGAACAACTGCGGAGCCGCGCGACTACTAGCAGCTTATTGCGTGTGCCCATACCTGCTGCCACAGCCACGGCGGACCCGGCACTGCTGCCGCAGCTGCCTGTATCGATGTTCCAGGGGTTGCGCGTGGTGATGCCGTTGAACCACACATCACCCCACGCCAGCTCCCCTGTGGCCGTCTTGGCCAGCAGCACACCACCAGCAGCCGACAGAGCAGAGAAGGCCCAGCTCGGCTGCAGCACGACGCAGCACAGCAGAGCAAAAGTCTCAACACATGAGCATATGGTCAAACATTGGAAGCTGCCGCGACAGTGCTCGCTTGGGTGGAACAGGCAGACAGCCGCTTGTTTGGTGTGCCACACCAGCAGCTGTGCACGTGGAAATGTCCAATTCAAAGCTGACTGCCTTCAACGTTGAACGTTGACGTTACACCTGTCACCACATTAATTTGGGTGGCCCCAGCCTTAGCAGCCGCAGCCGCCGCAAGTCGCCCCGCTCTCATGCCTTTTGTTGCTGCTGCTGCTGCCGCTGCAGCTGCAGGCCTCACCGTGTTGATGGTCCTGTTCCTCAGCTGCGTGAGTCCCCAGCTGGTGGGGTAGCCGGGCACCGCCATGAGGTCCTTCAGCCGTACGGCACTCCAGTCAGCAGGCTCACATTGGACGTGCCGCCGCTGCTGCTGCTGCTGCTGCTGGCTGCTGCAGCGGAAGCATTGTGTCTTGCAGCGCCTGTTGTGCTGCAGTGGCCTGCGCGGCTGCGAGCTCTCTTGTGAAGGTAACGACTGGGTGCAGCAGCGGGTCGAACCTGGAGGACCAAGACAGCAGACAGCCAGGCAGAATTGGACTTGAGGCAAGATTTGGACCCAAGTCTCTGCATGTGCAGGAGCACAGCCAGGACACCCACCCACGGCAGATGCAGCACCGTGCAGCAGCACGAGGCCTGCTTGCAAAGCCTACATGAAGGAGCATGGCCTAGCCGCAGCGCTTCCAAGTTGTCCATTTGTAGCACAGGGTTGGTTGCAGACGCAGCCTGTAGAAACCCGCAGCAGCAGCTGCATCTCGCTCTCTGCCTCATCGAGCCGCGACAGGTGCAGCGACGGGAACCAGCAGCAGCATGCGATCGCCGCCACGAGGCTGCCCCTCGCCCACCTCCTCAGCCGTGACAGGTACACAGCCGCCAGCTGCTGCGGCGTCAGCCTGCCGTCCGCCAGCAGCTCCGACAGCTGCAGCAGGCTGAAGTACGCCAGCTGGTCGGCCGTCACACGCACCCACACATCGCCAGGCACAGCTGCTGGTCCCGACGCATTCCTGCCGCTGCCAGCTGGGCCCGCCGGCGGCCCGACCTGTGCAGCAGCAGCAGCAGTCCTCACTGGTGCCGTCCAAGCTGCAGCTCCACCTGAGGAGCTGGTGCTGGCTGTGCCGCTGACGGTGCTGGTGGTGTCTGCAGCAGCGGCGGCTGCCGTAGCTGCCCTAACTGCTGCTGCTGAGCTTGCTGACTCAGCAGGTGGTGGTGATTGGGAGCCGAGGAGAGGCGGGCTGGCTGCTGTTGTGGCAGGAGCCGTGTACTGTACGGCTGACTGTCGCGCTGCCACACTGCTGCCGGCAGCCACTTGTGCTTGAGCTGGCGCTGTTGGTGCTGCTGTGTTGTTGGCAGCTGGGGTTGTCAAAGCTGGGTCTGATGCCTGCTGCTGCTTGAGGCCGCGTAGAACAAGGATGGAGCTGTTGTCTCCGCCAGCAGCACCAGACACAGTGCTGCTGCTGCTGCCATTGGTGGCTGTGCTGCCGGCTGGCAGTAAGTTGGACTGCAACTCTGCCATGCTGCCAGTGATGTCAGAGCTGTTGGAGCTGCCCTGCTGCTGCTGCTGCTGCTGCTGCTGCTGCTGCTGCTGTCTATTCTGTGACTCCTGCTGGCGTTGCTGCTGCTGCTGCAAATGCCGTGCAGCAGTCTCATAGTCTCCTACGGCAGGGAAAACCTGGTAAGGTGACAAGCCCAGCAGTACGACTGGCAAGATTGTGCTGCCGAGGCGGCAGATTGCTGCACTCACACCATCGCTGTGTCATTCAGCCTACTGTTGAGCGCAAACTCAGCATACCGAGACGAGCCACCAGCCAGACACACGCGGCCGCTGCTGCTGCTGCTGCTGTTGCTGCTGGCCCTGCTATTCAGCAGCAGCTCAACTGGCAAGTTGCCTGAAACAGGCATCCCAGCTGAGCCTGGCGTGAACACACTGCTGGTGCTGCTGCTGCTGCTGCTGCTGCTGTTTGCAGCGCAGCATCCTTGCACAAACTGGCCGCTCCCAACGCTAGCCCAGTCAACGAAGCAAGCATCTGGCACAACACCCCTGCTGCTGCTGTTGCTGGGCACGGGCTGCCCCCGCTGCAGCTGCACCTGCGTACTCTGGGGTGCCATCGCAAACACGCTGCCCGGGTTGCTCACTGCCGCTGTGGTCCATACTTGCAGGGCCTGCAACGTCATCAAATTTGCTGCCAGTGCATCCGCCATGTGGATCTGCATCAGCTGCTCCTGCTGCCGTGCAATGAGCTCTGCCAGGCGGGCAGCCAGCTCAGCAGGCGCTGCTGGCATGCTGTCACTGTCGTCGGCTGTGGAGTTGGGAGCAGTGGAGTTGGCAGCAGTGCCACTGCTGCCGCTGTTGTTGCTGCTGCTGCTGCCAGTGGTGCTGCCAGTGGGGTCTTGCAACGCAGCTTGCTGTCCTGCGCTGCCACCGCTGCTGCCACTGCTACTCCTGCCACCTGCGGCGTCAAATGCGGCTGAACCACCCAGGCTGGGGCTGGGGTTTGGGCTGGGGTTTTGTGTGGGGCCCGGGCTAGGAGACGCCTCAGGGTCAGGGTTGGGGGTGGGGCTGGGGTCAGGGCTCGAACCTGGGTCGGGGCTGGCGCTTGGGCTGGGACTGTACGTTATTGTCGATGGCGAGGGCGAGGATGGCGAAGGGCTGGAAGGCCCACCAGAGCTATCACTGCTGCTGCTGCTGCTGCTGCTGCTGCTGCTGCTGCTATCCTCCACAGCATCAGCCGCCAACCTGCGCCTGCCCCGCAACCTGGCAGTGTCCAGCTGGGTGCTGCCGCGGCTGCCTGCAGCACTGCCATCGATGCTGCCGTTGCGGCCGCTGCTGCTGCCGCTGCCGGGCCAGCCTGCTGCGGTGCTGTTGATGGGGGAGCTTCCATTCGGCGCAGATGAAGCAGACCTGAAGGGTTGTTGGTTGACTACCGCTCCCTGCTGCTGCCGCTGCTGCGCTTGCTGCCCTTGCTGTTGCTGCTGCTGCTGCTGCTGCCCGGCAATGCTGAGGCTCTGCGTCCAGTAGCTGGATGTGGGGTCCAGGAACACCCTGGACAGCAGCGCCTGTTCATCCGCCGGGTGATACCCGAACGCCCCACGCAGCCGCCCCGCCGTCCTGCTGTTGACGACCTCGTCGCTCTCCTCCAGCACGCCGTTGATGGGGATGACCAGCACCCTGCTGTGGTTCACGAAGAACGGATCCGACACAGCTTGGAAGTCTCCGACTTGCAGGCGGGACAGCCTGGCTTGCAGGACTGCGGCAGTGCTGTTGCCGCTGCTGCTGCTGCTGGGGCTGGTGGGCGCGTTGGCTGTGCTGCCGCGTGTGGCGTTGCCTGGTGAGGTGACGTTGGCGTCAACTGCTGCTGCTGCTGCTGCTGCTGCTGCCGGCAGCCTGTAGCCTGACGATGCAGCAGGGATGTCTGAGATCTGTTGCGTTTAAAACAGCAGCAGCAGATGCACAAGCGCACCTCAGTCACGTGTCTTGATGAGCACTCGAAGCACGGCAGTGCACAGCCATGCTGCCTCAGCAGCACAGGCTCAAGTGCGGCATGATGCACGCGCCCAATCAAAATCAACCGCGCCATGGCTTGGCATGCAAGTGGAAAGCTGATAGATTGAGTGCGCATCACGCACCATCTCGCATTGCATGCCTTGAGCTGTGCAAGGATGGCAGGCACGTGGCGCCATGCAGCAGCCAGTGATCGGCGCGCATGTAAGCTGCTTTCTCCAGCACTCTCAACCACAGCTGCCCGTCATCAGCACCTTGCCTCCTCCTCCCTCCAACCAACAGGGGCACACGCCAAAGAGGACGAGACAGGGGAGGGGGCGGCGGGGGAGAAACAGCCCAGCATCAGCATCTATCATTCTTCCATGCATCAGGGGCACCTCCCAGAAAGAGGCCCGCGCTACTGCCTTCACAAGGGCAATCTGCACTGGTGTGTGCACAAGCTTGCTGCAGTGCACCCACCTGTATGTAGCTGCCCAGTCCTGTTGCCACCACAAGCGAGTGCGACAGCAGGCCCCCGCCAAGGCCGCCACCGGCAAACGCACCAGCCCCAGCCCCAGGGCCACCAGCAGCAGCAGCAGCAGCAGCACCCGCAGCGCTGCCGGCACGGCCGTGGAGGTGTGCGGGGTCTGTCGCGGCTGCTGCGTCGCCCTCAGCGGTGAGCAGCACGTGGCTCGACAGGGTGCCCTTTGAGCCCAGCAGCTGCTGCTGCCGCACAGGAATCACTGCAGGGGGTGTTGGGGTGGGCATGACCAAGCAGTCGGCATGCATGCATGTCTTTTTGTGGACAGCAGCGCAGGAGAAGCAGATGCACAGAGGAAGCACGGCAACGCTCAACCCGTGTGTCGACCGGACAGGCAGACACAAGTGCCCTGCCGAGTAGCACATGGCAACGGGCTGATGCGTTGACATAATGCTGAGGCACAACCTCCCTGAGTTCTGCCCCTTCCCAATCACGTCCCCGCAAGATAAGCTCCACAGCTACCAGCCGTCTCAGCACAACACAACACATGCAGGCCAAACCACACGGCCATCTACACAATGTTCGGATTTGTACCAAAGCGAGGCCAGCGGCAGCCTGCTGCCAGCCGCGCTCACCGTGTCGCAGCAGCAGTAGAATAGTGCTGCCAGGCTGCGCAGCAGCAGCATCCAGCAGCTGAGACCAGGCCCTGCTGCTGGTGTTGCTGCTGCTGCCGCTGGCGCTGTCAGCGGAGCTGAAGTTGCCTGGCAGAGCCTGCCTGAGGTAGGCTGCGAGTGCTGCGTTGGTCGGCGCCAGCACGGCGACGGGCATGCCGGCCCTTGCCACGACCCGGTGCATGTAGGCGTTGGCGCTGGCCAGCCGCGCAAAGCCCGCCTGCATGCACGGAACAGGTGCGCCAGCAGCGACTGCTTGGAATATCTATGTTTGAATCAGAAGACACCACCACTCTGCATCAGATTGCGATTTGAGGGATCACGGTGCAATTGTGATAGCATGCTGGCATGCCCCACAATGGCACTGTGTCGCCTGCAGCTTGGTTGTACCTGCTGCGGCTCCGCAAGCTTGGTGGATGAGCATGCAGCAAGACCTGCTCAGCAGCTGAATGGCCGCTCAAAACCGTATGATAGCCTCGAGCGACTTCAGCGTATCATGTGCATTTGCAGGGTTGAAAGCTCAGCTCAACACGCTGCTTCGCCAGTGAACATGGCCAGGCAGCTGCTGCTGCAGCCACCTCCACACCTGCAGCAGATGCGAGGCCAAGACGCCAAGCAGCCACGCAACCCAGCAGCCAGTTGGCAAAGCACGGTTGTACCAGGTACACTCACCAGCTCAGGCTGCTGCTTTTGCAGCTCCCCCATCAGCTCCTGCCACGCGCCACGCACGTCACTGAGGCTGCCGCCTGCCCCGCCGGCCATCCCGCCAGGCCCAAACTGCCGCGTCTCCTGCCAGCGGCTTGCTACAGCAGACAGCAGCACCTCAAGTGGCGACATGGCAGCAGCGCCAGTCTGCGACTGCCTTGGCCCACGCGCCGACATTCGGGCTGCCGAATCCCTGGAGTTGACGTTGCTGCTGGTGTTGTTGTTGCCAGTGGGCAAGGCACCACGGACGCTGCCCTGCTGCTGCTGCTGCTGCTGCTGCTGTGTGGAGCTGGTGCTGCTGGTAGCAGCAGCTTGGGGCTGCAGCTGCACGCTGCTCGCATCAGTGGTGCCTCTCACCAGGGTGGTACCACCTGCACTGCCCCTGGCTGTTGAAACAGCATCCGCAGCTAGTGCTGCTGCCGTGTCCGTTGCAGCTGGCGGGCTCTCACGGTCGGCGTCAGCCATGTGCAACGTCCCATTGCTGCTGCTGCTGCTGCTGCTGCTGCTGCTGCTGCTGCTGCTGCTGCCATTACCCGGTCCCCGGGCGCGGAGGTGCTCCCAAGGCTCGGCCGCAGCAGCTGCAGCAGTACATCGTCGGCGGTGCTGCCGGCTGGCTCAGACACCTCCCCGCTGCTGCTGCTGCTCCCGCTGGTGGTGCTGGCTGCAGCATCGGCTAGCGCATCCTTGCTGACTTGGCTTGCAATATCGTCAGCGAGGCTGGCATCGCCTGCGCCTGCGGCTGGGACTGCAATCGCCCCAGATCCGCTGCTGCTGCTGCTGCTGCTGCCGCTGCCACTGCCAGTGTTGTCAGTGTTGCTACTACTGCTGCGGCTTGTGTCACTACTAGTGGGTGACTGTTCAATTGTGTCCAGGGGTATTGGTGAGCTTGGAAGCAGCATGCGCGGTACTGGGAGGGCAGCCTTGCGCCCCGACAGCAGCTGCACTTGCGCCACCTGCTTCTGCACTACATGACCAGCCCCTTGTTGCTGTTGCTGCCGCCATGGCCCTGAATGCTGCTGGGTCAAAGAGTCGACATCCAGCACGGTTGACACTGCTGCTGCTGCTGCTGCTGCTGCTGTTGGCAAGGTTGCTTCCTGCAGCAGCCCTGCCAACAGCAGCACTGCCAACAGCTGCTTCATAAGCTGCATGTGCTGCGCCAGACCATGCCTTGTGCCTGCACTGGGCGCACCTGCATGGAGTTGTGCAGACATGCAGACAGGGTGACTCTGAAGGCAACAAGGTGCTTTGGTCGTGGTTGTTATGAGCCATCATCCATGTTCGGCAATGCAGATTTGATGGTACAGCAGCATTGTCTGCTGGCGAGTACTGTAGGCAAAACATGCAGTGGCGTGGCACATCCAGCATGTGGCGAGTGGGATGCTTGTGCACATGCAGGCAGACCATCTGCCCATCTGCACAATTGCTTCGCCGTCAAGATGACTGCAAGTGAACAATCTTCACGGGGCCCTCTCAGACCAAGCGCAGCAGCAGCACACAACTGCTGCAGCCAGGCTGGCACCACGTGCACCTGGCAGCCACACCCAGCAGCTGAATCAGAGCTCACCTGTGCCGGCCGGAAGCTCAGCTGGTTTGAGGGCCACGCAGGCAGGCCACGAGCTGTGCACAGCCCACAGTGGCCGTTTCACTGCAGCTAAGCGCAGAACCGCGACAGCGGAACAGCTGTCACTGTCGATGTGATGGGTTAAAGAACCTTTGCTGACTGCGATTTCGAGCAACGCAAGGAATATAAGGACCAGCAGGTAGGACACATCGGCGCAAAATTGTTGTCCAATGAATGCATAAACGAGTCGATCTGAATGCCAGACTGCTTTGTTGAATGTCAGGCAGACTTAAAATGATTGGTGCGTTGGTGGGCTTCGGTCAGACTCGCTTGCATTTGGAGCTGCCTCGAACAAACGAGGTTATAACTGTTCCCGACGAACTCCACCCGCACGTGCACCGCACATTGCACGTACGCATGTTTGATCATCAAGTAGAAGAGAAAGCTTTAAAGGGGAGGGAGCAACCTGGTCTAGATAGGGCATGTACTGCTGCTGAAGTACAGGCACACCTCAACACCCCATTCAAGTCGGGTCTGTGAATAGGTACACATCGTGGCAGAACGCTGCATTACTGGACATCCACGACCTGGAAGTTAGTGGTGGCCCTCCATGAATCTCCGGGCTTCACGGTGATGCTCTTGTTGGTGATGGCATTCTCCACACACACAAAATTCTCGTAGCTGCGGCACAGCAAGCAACAGCAAGCAGAATGCAGGGTCAGCAAATGTTGTTCTGCATCATGACCTCGCACAGTCCCTGGACGCCGCAGGAGAAGCTGGACGGGGTAGATGCTGAGAAGGGTGGAAGGCATGGAAACAGCAAGTGTGATTCAGCAGCTGCTGCAGAAGCTGCATGCATGGCATGCCCAGGCCTGCATGCTCACACATTGAACCAACATGCACAGACGCATGCTAAAACACAGAACCTAGCAAGCACTACAAGCGCTGTCCAAATGCACACAGAGCTGTGCAGTGCTTGCATGCGAGTATCAGGCAAGGGATGCCACTATGTTGCTGCAACTTGTTGCTGCTATGTGCGCAGCCTGCTTCCTCACCACTCCTTCATGGTCAGGTGGGGGTTCCACACCACCACATCCTCCCAGCCAGTAGCGTCAATGGCAATGGCAGCACCTGGCGGCGGCAGCAGCAGCAGCAGCAGCAGCAGCAGCAGCAGCAGCAGCAGTACAAAGCCTCGTGTAAAAGTAGCAGCAGCCACCACTGCCTGCAACATCTTTGCTGCCTGCAGTGCACTAGAACAGTCTTTGTGTAGCCACCCAGCTTACAACTCAAACACATCCCATGAAGGAAGCAACTGTCTTCAACGTGTAGCACAAGCTCACTGGCACAGCATGTTACTTGTCATACTGTCACAGACACCAGCTGCTAACGGGTACCCCCTTCCAAACCCGAGCCTTGCAAATACTTATGAGAGCCCCAACATGCAACCTCCACCACTGTCATGGTGAGCATGCAGCTGTGGGGCACTCCTTTGCCCGCATCACATGCTGCCGGCGCCTCACCTGTGCCGACCTCCAGCTCCACGTGCTCTGGTGCTGCCAGGTACACGCTGTCCACAAGGCCCTGGCCAAAGGTGACTGCGTCGCGCTGCTCAGTCTGCTTGGCGGGGTTCTTGGGGTCCTTGCTCTTGTCAAGGTATGTCAGGCCCTTGAGCCCGGTGACCTGCAGCAAAGAAGCACAGCAGGATTTAAGTAACAGATCGAATGAGAAGCAAGCTGGAGTCCTTGCTTGTGTTAAAGTGGGGGTGAAGGTGGGGTCCTCTCTACATCCTCACTCTTGTCCAAGTATGTCAGGCTCTTGAACCCGGTAACCTGCAGCAAAGAAGCACAGCAGGGCTGTCATGACAGGTTCAACGAAAAGCACGCTAGCGTCCTTGTGTCAAGGTGGGTGTGAGGGTGGGGTCCTTGCAGTTGCAAGGCCCGCCTGGCCACTGCAGCTCGCCAGCTGTACATGACTCGTAGAAAAGCATCTTGCAGACAACCAACTTGCAAGACCATCACAATCACAATTGAACATATGACTGGCTCACTAGGACTCTCCAAAACAGCAAATGCCCAGACCGTCAAGGACGATTGAATGCAACATGCAACGTGCCCCGAGCTGCGCACCTTTGCCTTGTCCACATGCAGCACCTCGAAGTAGGTGTGCAGCGCGGTAGTGAAGTCAAAGGGCTTGTCCCCGGTGTTCATCACACGGAAGTCGGTGCGCAGCTGCTCACCGTGCAGCGTCACCGTGTACACCTGCAGCAGCCAGAGCAGCGCGCGACCCACCACAAGCGCTGCATCAAGACAAAGGCACCCTGGGCTGCTGCGGCTGTTGAGACAGAACCGGCTGAATGCAGCCCTCCTGCATGCATGGGTGGTAGACAGCAAGCATGCCATGGGCGCGGTCATCAGGCACGGAGCAGCCATGCTGCAGCATGCTCGACGCAACCCGCAGCAGCAGAAGCAATGTGTTGCCACAGTACACAGCATAGCACCGGCGGCAACATGTCCCAGCACGCGCCGCTGTAGCTCACCGCCTTGAACTTGTGTGGCCACATGCTGAGGGTGTAGTCGCTCTCGCTCAGCACCAGCTCCACCTCGGGGTCCCGCTCGTCAGGCTGGAGGTCTGCAGACGTGCTGGCCACCTGCATGCAGGCGGAGGAACACGTTCAACATTGTTGCCGTTGAGCTGTACACAGAGCTTGCATGTGCCTTGAGGCAGACAAGCTGGCCACCAGCATGCAGGGAGAGGGACTTGTTGTTGTTGGTTGATTTGATTGCCACGCACCGAAGTAGAGAAGTGCGATGCATCGGGAGGCAGCGTTGCTGCATGTTCAGGAAAGCATGGCATGCAGCAGTTTGCCGGCCCAGCTTGCTGTGCTGTGGCAGCTCTTCAGGATTGAAGGCTGCACCGCTGTTGCAATTGACGCAAGTGACGCTGCTGCCAGAGGTGCTGCCATGAGCAATGCTCCCGCTGCTGCTCCTGCTGCGGCTGCCGCCGTTCAACATTGTCTCCGCTGTCCGCATTCCTGCTGCTGCCGCTGCTGCTGCTGCTGCTGCTGCTGCTGCTGGTGTTTACCTCCCAGTCCAGGTTGCGTGCAAAGCCGTGCTGCTGCATAGCTCCAGGGCCAAACTGGGGGAAGCAGTGAGGAACACCTACGCATGGCGGCAGAGGCGCTAATTCATGGCTGGCAAAACAGCCAGAGCAGGGTGAGGTTTTAAATTACAGGAGTGACTTGCCCCAAGCAGGCTGTGGGAGCTAGGTACAGTTCTCATGCAGGCAACAGTGTGCATTGGTCCCGGCACCACAGCATGCCCTGTGACTGACTAATAAATACACCACGCTGCAGGACATGCACATGAGCATGTGCATTCAAGCCAACCTGCCGTGGCAGGTTCAGGCGAGACGCACCTCCGCTGATGGGCTTGCTCTTGTCAAAGACAGCGTCAGGGCGCACGTACAGCACCTCATCGCCGCTGGCCTGCTTCCAGCTGCAAACGGCGCCACCAAACAGGTACACCTGCGGCGTGCCATGCAGGGAGCAACAGCAGGTGCAGCAGCAACAACAGGCTTACCACACATCCACCCTCACGGCATGCACCTATGCGGCTGGGGATCAGGGCACTTATAGTGCCTGTCATGCGTGCCCACCGCCACAGTAATCAGCAGCAAGTGCCTGCCGCTGTGTCATCGCCTGCTGCTGCTGCTGGCCGAGCAGCGCAGTGTTTGAAATAACGTCTGCCAGGGGCGGTATCCTTGCCGAGGCAACGCATGCCCTGACATGATAACCCTCTCCTGCTACCATGTTTGTGGCCGCATAGCTGCATCGCTGTAGTGGATCGATCTGCATGCACACACCTGAGCACTGGCGCCGCAGGCGTGCTTCAGCATGACGGTCGGCAGGCCGCCGTTGCCCTCCACAAACTCAACGCTGCCTGGAATGCCTGGCAGCACGATTGGCAGTCACATAACACCGCACAGACAGCATTTGAAGCACCAAGGGTTAGACTTTGATGTGTACACGGCAAGTGCATGACAAGGCTGCTGCGCGATGATGTGTATCGGCTGCAGCAGTTACGCTTGCAGCTGCTCCAAGCACTAAAGCTGAACAGAGCTGCATGCCAGCAGCGCAATGTTGCCTGCCTTGACTTGTTCTCAACAGCACGGCAACACTGCAGCGGTGCAGACAGAAAGAGAGCCCTACGCAGCGTTTCCTTCTGCCGCTTTACCTTTGCAGCTGTGTTGTGCCCTGCACATTTCTGTGTGAGCTGCTGAAACATCCCACGCATTGCCGCTGCTGCCGGCTGCTCTTCATCTGCTGCTCACCATGCTTCTTCTGGAGATCCGCCACAGCTGATGCGCACACCTTGACCTGTGCACGGCGCACGTTACTGCGCACGCTGCCACTGCACAACAGCAGCAGGACAGCACAACCAGTAGGTGAGCCCACATTGGCAGGAAAGTGTTTGATGACAGCTCTAAAATGGCTCAGGCGTTGCTGAGTTGACAAGCAGCAGCATCAGCAGTGATCCTACAGCAGAGGCACAGGATTCTCCTGCTGCTGTGTTCAAGCCCGTTGCCGCAGCTGGCACATTCCGGATCCCCAACGCTGATCGTGTGACAAATGCTGCAGAAGACTGGCATAATTACCCAAAAGCAGGAGCAGTTGGCCTGCAGCCTGACTTGATACACGCCTGCATTGTGTCCAATCAACGCGATGACTGCGACTGAGTGTCACCTTCGACTAATATAGCAGCGACAATCAAACGTAACCGCAATCTTAGAGCTACGTTGCCGACGTGCGTCGTGTTCAGAGCAACACCTAGCACACTAGGGCACACCAGGCAGGACCTGTGGGTTACCCGGAGTGATCAGGGCCCCACGCCACAACATCTGCCAATCTTGTGATACAGTTAAGCTATTGGTAACTCTTGCGACATACGCAGCTGTTCTACCAGGCAGAACCAAGTAGCACAATGCAGACCTGCACTCAAACACGCTCCTGCACAGGTAAACTTATATACGTGCATGTTGTTGCAACTGAGGAACTTGTGAGACAGCAGTTGCTTGCATCTGCGTGTTCACTTGCGCGCTGCAACTCTGTGGCGCATCGTGAAACAGCGGCAGCAGAGCACTAACGGCTCGGTCATCAGTTGTAAAAGCACTCATACAAGTATAAACAACTGCTTTGATGTTGGTGGCAAGGCAACTGGCCTCCAAAGTTATCAGAGGGGACAGAGCAGCACTTGGCAGCACCGGTGGGCAAGGGCGCCAGGCTAGGCACAATTTGCAGAACAGGCATGCCAGCCTGTCATATAATTACGCTACACGAATCGTATGCATGTTTGTGCTCTAAGCTCTGCCACCACAGCAGTGTTGGTTGCTGCGCAGTGGTTGACAACTGCCACCTTGCTCCCTGTCCTGCAACCCGTTGATCCTGCAGGCCTGCGGCCAGCATTTGGCGTGTCAGCGCCACGCGTACAGCGGTTGGCACAGCAGCCCCGCCACATCTGCTATGCGGCGCAGATCCAGTTCATCAGGGGTGTGGACGAACCAACCGTGCCAGACGTCACTCTGAAAAGGGCGCGCTCAGGCACCAGCGGCCAGGCTCTGTTTGTGTTTGAGAATCCGTCCATCTTCCAGGCTTCCAGCGAGCTGGGAGACATCACAGGTGGGAGTGGGTGGCTATGTGACAGCAATGCAGTTGTTCAGCTGGCCACATAACAACTGCAGCGCAGTCGACGCTCTCCTGGCATCCGTCAGTTCTAGTGCGTGCACACCACATGTGTATGTCACGCTTGTGCACTGCTGCACGCCGCACCCCTGCAGGGCTGTTCATGATTGATGATGAGGGCACACTCTCCACAACCGATGTCAAGGCCAAGTTCATCAACGGCAAGCCGCAGGCCATCGAGGCAAAGTACGCCATGCGCAGCCAGTTTGAATGGGACCGCTTCATCAGGTTCATGGACAGGTGCGATGGCCCAGTACATGCTGTGCAAAAGCATGCAACATATTTTGTGCTAGGTATCGGGGCTCAAGCGTCGTGTGAAACTCCAAGGGTAGGCGACAGATGGCCAAGGCATTGCCTCTTGGTCTGCTCAGTATGGAAGGCGCACCTGAGTGCAGAGGTGGACAACGGATGCAGTTGTGTACTGCTTCAATTAGAAACTGAGCTGATGTATGTCTGAACCTGCTGCAACTGCCTGCTGACTGCGCAGGTATGCCGAGTCCAATGGCATGGGCTTTGAGAAGAGCAACCCACAGAAGTGATGATGGAGCAACAGGAGCAGCAGGAGCGGCAGCCTCACTGGCACTGTGGGCAGTGGTCAAACAGCGCGGGGGCAGCAGCAGCAGCAGGATGTGGTTGTTGTTGGTGGTGGTGAGAGACACAGTGAAGAGACTGGCGTGGTGAGAGGTTTGTGTACATTCAGCCAGCATATACGCTCTGTCCTGTTTGTTCTGGCACTGCGGAGGCATGACAACACCCACACCCGGCGTCTGCAGTAATACGCAGCAGGCAGCAGTATCGTCATTTTGTGGTGCACTGATAGGTAGGCAGGCACTTGTGCCAGCTATGTGTGCAGGCACAGCGCTTCCTGTACATACGTCTGAGCCAGAGGCCCCAAATTTGGTATAGCTGCGACTGCTTACCACACACTCGGCTCAGGCTTGCCAGCCAGCTGTTGCTCAGCGGCATCAATGCAGCTGCTGCAGGTGGCAGCACCACCAGTACCTGCTGCTGCTGTGGTCGAAGTAAGCTGCATGCTGAAGGTGTGACAGTGCATTTCTGCGCCGCTTCATGAATTTGGCTTTGGTCTGTCTGGCATTGCATCAGCTCATGATGTGACATTACCTGGGAGCTGTTGCCTGGCTGTCATGTCTGTAGCTAACGCTGTACTTGTCAGTGCTTTGTACTGAATGTACTGTGCTGACTGTTTGGCATCTTGGCTTATGGCACACATAATGCAATGCTTGCACAATATACCCCTGGCCAAGAATCTATGCGGGCATACAAGCACTTGCCCTGTCTGTCTGCAGCAGCATTTGCTTTTGTTTGTATAAAGCAGCATGTACGGCGTGTTGCAACCAGCTGTTGGTGCCAGGTGTCTGGCAGATCTGCCGTCTAAAGTGTTTTCACCACAAGAGTTGACAGACATGGGTCCTCTCACATGCGTGGTGTCAGTGTTCTGTTTGGTTTGTGCTTCCACAGTTTGGATGTTATGTTTGAATGTCCAAGTAACAAGCAAATGCGCAGTTGTTCCCAATGCTGCACCACAATTGCGTCCTATCACAACCGTGGTGCTGAATTTTTATGCCGTCTTCAGCAGCTGTTTTCTCAGCAGATACTAGCTGGGATCCTGTTGGCAACACTCACAAACGAGTGTCAAAGTATGAAGCAGCACTGGTTACTTTACATACATTACATTACATGCTCCACCCAACAAGGAGTGGGAACCCCATTCAGGAGCCAACGAGAGGCTCATTGGGGGGGGAGACCTCATAGAATATATCATCGTCATCAGAACAAACAGAAGAGTCAGCAGAGAAAAATTCGTCCGCTGCATTGATCGCTTGAGCGACAGAAACCGAAGACAAGAACGACTCAGGGTCCGCCTCCGGGTGGCAGCGCACCAAATAGCAACAATGCACGAAGGCAGCCACAAGAGCAGGTTGTTGCCGCATAAAGGTCATCATATGCGAACCACCTGGCTGACAAGAGGCTATACTACCCCACGTATGCGACAAACCTCCAAATGGTTCAAAAAGGCAAGCAAAACGCTCGCGAACTGGCGCGTACAAAGGACACTCAAAAACCATGTGAAACTCGTCCTCGACCTGACCCAAGTGGCATCCAGGGCGTTGGCATGTCCGATCAGACCGCACCAAAGGCGGACGGTGCCACCTACCTTTACACAAGCCAAACCACTGGTGACTATTCACACAGTGGGCCAACAATAACAGCTTCGTACCGCTCGTTTTAAAAGTTACCAAATACCTAAGTAGGGCCACAGGCCCACCCACTAAGGAGCCAAACAAGGCTCATGGGGTCCCACAACAGCCAAGGAGTACCAATCCAACCAACTAATCCGAGGCCTCAACAAGTTCTGAGGATTCTGTCTCTGAGGCACTAGTGTCACTGGGGAGCACAGCAAGCGCCATAGCCGGATCATTTCTAACCAGGAGACAATAATAGATAAAAGCAGCAACACTACTCTGCCTCTGCTGCATAAAGTCAGCCAGACACCGTCCAAGAGGGCTCACAGCTGGGCTCTGCCACCCTCCAAAATCAGCAAATAGCCGCCAGAAGCGATCACGAACAACCTGATATGCGTCACATTCAAACACAAAGTGGAACTCATCCTCAACTTGGCCAGCACCGCACCGAGAGCACAGTCGCTGTTGCCTGGGTAGCAGAGAGTTATCAGCCCCCTCCCACCGACCAGTAGCCACGCGCAAGTCATGCGCACCCAGACGAAAACGCATCAAAGATGCCAGGTGCATCTTGTTACATGGGTAGCTTCAATCTGACAGACCCAGGCAACTACCGCGGCATCACCCTGCTCAGCGTGCTCTATAAGTTCTACACCAGCATGCATAACCTTGCTCCCTAACGCCAGCTTGCTGGCAGCTTGTGTTGCTCTGCTCTGTATTTGGTTTGTGCTGCAGATACAAGTTTCAGTGTGCAGGACATTTTTGGATCTACCCTGACATGCTTGGGTTCAGTGCGAGTGACATCCTGGACTGGAGTACAAGACCAGCGGCAAGCGTGGGGTGGGGTGGCGCCGGCCCACCTCACACTGTGCTTGTCCGCTGAACTTCTGCTTGCTTCAGGTAAATTTTTGAGGATGTTCAAGAGCGTGCGTGCGTAGCCTCTACCTTTGCTTCCTGGACGTGGAAGGGCTGGCGCCCCGGAAGCGGCTCCATTGGCCTCAACTTGCTTCATGGTTCATCAGTACAACCAATGGCGCAGTACAGTGGGTGGAGCCAGCTTTGCTCACATGAGCAGCCTCGCATGCAGGGGTGGGGAGACACTTGCTTGCCTTTTCATGCTAGGTGCTGTTCTTCTTCACACCAGCGTCCTCAACCAGCGCCTTATCAAGTTTGCCGAGGGCGAGCAGCAGGAGCAGCAGCGGCAGACACAAGCGCAGCAGCAGCAGCAGCAGCAGCAGCATGGCCAGCATTCAGCACAACAGCAGCAGCAGCAGCAGCAGCAGCCACGCGCAACTGCTGCTACAGCAGCAGCGCCGCCGCTGCTGCACGAGAGTCAGAACGGATTCCGCCCCAAGCGCAGTTGTGCTGACCATCAAAGCGTGCTCAGCGAGGTCCTTAATGGCAGGAAAGCTGAGGGAATGGAGTCATCATCATCATCATCATCATCATCATCATCATCATCATCATCATCATCATCATCATCATCATCATCATCATCATCATCATCATCATCATCATCATCATCATCATCATCATCATCATCATCATCATCATCATCATCATCATCATCATCATCATCATCATCATCATCATCATCATCATCATCATCATCATCATCATCATCATCATATTACCCATTCAAGCCATAGCATCAGCGCCATCGGCCCCGCGCCCCACCGGGGCGGAAAGAGGAGGGAGCACTGCTCCAGAATGTTGGCATGCATTGCGCACATCCCAAGACTTGACAAGTAAAGCAGCAATACACGATGACACCATCCAACATCTTCCAGAACTGCCCCAAATAACATCAGATACAAAACGCAACACCTTGATTGACGAATCAGCCATGGACAGAATGCTGCGCAAACTTGCAGCACAACCAGGCAGGGATCTGATCTCAGCGAACATAGTATCCCTCTGAGCAGAAGTAGCAGGGCAATCAAACATGAAGTGTGACAAAGACTCAACTTCTGCACCACAACAAGGACATCCTGAAGTGGAGTTGGCTCTGCGACCCCCAAACTGACTAGTACGCTCATGTACACACAGGCAACCCATACGAACACGCAAAAGCAATTCAATACCACGTGGTATTGCCACTGAACGCAAGTACGGCCTAGGCCTCCTGAAAAAAAAACCATAGCATCAACATGAGTGGGATGCACATGAGCCACATACCGACTTAGAGAGGAGTGTTCCAACGTTTCACATGCAATCCTTTCAGCATGTAGTGTCCTGACCCGCTTGTTGACATGGCTCTTGCACGCACTGGCTCTGGATTCCGCAGTCACAACATTCACACCATACTTGCACAGCAGGCTCTGCACATACTTGTGCCACGGTGTCACCACCACAGCACCACTAGGACGATTCCATTCAGCTGTAAACACTTGAGTTGGCAGCCGAACCCCTCGAATACGCTGAATCCTGTAGTAGTACTCCAAAGCCCTCTAATGAAGCCACATATGCAACGGTTTCACACCCGATTCTGCCAAGAGAGCTGAAGAGCATGGGCGCTCTTTGCCACAGCGCATTACGCATTTGATGATGTCTGTCTGCACTTTGTCAATCAGCTGCAGTTGCCTGGCTGTGGAAGGAAACCTAACCTCACTGCCATATTCAACAATAGGACGGACACACGTCAGCAACAGTATGCGTTTAACCTCCACACTGATGCTACGGCTCTTCCATATTGGCATGAGCCCACCCTTCACACGTTGCACCTTAGCCAGCATCTTCTCAAAATGTGTGGTCCATGTACAGGTATTGTTGAGCCACAGGCCAAGGTAGCAGTACTCTGATACAACAGGCACAGGGACATTGTCCCAAACAATGTCGGAGTCGACCAGCTGGCTGGTCTGTCTTGCTGGCAGCACATGCATGACGGCAGACTTCAAGCTGTGGAGCTTGAAGCGCCACTGTAATTGTAGACAGTTGCAGCCACAGCCTGAACTTCAGACAGAGACCCGCAGACAGCAACAAAGTCATCAGCCTGCATGGCTGCCACACCTTGGCCTGCAGGTTCGTCACTGGGGCCCATGAGGGTAATGCCAGGGTGCTTTGCATGCACGTCACGCAGCAAATCGTCGATAAACAACAGGTACAGTATGGGCAAAATCAGCCTCATGCAGGCCAAGGTCGCAGGTGAACCTATCCGTGGTGCAACCCTCATGAGACACCACACGCTGCGTGCCCTGATACAAGTTGCACAACACACGGAACATCTTGCCATGCACACCCTTATGCCACAGCTTCTGGAACAAGCCATCAAGCCAGACCGTGGGGAATGCCTTGAAGGTGTCAACGAACATCACATATGACTCCTTTCCCTCAGCTTTCCTGCCATTTAGGACCTCGCTGAGCACGCTTTAATGGTCAGCACCACTGCGCTTGGGGCGGAATCCGTTCTGACTCTCGTGCAGCAGCGGCGCCGCTGCTGCTGTAGCAGCAGTTGCGCGTGGCTGCTGCTGCTGCTGCTGCTGCTGCTGCTGCTGCTGCTGCGCTTGTGTCTGCTGCTGCTGCTGCTCCTGCTGCTCGCCCTCTGCAAACTTGAGAAGGCGCGGGTTGAGGACGAATGTGGCGTCGCTGGCCGGTGGCGGCGCTGGCGGCCCGGACTGTGTGCACGCCACCGGCCGCGTGCTGTCCGTGACTGCGCTGTGCCAGACCTGCCATGCCAACCGTGTCCTGGAGGTGGCTTGAGCTGCAGGGATGAAACTAAAGGATAGACATGCAGGGGAGTTGTGCTGTGGTGCATCATGGCGGCGCTGGTGTAGAACTTATAGAGCACGCTGAGCAGGGTGATGCCGCGGTAGTTGCCTGGGTCTGTCAGATCGCCCTTCTTAGGCAGGCTGACGACTGTCCCAGGCACCTGATGTACCTGCTCAAGCTGCCACATGAGGCTGCAGTACTGCAGCAGCATGTCTGCAACTGTGTTGCCTCCGTACTTCAAAAGCTCGTTGACAATGCCTTCCTCTGCAGGGTTGCCAGCTTTGCCTGTGCGTAGACGCTGAAAGCATGCAGAAACCTCGGCGGCAGTGATGGGCAAGTCCAGCGGGCAGGGTGGGGCAGCATGAGGTGCGGTTGAGTCATGAAGGTACTGCTGTACATTCGCGGCAACCTGTGTCATGTGCGCTGGGTCGAACTGGGGGTTTGAGGCGGCAAACGCTGCATGGCTACCAACACGCTGATAATGGCATTTGAATGCATTTGAATGCATTATTGCATGTGCACGCACGTTGGAGTGTGTGCGCACTGCTGGACAGCTCACTGACGGTCGTGTCATAGAAGAATCAGCGACGAAAAGCTCAGCAACATGCCACGGGAGGAGGATCGCGGCGATGACAGCTGTGGCCAGGGTCATGGTGCCAGGGAGCAAATGCTTGTGGAGGATCTGCCAAGCAAGCTGTTCCGTGTGGTCAGCAATTAGTGTGTGTGGTGTCTGCTTGCAATTGGTGGTGTCTATGTGGTGGCTAAGCCTGGCTGTAACACGTGGCGCGGCATTGACTGCTTGTGCGACGCTACTGGCATGTGCGGCGGGCAACACAAAATACTTCAGTTGCAATATCACATCACATGCCTCACCAGTCAGGGTGCAGAGTCTAATGTGAAGCCAATGATAGGCTGATGCAGTACTTGAAGTTCGATTATGACAGCACTTCAAATTGGTTGCAAGTTCAGGACTTGGGTGCAGTATGCAAGGGTGGCATGGGATTCGAACCAGGTATCACCGGCTTTTTGAAGGGGTGCATCCAAAGTCTTGGACGGACCAAGCTGCTAATATTGCACCCTGATTTGGGGCTAGCATTATTAGGCATCAGTTTAGTACTCTTCACAGACTGACAAAGCGATTCGATTGTCCATCGATTGGAATCCCAGCTCCCTTGAGAAGCAGAAGCTGTTCAGGCGGCCCACGTACGTGGACAGCTGCGCAGCTGTCACCATAACAGTTGTAACAACGGTGATGCATACCGGATAGGACTGCAGTGCTAGAAGCGGTTACATCTAGTACTAAGCAACCTCCTTGCACAATGTGCTATTCCCAAGGCCGCCAAACTCAACTTCTGACACCAAAACTGTTCACAAAGCAATCAAACATAGCAGCAGTGTGCACCTGTTGTCAACGATCCTCTTGAGCAAGGCAGCTACCCGTTGCTGCAAAAAGCATGACAGAACGGCCATCTGCGCAATGTGACGGCGTCACATGTGAACGAAGACTGCAATACACGAAATGCACACGTGGGCACGACGCACAGGAATCCTTGCCGCTACCAGCACGGTTTCTGGTGCATAACACACAACATCAGCAGCCGCCTGGCTGCCATTCGTCTGCAGCTTCATACAGTCTGCCGAATACAATGTGCAGCTTGTGTGACAATCCAAGAGCACTACTTGCCTGCGCCAGAAACTCAGCATTAGCACTTCTGGCACTGGCTGTTTGAGAGTGTCAACATGGCAAAGTCACATTGCTTTGGCAGGGTGTTGCTCAGCTCCTGCCAACTGGACTAAGATGCAAGGACACGCTGCTATGTGCTGAGGCATGAAACCTACCGTAACAGTACCAGCACATGCAGACTGCATAAGAGCCAATAGAGAAACAGGATTAGAGCATCCAAATCGCTGCTGCAGTACTGCCACCATGACACAGGACTTGGTATCATGCTGCTAGCTAGCCGCTGCTGCAGCTGCTATGGTGGCAGCAATGTTGCTCATCAAGGCCATGCACAACCCGTGTTGCCGACCGTGCTGCAGCACCGCACTTACCAGAGCCTTGTGATAGGACACAGCACTGCATGCTTCTGTAAGCACTTTTCTGTAAGCACTTTATGCGCCATTAACAACCGGGCATGCCCTGCAACAACACCCTCCCAGCGGTGTATAGAAAGAAACAGATGCAACCACCAACTGCTAAACAATCAATTCAACCACCAAGTGCTAATGCCACACAACTCACAGGAACCACCAACTATAGCGGTACATAGTACGAAATACATCTGTATCATCTGCAACAGGCTGTCACATAGCACCAATGCCGAATGACAGTTGCAGCAACAGCGACGAAGCACCACCAACCCCACCCCAGCGTGCCGCATCAAGTGCATGCCTATCACGGCAGCACTCACGACACATGGCACCACCAAGTAGACACTGCACCAGAACGGCACCAGTTGAACTTGTCTTCAGCTCGTTCTGCAGAGCGTTGCCTGCACCAACATCCCGACTGCTCATCAGCAGCTGGTCCTGCTGCTGACAAGCCTGCCAGCTGCTCCAAGCACCTGCCAGCAGTGGTCCTCAGGGCAGCTGCAACACAGCCACAACTACCGACACTAGTACAAGCACTGCTGCAGCAGCCTGCCTGGAGCATTGCCTCCACAAGCTTGTGCGACTAGGTGAAACCTTGTGGGTGGAGGTGCTTCTTCCCCCGGCCTGGCAGCCAGTGCCTGCTGCTGCGTGCTGCACTGTCGTACATGTGCCCAATGCAGCTGCCTTTCACAGCAAATCCATACCCAGGCATCTTGATCAGGCTGCCGAGGGGTGCCAGCTGTTGCAGCTGAAGGCCTGCGTGCTGCGCTGTGCTGCGTACGGTCTGTGCGCCCTGCACAGCCGTCGGCCTCACACCAGCTCCTCCGCCAGCGTCTTGACCAGGCTGTTGGGGTGCAGCTGCAGGTTGGGCAGCACCGTGTTGGTCATCGGGCTGGTGTTGTGTGTCGCCAGCCAGTCCACAATCGCCCTGCGCTCGTACGTGATGCCGTCGGCAGCAACCACCGGGTCGACAAACGCTTCATGCGTGATCGGGCAGCACAGCGCCTCTGAGAGCTGCTCCAGGGCTTCCAGCGCGCCACGCAGCGCGCCGCCCATCCCACACCTGCCAGACCCCCCCAACCTGCCGCCGCTGCCACTGGCACCGACGTTGCCGCCGTTTGCTCTGCTGACGCCTCCAGCAGCAGCACCAGCAGCCGAGCCGCTGCCTGTTGGCGTGCCCGCTGCTGCTGAGCCGCCGGGGTGTTGGCTGGCGACGGCCCGCCCGCTGGCCGCCCCGTCCCCTGCCGGCGACAAGCTGCCGGTGGCGGCCGCTTCCCGCCGCTGCGCCAGCAGGTGCAGCAAGTGGGTGGGGCCAGCGCGGCCTGATGCGGGAGCTGCTGCTGCTGCTGCTGCTGCTGGCGCTGTGTTGCCGCTGGGACTGGTGTCGAGGCCGCTGAGGTTCACCCGCAGATCTGCATACCCGCTGCCTGACGTTGGCGCTGCAGGCGCCGAGCTTGTGAGTGTGAGGCCGCCCATGCTGCCACCGCTGCCGCCGCCGCCGTAGCCAAGGATCTGCAATGCCGCGTCCTGAGGGGACAGGTTGGCCTCAAAGTGGCCGGGTGCGGGCTGTGGCGATGACATTGAGGGTGCGAATGGCGCCGGCGGCCCAGCACTGCTGCTGCCCTGCAGCGCAAAGTTGACTGGCGCTGCTGAGAACAAGCTCTGCTCGTCCTGCTGCTGCTGCTGCTGCTGCTGCTGCTGCCGCTGCCGCTGCTGCTGTGCCTGGCGCTGTGCTGCTGCCGCCTGCCGCTGCTGCTGCTGCTGCTGTGCTGCTGTGGCTGCACTGCTGCTGCTGCTGCTGCTCAGACCTGGGAAGTCCTGCGCGCTGCTGGCATCTGGCACCGGCGCCATGGAACTGCAATCAGCAGAAGTGCACGGCAGCAGCAGCACAAGCTGTCAACACCAGCCATGCAGGGGCAGCAGGGTGATGCGAGGCACACAAGGTAGGGTAACTGATGTACGCTGGACACCACTTGCATGCTGAGCACATCACCTGCCTGCTGCGCTGCCTGCGCACTGAGCAAGAGCCCTAGGCACAGCGTCCCTGCCCACCAACCACATATCGCCTGGATGCCTGCACCGACATCTTGTGTTTGCTGTTGACAGCAGACCCAACAGTGCATGTTATGCAGGTCTCACCGTGCTGCTGAGTTCGCCAGGTGTGCCTTATGGTGCGGCTCAACCACAATGACGCTGCTCTGCCAGCGTGTCTGGTTGGCACCAGCCACAGCTGCCACAACGCTGTCCTCATCCAAATACGTCACCTGGAGTTCAGGCAGCGCAGGGTTCAGACACAGCAGGGTTCAACCATGCCAGTGGTGCAACATAGCAGGGTTTGGCCATGCAGGGTTCAGGCAGTCCAGGGTTCAGAGACAGGCAGGGTAGGGTTTAAACACAGGCAGGCGAGGTTTTTTTGTTTCGCCAGACTCAACAGGGCCCGGACACGCATAAAGTACTTGTTGCGGATCAGGCACGCCAGAAACCTTTGGTGCGTATCATTGGGTTGTCTGTCACCGCAGACCCGTCAATGCCCGCCAGAATGAGACAGTCAGACTGAGGGTTGATGATGCACAGCTGCTGCTTGCGTTGATGTGCGCCCTCACCTGACCAAAGTACTGGTGGTACAGGTCCACATCCGTCTTGCACTGGTAGATCTCCCCAAACTGACTGAAAAAGTCATACAGCATCTCCACATCAACCTCCTCAGATAGATTCTGCAGAACCGGCACCGCACGGCGCAGCAGGCACAGTGCATTTGCGCCAACGACAGCACGGCACGACACGGCAGGCACCCTGCGTTGGCGTCAGCAGCAGCATGCTTGCACCTCTGCTGCTAGCGAAAAGCTACCGCAGCACGGATGCTGCTTCCCGTGAGGCTGCCCGCGGCACCTACTTTGCTGCTGATTGCAGTGTAACAGCTTCCAGCAGCTGTGCATTGTTGCAATGCATGGCCAGCAAGCTGGGCAAGGCACCTGTGTTGCTGACTCACCTTGATGATGATTTGGAACTTCAAACTGAACGGGCCAAACACTCTGTCCTTGTCAAGGGCAGAGTACATGAGCTTGGCAGCATGACCATTGAACACGACATCAAAGCGATGCTTGGCAAGCACCTTCCGGGCTGCGGGCAGCACAGCAGCGCCAGCGGCAGCGGCAGCGGCAGCAGCAGTACTGATGAGATAGACTCTGCTGCGGGGTGACTGCTGGGCTACATTGCTGCGCACAGAAAAGGAGGGACTGCATCAGCGCTGTTTCAGGACAACGCCCGGCTTGAGGCAATACGCCAAGGAAGCAAGCCGTGCGGCTCGGCGCAAATGCAACAACTGCTGATCTCGAGTGCCCCCACCTTCTTCATGGGTATTGAAGTTCAGATAAGCTGACCCAATGTGGGACCCAGGGTTGCCGTGATCGATGGGCAGTACAACCTGCACAGCAACAGAGCACTCCAGATGAGTGACAAGGCCTTGTTAGGTGCTGAGGTCATGGCCGCCTGCTGTAGCAGCAATGCACGGCTGCACTTGCAGCAGCAGCAGCAGTGCTGCCGCTGGCACATGCAGGGTTCGCTGGTGCCTGGGGCACTTGCCTTGCCAAGAGGACACAGTCGCTCAAGTTTGTCACGGACCAACGCAGGTGAGGCATGGCGGTCTATGTCTCTGCAGAACAGGTTCTGCATCTTCAAGTATGGACGCAGGGAGTCTCCACCCATCTTGGTGACGGCTGCACAAGCTTCTTGATGATGGTAAAACTGCTAGATAACCCTGCGGTGCAAAGCGCGCTTGTAAGCTGACCAGGTGTGCAACATTGCAGCTGCTGTTCTGCTGGTCAAGCTGCTGCTGCCAGCCTAGATATGACATAGCGCCGTTAGGTCAGCAGACTACACTTGGGTTCACGCTTCACTGCAGTGAGGAATATGGAAGCAAGCTGAACATGCCTGTGTGCAGGGATGAACTTCCGGTGCCTGTGTGAAGTCGGAGTACTGCTGTGCTAGTTCGTGGCCGTATGAGAGTAAGAAAGATGTCAAAAGCTTAGCGCGCAACCGAAGTGTTATTCTGAATCAGCAGATAAGCAACGGACTTGGGTAGGCTGTGCAGCCACTGTTGTCAGCTTGTGCGTGTGCTGGCATTCAGAACGCTGATATACCATCCAGGCTGCAATACAACTGGTGGGATCAGCTGGTGAGATAAGCTGTGCGTGCTCAACTATGCGGCGTCGTGAAGCGCTTGCCGCGCCGGTGGTGTATTAGAAGTAACAAGTCCCTGCAGCACCAGGCATGGCTGCAGTTGCTCAGGACCTCGTATTAGAAGTACCGTATGACGCCTCTGTCGATGCTCCATTCTGCAGCCCTTCAATGGCTGCGGCCAACGTTCAGCAGTCACTAGTGTAACTTGACTACTAATGACATGATGGTGCAGGGCAGGCAACTCCTGTGTACACACAGCAACGTGCACATGATGCAATGCAATGTCAAAAGATACAGCACGCTAACGCAATTTGATGCATACTGCTGGCTAAAGTACAAGCTGCTGACTTCTGAAAGAATGCTTGCCACAGTTAATAATAGGCCACGCAGCGGGTCCAACGTAAAGATTTGCAGCCAACTTTGGCTGTCCAGTTAACTGGGCTAGGTTGCAACCCTGTCTGATGACCAGCTTCTGCTGGAAAATGCAGTCACGGTGGTGTAGCAGAAGATAATGAATGGCACGTCCCTAAATCGCTGAATTAACACGTCATCACATGCCACAGTGACGTCTAGACAAGATCTTGTCACTCAGTGACTGAAAAGTAACAAAGAGCCGGGTGCGCTCACTGCAGCCCCGTCGTCACTCTCTGAACTGCTGCAGCTGTACAAGCACCTCTGCACAACACAGATAATAGATGGTAGGTTTATTTGAAAACTACTGATTCCAAGACTCTCTCAGTCTCCCAAATGCACGAAACTTGAAATGTCAGTGTTCCTGTTCAGCTTGCCCAAATCCGAACAACTCCACCACAACGCACCGTTTTTTTTTGTCAGTCTTCGGAACTCTGAAATCGCACAAACCAACCCAAAACACCCACACTGGCCAGGTTAGACTATAACCAAAATAAACCAAACCAAACCAGCACTGAACCTCACACTGAGACCCGACCAGCCGCTGACCTTCCAACCCAGCCAGTCTAGACTCAACAAACGCATTTAATAAGCACACAGTTCCACACACTGACAACCATAGCACAACCACTGCGCGGAAGCTGCCATCAAGCAACAAACGCCTTCAATAAAGCATTCAATCAACCAACACTGAACCTCACACTGAGACCCGACCTGCCGCTGACCTTCCCGCCCGGCCAGTCTAGACTACACAAAACGCATAAGCATTTAATAACACGCAGCGACCAGCCACGAGAAAACACAGCGACCAGCACAGAAACACACAGCGACCGACACGAGAAGGCACAGCGAACCGACGAGCCCAGCGCAGAAACACACAGCGACAAGCACAGAAACACGCAGCGACTGGCACGAGATAACACAGCGACCAGCGCAAAATCATGCACCCCAGTAACGCTGCACTGCTCAAAGCACACCCTACACCTGGAGCCCTGCCACAGGTGACCCCAGCTGCTTCAAGCTGAGTGAGCGCAGACATGCAAACATACATACGTGCCAAAAGCAGTCACATCGAACACTGGCGTGTGCTGGGATGAGTACAGAAGATGGAAGAAGAAAAGCACAATACAGATACAAGCACTCCGTGTGCAGACCATACACAAGAGTTCCGTATGCATGTTATCATACATGCATGTTGTCATAGGCTGCAACTGTCACATGTTCCAAACAAGTGGAAGATATGCAGTCGGCCTGTAGGCAGCCGCGCCAGTGCTACGGCAGTCAAGCAGACGCTGCATGCACACAGCATATGTCCCAGTACTGGGCAGCCGTTCCACATACACCCTATACACGGTTGCAGTGGGTCAAGTGGGCCTCCCGTGCGCCAAGCCCCGAGGGCGTGTCATGCCAGCGCAGCCGTGAAACAGCACTCTGCACCACCATACAGTGCTACATACGTATCTCGGCCATACCTCTGCTTTGCCAGCTGCGCTGCAGTCTGCGGCTGGCCCTCGATGCACCAGCCAGCCTGCCCCATAGCCGCTCCCAGGTCATCCATGCTGAAGTGCCACGACACGCTGCCAGGGGAGAAGTAGTGCTGGCTGGGCAGCCGCAGGTGTGCTTGCTGCAGCTCGCTGTCGATGCAGGTGGCGACGAGGCGGCTGCCTGGGCCTGACAGCGCATGCATGCTGCGCAGCAGATCGCACGCCTGGCGATGACAGGCGCCGGTCGCGGCAGCGGCAGTGTGTGGGTGGCACAGGGTGTGGATACAAGGGAACCAGACTGCATTGCAGGCATTGACGTGAGCCAGGCTTGCACTGCACCTGATGTTACGTGGTGCACAATCGCAAGCACAGCTTGATCGCTCATGCTGAGCGGCCCAAAACTTACGTGAGAAGGCATGCGCTGAGCTACCTAGCTGTGCCGGCATATTCACGTGGCAGGTGCATGTACTGGACAGCAGCACGCACACATGTCAGCAGGATACCACCAGTTCTCAGCTGCTGTGCCTGCTGCTCACCACGGCCAGAGGCAGGTAGTACAGTAGGGCCTCTGCCACCCAAACGGTGGGCTGCTGCTGCTGGAACCCTGCTGCCTTCAAGCAGGCAGCTAGTGGCACCACTGACAAGTCGGCAGGCAGCGGGCTCCAATGCTGCAGCAGCAGAGGAAACTGCACCGCCTGCTGCTGCTGTTCCTGGTCACCAACACGTGCTGCAAGTTGAGACGTGTCACTTCTGCTGTCGCCTGCTGTTGCTGTGCGAGAGTTGCCGACGCCGGTGCTGCTGCTTGCTGGGGCAGCCCTGCATGCGGCTGGTGTCACGGCTGCACCTGCTTGCTGCAGCAGCTGCTGCTTCAGCTGCATCACAGCTGGCTGGTCGACGTCAAACCAGTGCACAGGCAGCGGCGGCTGCAGCCTCCAGGGCTTGGTGTCCTGCAGGGCAACATTGACATGCAGATGCATCATGCTCTGTTTGCCTGTTGCAAGGTCGCATGCGCTCGCTCGTATCTTTGTGGTAGCACACACCATGCATGCAAGTGCAGGGGCACAACTCCCCATGCGGAGTGTGGGGATTCAGCAGCTTGTTTGCCTCACCCATATGTGCAAGATGACATGCAGCTGCGCACTCACCATGCCGCAGCCTATGTTCACCACCTGCACCACACCGCCCTCCCCTATATGCTGCTGCTGCAGCTGCTGCAGTGCCTCCATCAGGCTGTCATCCACGATCCTGTTCCTTGCAGGCACTCTCAGCGAGCGGCCCGCGCCCTGTGCCTGCTGCAGCTGCTGATAGTCTGCCAGGGCTGTTTGAAGAGCATCGCCAGCCAGGTGCTGTGCTAGCTGGTCCACAATGATGGGATGTGGGCTGTGAGCTAGCTCTACTGCACGGAAGCCGGCAGTGATCTGCGAGGTGTAGCCTACTGCATTCAAACCCATGGCTGCAGCGCTTGCTATGGTGGGGCTGGCAGTAGCGGGGTCTGCGACAGTAGTCCAACAGGATCAGGAGACGTCACCCAGCGCTGTCAAACAAAGACCACCAGGGAGGTGACTAGTCACTTGCAGAACACCAGTTGACGTGCGGCTACAAGGCTTTAGTGGCAGCAGCAAGTGCACACTCAGTATGCTAGTGACAGGAAGGTAAATGCTCACTGCCACTTTTGACAGCGCATACGCAGGCTACCAGAGATAGCTGGGCAGGGTAATGGCAAAATTCAAAAGCGAACAGCAGAGCAACAGTCAACACGATAAAGTTTATTCCAGCTCGAAGGGTTTGGCGGCCTTGAGCCCAGGCTTGTCAGTTGGACTTGATTTTGCAGTAGGGCGTCTCAGCAATTGCAGCGCACCAATTTGTCACGGCGCTTGTTTGTAGCAGCTAGCAAAAAATAGTTCGAGTTGTGATTGAATTCGCGATGGATCAGAAGCAGCTCCGCAACGTTGGGCTAGCCGGGGGGGCTCTGGCAGCAGCAATCGCTGCAGCATATTATGGATACGATCAGTACAAGAAACGATACCCTGTTTATAAGGAGCAGTGTGCGCTGTTCAAGGAGGTAGGATGGAAGCTCAAGCACGGTCGTTGCTGCAGGCCTTCGACTCAATTGACAGCTAGAGGCGTGCCATGCTGGTGCCTGCGGGGTCGATTTAGCCCTAGCAGTTGCTGATGGCATGCTGGAGCCTACAGTGGCGCCAGCCAAACAGTGCTATGTTCCGGCACGGCTGCATCCGGGTCATCCAACCTTTTCGACCTGTTGTGATGTGGGTATGCAGTATGAGGCGACCATGCTGCCTCCTCGTTCAGAGATTCAGGCACTGGAGGATGACATCCTAAAGCAGGTGAATCATCAACCACAGCAACTGCAGAAGTGGTTGCACGGCGCGCTCCTGCCACAGCTGAGGTGAACCACGCTGCACTATGCAGCAAAGCAGTAACGATGCTGTCGTTCCTTGCAGATGCAAACCGGCATGGAGAAGGCCAACGGCAGCCAGATTCTGATGCTGCCCACCTACGTCGTTAAGCTGCCAACAGGGTGAGTCTGAAAGAGCTGTAGAACCTGACAAACGTGCAGAGCACTGGCACGCATATGTAGCAGCTGGCAGCTGCGCTGACCAAGAGCAACTGTGCGGCGCAAGAAAACATGACCTCATTCAACCATCATGCTTCATTTCATATGGTTGCATACTACTGCAGAGAGGAGACTGGCGCCTGCTACGCCATTGACATTGGAGGCACCAACTTCCGTGTGGTGTACTACAAGCTCTCAGACAAGCGCGGAGTCATTGTGAGCAGCAGCAGCAGCAGCAGCATGAATCCATGTTCAAAGCCGTAGCATGTCGGCAGTGCCAGCTGGCTGCAAGCTACCGCTGATTTCTGAGAAGCAGCACGGTTGTTCACAAAGACTGTGCAGCAGCAGGCTGTGTCTCAACAGGTTGGCACACGTTTAGTGGCCAGTTGGCAGGCTCCATGAGTGGCATGTCATGCAAAGCACTACACGTATGTCATCGACAGTCAGTGAGCCGCTCCTGGTGCTGCCATGCATTGCGTGTGTTCCTGCAGGAGGAGCAGACGATGAAGCAGGTGGCCATCCCCAAGCCGGTCTACACAGGCAGCTGCAACCAGCTGTTTGACTTCCTGGCAGAGCAGCTGGCTGACTTCATCAAGGAGCAGGAGACAAAGCAGCAGGTGCGCACAGCAGTAGCAGTGTAGCTGCTATAGCAATAGGCAAACGCAGGCAGGCTGACTGTGGAAAGCATTGGCAGGGGCACAGGCAGCAGCAGGATCAGCAAGTGCTGCCTGGGCAGTATCAGCTCTCGGACAAGTGCAGCAGTAGCTGTTTGTACACAGGCATGGGGTTGCTGCAAGTCCTGCAGGCAGGCAGCAGCACCAAAGCTGCACTTCCCCTCCCATCTGCCTGCATGCATGGAGTGCATCATCTGCAATCAATGCAGCTTGCGTCTCCGCTGCTGGACATAACTAACTAACAAGTGCCGCCTTTGCTGGCTGGCCTGACCTGCAGGGGGCTGCTGATGCTGCGGTGCCGGTTGTTGGCTTCTGCTTCAGCTTTGCAGTGGAGCAGCACGCCCTGAACAGCGGCAAGCTCATGGGCTGGACCAAGGGCTTTGACGTGGACGGCGTGGTGGGGAAGGATGTGGTGCAGCTGATGTCAGGTGCGCTGCCAGCTGTTGGAGCTGGTCAAAGTTGGTGGCATGTGCGTAGCTGCGCATGCTGTCCAAGCTGCAGCACTGCAGCGGGTGAGCATGTGCTGCAGCTGCTGAACAGTGCCCTGATCCCAGGACAGCGACAGTCCAAAGTGCCTGGTACGTGTGTCATGCACAAGCTGCTTGCTTGGCAATCACAGCAGCTGTCAGTAGCAAACAACTTGGCGGAGGGGCTGGTCAGCACCTCCTGTGCCAGTTCTTGCTCTCTACACGCAGACCAAGCAGCGCCAACCGCTCGGCAACGTTGCGAGGCCGCGCTGTGGCAGGTTGCAAGCTGCCCACTCGACGACATGCCTGCTGCTGTGTGCACCTGTGTGGCAATCGTTTGTGGTGTGCAGATGCACTGGTGCGGGCGGGCAAGCCGTGCCGCGTGCTCGCGCTGATCAACGACAGCGTGGGCGTGCTGACCGCCAGCTGCTACATGGACCCCGACACCGAGATGGGCGTCATCCTGGGCACAGGCACCAACGCTTGCATCGTGGACAAGGTGAGACGCCGTGCTGCATTGAGCGCGCCTGGCACACCCGGCTGTATGCGAGCACACTGCATGCCCACCACCAATGCAGCTCACAAGCCGGCGTCTGCGGCGCACCTGCGCCATCGTGTGGTTGCGGATCAGCGCCAATCCCCGCGCGGATGCGCTGGCGGAGGTGAATGTCCCCGCACTGAACCTGCACGTTCCCAAGATTGTAAGTTGGTGAGCATGTGCACAGCAGAGCATATGCTGCCTGCCACAATGCACAGTACCGCACTACAGCTATATGTGTACACAGCAGTGCTGACCGCGCGTGTCTGGTGCCGTGTGCCCCGGCAACTGCAGGTGTCCAAGATGCCCAAGTGGCGGGCGAAGGGCGTGGACCCGGAGACGCGCACAGCCATCAACACAGAGTGGGGCTGCTACGGCAGCGAGCTGCTGCCGCGCGTGAAGGAGGACCTGGAGCTTGATGCAGCCAGCGGGCCGCAGCAAGGTGAGGCTGGCCAGCAACCGTCTGCTGCTGCTGCTCTTGTGATTGGACCACCCTAGGTCAAGTCTTCAGCACACGCTGCAGGAGATGGGTTGAGCTTAACAGTGGTGGCGGTTGTGAACAGGTAATGGGGAACAGTCTGGTAGGGCAGGATACGAGGGCACAGCAACAGTGCGACAAGGACGGCTGCTGCATCTTAGACCGATGTCGTATGCAGTGCTTCTGCTTTTCCATGGCGCTTACCATTGCTGACATGGACATGCTGCCGTGCCGCGTGTTGGTTGTTGCTGTGCCTGTGGTGCAGGCAAGATGCTGGTTGAGAAGCTCATGTCAGGGCTGTACATGGGCGACTGTGCACGCCGCCTGCTGCTGAGCTTTGCGCAGCGTGCCAGCCTGTTTGGAGACGTCATCCCTGAGGCACTCACACAGAAGGACAGCTTCACCACAGCAGGTGAGAAGCCAGGCACGCAGAACGCCGACAGCAGCATCAAGTGAAGGCCTGCTCAAGCTGATCCACAGGTGTTGCATGTCCAAGCACACTCCGTACTTCTCGCCTGGCTACAACATGACCTGGTGTTGGCTTGCTCCCTACCAGCAACAGCAGCATGACGGTGCTGCTCAGCGTGCTGCGGACTTGCCGCCGCTGGATGCTGCTGGTGCTGAAGGGTCTAGCACAGGCTCACTCGGCGCGTGCATCTGCTGCCTGCAGACCTGTGTGAGATGGAGAGTGACGTCACCCCCCACCGCGGGCACGTGGCGCGAGTGCTGGAGCACACCATGGGCGTCTACCCAGACACAGTCAACCTGGAGACACGCTACCTGGTGAGCACAGCAGCCTGCGCAGTGCGCGCACAAGACAGGCAGCCTGCGTGCAGGGGGAAGTCGCAGAGCACACACCGACCTGTTGCTCCCCAGCCCAGATGCTTTTGTGTGTTGAGCATATGCAGTCATGCTTGCCGGCAGCGCAGACCTGACCGCTAGCCCCAGTGCCAAAGCTGCGGTCTGTTGTTGCACCTGCATTTGTTTTGCCACAGCACCTGCGCCTGCATTGGCTTCCCAGCATCACCCTCCACATCGCACACACAGCACCTCCACACCTGCCCTCACATCCATTTATCCACATGTATCCACCCATCCACTGCACCCACCGCAGATCCAGTCCATCGTGCGCCTGGTGGTGCGCCGCAGCGCCCGCACGGCCGCGGTGCTGCTGGCGGCTGTGCTGCGGCTGCAGGGCTGGCAGGAGCAGCCGCGGCGGCTGGTCGTGGCCGTCGACGGCGGCGTGATCCTCAAGTACCACAACTGGCGCAAGTTCCTGGACACCTACCTGCGGGAGGCGTTTGGTGAGTTGCGGCAGCCTTGTTTGAGGCAAGGTGGGCGCCATGCTGGCAGTGTGGGCCGCAGCAGAGTGAGGGATTGGTGTGTGGCCGAGTGATGAGCAGTTGGGTACTGGGTGCTGCTGCTGTGACTGACTGCCTGCTGTCGTTGTACTTGCTTCCCGTGCGGTACTGCCGCCGGCTCCTCCCTGAAAGTATGAGCACCAAACACAAAGCACCAGACACAACTCCAAATGCCTGCTGCTGTTCCCTGCCGCCAGGCTCGCGCGCAAGTGAACTGACGCGGCTGATCCAGTTCAAGCCCACAGCAGATGGATCCAGCTTTGGCGCTGCAGTGCTGGCCGCAGCGGCAGCCAGCAGCTGAGCGTGTCTCCTGGGCTGTGGCAGCCCTGCCGCTGCTGCTGCAAAGGATGCGGTTGCCGCGGCTGCTGGGCTGTATGCCCTGATGCTGATGAGTGCTGCAGCGCTGACGGCAGCAGTGGTGAGCGGACAAGAGTCATGGGGGGTATGTTGTAGGGCTGCAGCTGCTGGAAGGGCGCTCCATGCAATGCGCAGTAGGTTGATGTTGCACTAAATGCGGTTGAGGACGTGTTTGGCCCTGTGCACTGTCGTGGATGCTATCATGACATACGCAGGGTTACTGGCAATGTTTTGCAGCTTTTTGAGCAGTACCCACAGTTGCTGTGCAAAAAGTATCGATTTTTTTTAATGATAGCTGTGTGTACTATGGTTGTTATGCTTGGATGGAGTAGCAGCAGTAAGGTATGCTGGTGTTAGTGTGGGGTCTGCAGGCAAGCAGCGGGGTTGATTGTCTGCTTTGCTGCGCGTGTAAGCGCAGCCTGTGTGTTGTCGTTGTCTTGTGGGGCTTGCACTGGGATGCTGCCCTTTCTACTGCGTGTAGTTCGGTTGTTTGCCTAGCTATTTAGCCAATGCACCGGTTGGGTTGACTGTGTTGGGCATAGTTCAGCATGCCTTTAAGGCTTGGTCGGTGCATAACCTGACATGATCCTAAGAGGCCCACACCAGCTGGGAGAAATTCTGCAGATGGGAGAGATTGTGTTTGCAGGCCCTTGCTGTATGCTAGACACCCTGCTGGCCGCCAGCTAGTCGTGGCATGAACCTGCCGCAGGGTGCAGCTGTTGCTGGGCATAGTTTTGACCTACCTTGCTTTGCTTATCATCATCATCATCATTTTACCCATTGCTTTGCTTATGTTATAGTGCATGTCACTGCTTGCTCATGCAGGCTTGTGAAAGGACAGCACTGATTTGCCATGACATGCACACCACGCATGCAGCTGGTGTTACATTATGTCACCTACTAGCTTACACTGTAACAGGAGAACTATTTCTTGGTAATTGTTGAAGTTTTCTATGCAAAGCTAATTTTCTTTTATGAAGAAGCTTGTAGAATTTGTTGTTTTAAGATTGCACGTTTTTTTGCAAATTTCATAACTAAATTTTGACGTTTTAATTCACGTTGAATCATTGCTTTAT
Source organism: Scenedesmus sp. NREL 46B-D3 (assembly GCA_014080715.1). Lineage (NCBI taxonomy): Eukaryota > Viridiplantae > Chlorophyta > Chlorophyceae > Sphaeropleales > Scenedesmaceae > Scenedesmus > Scenedesmus sp. NREL 46B-D3. The sequence goes on along the minus strand of JACERP010000111.1, from coordinate 219,558 downwards.
TTGCCATAAAGAAAGAATATAAAATTTATTTTTATTCTTCTAAAAAAGAATTATTCCTTTTTTTGATGAAAACATAAATAAAATATTTTATTTTTTTTTGAAATTAAAATTCTGAAAAAATATTTGTATTTTTCCAATTTTTTCATGTATTTGAAAATTTTTAAAAGCATTTTCAAAAATTTTTTATTTCAAAAATTTTGCAAATAAAAATGACTGTTTCTATTTTTTTGATTTGGAGTTTTTCTAAAAAATTAAAAAAAAAAAGTAAAAAAAAATTAATGATTTTTTTTTCACTTTTTGCGCCATTTTTTTTTTCAATCAAAAAGAGTTCTATTACTGATTGAAAATTTTATTTAAAAAATTCGAAAAAAATTTTGTTTTGAAAAGCATGACTTACACTGTAAGCTAGTAGGTGACATAATGTAAAACCAGCTGCATGCGTGGTGTGCATGTCATGGCAAATCAGTGATGTCCTTTCTGGGCGGGCGGGTCAAAAATCGACTGATTGCTGCTGCCCGAGGGCAACAGCAAGAAAGAGGCCTAGCAAGGCGGGTCCTGCTGCTAAGAGCAGCAACCAACCTAAACCACAGGCACATAAGCTACACCCTCCCAACCGCCCTATTAGCAGCGACGGCTGATATAAACGCCCTAGAGGGCGTCATTATACTGCGCCTTGCTGCAATAGAATGACAACCCAACACTCAACAACTCACACCAACAGGGTGGCACGCCCATTGCAGGGCTGCACGTTATCCTAAGATCCTGTAGCTTCAGCGTGTACTGCACTGGCGCGCTGTATTTACCTTCAATGGCGCAGTCATCCTGTCAGCACGCGGGGCTCATGCAGGCCGCACTCAAGCGGGCCGGCGTGAGCAGCTGAGCGCCGGCCTGGTGCTGTCTAACCAGTATGCTGTGCTCGAGCCTGATGCTGAGTTATCTCAGGCCGCATTACCGGGTGACGACTACGCCGCTGAGGGCTACACGGAGGATGAGGAGGATGAGCTTGTGCCTGCATCCGAGGACGAGGAACAGCAGCCCGCAGGCACTGAGCAGGCAGCACCTACTCGGCGCAGCACAGGTCAGCAGCAGGGCTGCAGGCACAGCCAACGCTCCAACAACACCAGGCGCAGCCGCAGGACCCTGCAGCATCGCCGCCACCGCCCCAACAGGACACCGGTGCAGCCAGGTAGCAGTGGATTGGTGTGCGGCGTCCTCAATGTGAACAACATGCCCAAGGCAGGTCAAAGCCTGGTGGAAGTTTGCCAATTACTCAAAGATCTGCGCTGCGACATCATGGGCTTTGTGGAAACCAAGGAGGCGCCAGGGAAGCTGCGGCCTGCCGATCTCATTCCGGGCTACACATACATCAGTAAGGCCAGGCCTCTTGGGGAGAATGGGTGTGCCAGTGGTGGTGTTGCGGTTGCTGTGCATGCCGCTGTTGCCAATGCTGTGAAAGTGTTTGCTTTTGCTGATCAGCAATACGAGGATGCACTGTGGCTAGTGATGCCAGGGCAGAATGGTGCTCCTAAGCTGTTTATTGGAGTGGTGTTTATGCCTGATATGAACAAGCATGCGCCAGTGAGGAGGGCTGCTTACTCAGCGCTGCAGGAGGACCTCGCATACCTGTCGAGCAGAGGCTCTGTGTTGATCATGGGTGACTTCAACGCCAGGGTCGGGCAAGGTGCAAGCCCCACAGATCGCATTGGCATGCATGGCGAAACAACCACAAACAACAATGGCGAACTCCTTCTCTCGCTGCTCAATGCCGTCAATCTCTACTCACTGAATGCCCGCACAGCACCCACCTCTCCCCACCAGCACATCACATGTGACAGGTCCCACAGGGGCACCGCGCGGAGGTCCCTCAATGACTACATCATTGCGTCTGCTGACATTGCTATGCCGTGCCAAGCTGCCGCCAGGCCAACAGCCAAGGTTGGTTGGGCCATACACAGTGGGTTCTACTGACCACCTGCCAGTGTCTGCTTGCATTCAAAGGCCTGTGGCACGTCGCCCTGCAAAACAGGTCAAGCTGCGCCTCAATGCACAGCCGAATGATTTCAAAATGCGCAATGGGGAGCAATCGGCCGAACTTGAGGCGTACCAGGAGGCCCTGGCACAGCTGGGCGCTGCTTATACGTCCACTATTACCGTGCTACAACAGCAGGTTTCTGCAGCTCAACTTACGGCCAATGCTGCAGTACAACAAGCACATGCGCAGCTGCTGGGAGCGCTTCGTCAGGCGGTCAATGCCAGTTTTGGGTTTAAAAGGGTCTGGGTTGGCAAGTCCTTCCCGTGGTGGACACAGGAGCTGACAAATGCTGTGCAGGCCAGGGTGCAGGCCTTTACACAGTACAGGGAGTCCGGCCTTGTTACAGACTGGGATGCATTTGATCAGCAGCGCAAGGCTACTGCACAGCTTATCAAAGCAGCTGAGAAGCAGCACAAACAGCGATGCGAGCATGCAATCACTGCAGCGTACAGAGACCGCTTAAATGATGACAGCACGCTTGGGGAGAAGGATATGTGGCAGCTTGTGCGTCGCCTGTGCCCTAAGCATGTCAGCGAGGCCGTGTACAGTGTCATGCAGCACCCCTCAGGACAGACGGCTTCAACCCCTGCAGAAAAAGCAGATGCATTCAAATGCCACTATCAGCGTGTTGGTAGCCATGCAGCGTTTGCCGCCGCAAACCCCCAGTTCGACCCAGCGCACATGACACAGGTTGCCGCCGATGTACAGCAGTACCTTCATGACTCAACCGCACCTCATGCTGCCCCACCCTGCCCGCTGGACTTGCCCATCACTGCCGCCGAGGTTTCTGCATGCTTGCAGCGTCTACGCACAGGCAAAGCTGGCAACCCTGCAGAGGAAGGCATTGTCAACGAGCTTTTGAAGTACGGAGGCAACACAGTTGCAGACATGCTGCTGCAGTACTGCAGCCTCATGTGGCAGCTTGAGCAGGTACATCAGGTGCCGGGGACAGTCGTCAGCATGCCTAAGAAGGGCGATCTGACAGACCCAGGCAACTACCGCGGCATCACCCTGCTCAGCGTGCTCTATAAGTTCTACACCAGCGTCCTCAATCAGCGCCTTATCAAGTTTGCAGAGGGCGAGCAGCAGGAGCAGCAGCAGCAAACACAAGCACAGCAGCAGCAGCAGCAACAGCAGCAGCAGCAGCAGCAAGGCCAGCATTCAGCACAACAGCAGCAGCAGCAGCAGCAGCAGCCACGCGCAACTGCTGCTACAGCAGCAGCGGCGCCGCTGCTGCACGAGAGTCAGAACGGATTCCGCCCCAAGCGCAGTTGTGCTGACCATCAAAGCGTGCTCAGCGAGGTCCTTAATGGCAGGAAAGCTGAGGGAAAGGAGTCATATGTGTTGTTTGTTGACACCTTCAAGGCATTCCCTACGGTCTGGCTTGATGGCTTGTTCTAGAAGCTGTGGGATAAGGGTGTGCGTGGCAAGATGCTCCGTGTCTTGTACAACTTGTATCAGGGCGCGCAGCGTGTGGTGTCTCATGAGGGTTGCACCACGGATAGGTTCACCTGCGACCTTGGCCTGCATGAGGGTGATGTTATTTCGCCCACACTGTACCTGTTGTTTATCGACGACTTGCTGCGTGACGTGCATGCAAAGCACCCTGGCGTTACCCTCATGGGCCCTCGTGACGAACCTGCAGGCCAAGTTGTGGCAGCCATGCAGGCTGATGACTTTGTTGCTGTCTGCGGGTCTCTGTCTGAAGTTCAGGCTGTGGCTGCAACTGTTTACAATTACAGTTGCCAATGGCGCTTCAAGCTCCACAGCTTGAAGTCTGCCGTCATGCATGTGCTGCCAGCAAGACAGACCAGCCAGCTGGTTGACTCCGGCATTGTTTGGAACAATGTCCCTGTGCCTGTTGTATCGGAGTACTGCTATCTTGGCCTGTGGTTCAACAATACCTGTACATGGACCACACATTTTGAGAAGATGCTGGCTAAGGTGCAACGTGTGAAGGGTGCGCTCATGCCAATTTGGAAGAGCCGCAGCATCAGTGTGGAGGTTAAACGCATACTGTTGCTGACGTGTGTCCGTCCCATTGTCGAATATGGCAGTGAGGTTTGGTTTCCGTCCACAGCTAGGCAACTGCAGTTGATTGACAAAGTGCAGACAGACATCATCAAATGCGCAATGCGCTGTGGCAAGGAGCGCCCATGCTCTTCAGCTCTCTTGGCAGAATGGGGTGTGAAACCGTTGCATATGTGGCTTCATCAGAGGGCTTTGGAGTACTACTACAGGATTCAGCGTATGCAGGGCGTTCGGCTGCCAAATCAAGTGTTTACAGCTGAGTGGAGGCGTCCTAGTGGTGCTGTGGCGGTGACACCGTGGCACAAGTATGTGCAGAGCCTGCTGTGCAAGTATGGTGTGAATGTTGTGACCGCGGAAGGCAGAGCCAGTGCGTGCAAGAGCCATGTCAACAAGCAGGTCAAGACACTACATGCTGAAAGGATTGCATGTGAAACGTTGGAACACTCCACTCTGAGTCGGTATGTGGCACATGTGCATCCCTCTCATGTTGATGCTATGGGTTTCAGGAGGCCTAGGCCGTACTTGCGTTCAGTGGCAATTCCACGTGGTATTGAATTGCTGTTGCGTGTTCGTATGGGTTGTCTGTGTGTACATGAGCGTACTAGTCAGTTTGGCGGTCGCAGAGCTAACTCCACTTCAGGATGTCCTTGTTGTGGTGCAGAAGTTGAGTCTTTGTCACACTTCATGTTTGATTGCCCTGCTACTTCTGCTCAGAGGGATGATATGTTTGCTGAGATCAGATCCCTGCCTGGTTGCGCTGAAAAGTTGCGCAGCGTTTTGTCCATGGCTGATTCGTCAATCAAGGTGTTGCGTTTTGTATCTGATGATATTTGGGGCAGTTCTGGAAGATGTCTGATGGTGTCACCGTGTATTGCTGCTTTTCTTGTCAAGTCTTGGGATGTGCGCAATGCATGCAAACATTCTGGAGCAGTGCTCCCTCCTCTTTCCGCCCCGGTGGGGCGCGGGGCCGATGGCGCTGATGCTATGGCTTGAATGGGTAATATGATGATGATGATGATGATGATGATGATGATGATGATGATGATGATGCAGGGCTGCACGTTATCCTAAGATCCTGCTAGGGAAAGGCTCGGCGGGCCTCAAACTGCCTCAAACTCCAGCGCAACAGGAGCGGCAGATAGCAGGGGAACAACGTAAAACCGCAACAATAAAGCGCTACAACAGGGGTGGCCAACGTGCAAGGCCTAGTTGCAAGCTTACGGTCGCAACCACCACTCCAGCTAAGAGTTGCACTTCCGCCATGCAACAATGCTGTCAACTACCCTGCCCAACACGGGTCTGCCGCACTGGGAAAAACAGGGAGCATGACCAGGTGAGGAGAAAACACTTCCTGCTCACCCTGCTACCAACCAGCCTTGCCACGCCCTCCACTGCTGCACCTGACCCTAGCAATCAACAGCCACTTGCCGACAGTACTGTTGCAAACTAGACTGGTGGATTGCTGCTGCCTCCTCCACTGCGGCTGGGCCCTCCTGACGCCTTAGCGGACTGCTTTGTGAGAGCCACCACTCGGGCTGAAGCCTGCTTCTCCAGCAGCTGCATCACACGGCTGCTGGTGATGGGCAGGCCATCCACACCAGACAGACCCTGCTCCAAGGCCTGAACCAGGGAGGGGTCGTGCTTGAACTCCCCTTTAGCCACCAAGAGGTCATGACATTCAATTAGGAAGTCCAGCACGGCCCTGCTGGCTGTGACCACTACTGCCAGGGACTTTCTCCGAGTCTCTGGCAGGTCTGACGCCGTGGCCTGCTCCTCCAGCGCCTGCTGGATGTCATAGAGGTAGGACACGAGCGGTCCAACTGTCTCGGCGTACTCTCGCTGAACAGCTGGCCCAGCTCTGCTTGCCCGGATGTACCCCGGCTCGCCCTCCACATCAATGGGGGCAATGTAGCCGGGGGCCAGTGGCGAACGCTGCACAGGATTCCTTGGCTGATGCCGAATGTCGCTGAGCTCCTGATGCAAACGCACATTGTCAACAGCTGCGGGCACCTGCACCGAAGGCCTACCCCGGGAGTATGAGGCGCTGCTGGACTCCGACTGAGCTAGCTTTAACGCTGCTAATTCAGCTTGAGTTCTAGCCTGCTCATTTTTGAGGGCTTCAACCTCTGCAGTGAGCTGTTCGACACTCATATCTCCGTCATGCGAGCTGCTGTCTGAGTCGTTCACGGCTCGGTCACTACGCAGCCGCATACATTCCCAACATACAGTCTAAAAAATCGACTGATTGCTGCTGCCCGAGGGCAGCAGCAAAAAAGAGGCCTAGCAAGGCGTGGTCCTGCTGCTAAGAGCAGCAACCAACCTAAACCACAGGCACATAAGCTACACCCTCCCAACCGCCCTATTAGCAGCGACGGCTGATATAAACGCCCTAGAGGGCTTATTTACATTATGTCACCTACTAGCTTACACTGTAGTACTTCACTTGTAGTACTTCACCGTGCAGCAGTCAGCTGGGGCCTGCTCGTGACCTAGCATATGCGTGTGCTGGTAAGGCCATGCACTTGTTGCTGGCCGCCTTGTGGTTATGCCCTGATCATCAGAGCGTTGCTCTTGTGCAGTTGCTGCTGCAGCCATCAGTGCCAGCTGCTGCGTTACAGCTTGCGGTGTGCAGCATCAACACAGAAAGCAGTTTGATGCCACAGCAAGAGCTGAGTGTGTTGCGCCGCGCGGTGTTACGCACTGCGACTCTGAGAGTGTCCTTTCCACACTCCATCACGGACTTCCATCAAGCTTCAGGTCATGCCAGCTGATGTTTAACATGTTACACTGCCGTTGATCACCATGAGCACAGGGCGTCGCGCCGCATATCACGACAGTTCTGTACAGGCACATATGCTGCAGTCAACACACTGATACTACCTCATGTAGTACATGAACAGCTCAGCTATACAAATATTTCATGCCAGTGCGTATGTATACACAATGCAAAGCGTCGCATGTCCATCACAGCAGAGCTGTAGAGTTGCCCTGTCAAGCCTCAGATTGGACGCATGCTCCAACACATGTTGGCAGCTGCACAGCAGTTTTTAAAGCTTGCTTGCAGGTACATTAAGCCCAAGCATGCTGTTGTTGCTACGTGCGGCAGCGGATACACAAGCCCATGCCTCTTGTAACACTCTACACTTTCAAACCGCTGTACATCCCATTGGAACATACACCACATGCAGCTGTTTTCACTGGGGCAGACACACGACTGCCTACGATTGGGTTCCCCTCCCAGTCTCACCCACAACACAGTGATTCTTAGCAGGACCCTTGTGCCTTATAATAATAACCTCAACAACCAACTCAGAACAACTCAGGATGACGCTTCACACTCACTGCCAGCTTTCCTGCTGCCAGATCTTAGTTCTACGATACATACAAGCCACAGCTGCATGCTACACTTGATCTGCCGGCACTTCAACCACGACTCGGTAGTCAACTGTTTGCAGCACAATGTTGTGCATCCGGAGCATGGCAACACCAAACACACTAGGTAGCATAAAACGAAGGCGCAACATAGGTAACAGCAGCATTGCTGCAGTCCATGCTCTCGATCGCTGCGTCAGCTGTTGAGCTGTGATCCAACGTCTGCTACAAGCAGGGTTGCGACAGCTCTGGATGCTGTTCACGAAATTTAAAACAGCAGCAAACTGTACGCACCATGCAAGGGAACTTGCAGCAGAGGCATGCGCCAGCTGACAAGTGGGTTCAGTTCCTCTCCTCTCCGCATGTACTAGGTGACAAGTTCTGCGTCAAGGTGGTGCGGACCTGGCGCAAGCGCCCTCTATGCAGTGCCGGCCTTGACATGAACCGGCCTCGCTGGATCTACGTCCTTGGCCTGGTTTGCCCAGCCTCGCTCGCTCTTACTTTCAAAGGCGAACTTGAGGCTGTTGGTATGCAGCCCTTGAGACACTTCGGCGGCAGTGTACTCTGCAGAGCAGCATAGGCAGCAGCAAAATGTATAAGTACTGTACTTGAGTGGCACAACACAGGCAGGATAGGTCCAGTTGGTGGTGCTGCGCTCTGCTGCATGTGCGTCACTGCTGGCGGCAGATTGATGCACATGCAGCAGGTTCAAACAGGCATTGCGTGCCCGGTGCAGCAAGTTGCGTAGCATCGCCACTGGCACATGCGGAAGGTGTGAGTCACCACAACCGCTAAAGCTGGGTATCAGCAGCCAGCGACGGCCGACATTGCAATGCTTGTTGTCAGCAGCAAGATGCTCGGCAGCTCACCAGACATGTAGTAGTCCTCCTCAGTGACGCCAGGCTTAGCAGCAGCAAACATGCCACCCCTGCACAGCGGCAACAGCAGCAGCAGCAGCAGCAGCAGCAGCAGCAGCGTGATGTTCCAGTTACGTTGCAGTGGGTGTCCAGCAGACAGTCAAGCACACGACTGGGTGCATTTGAGATACCTGCCAGCTGCGTCGATCGAAGCTACAACTGCATGATGTTGGATGCGGCACAGCTGTGTCCTGAGGGATCTGTTTGACAGCGCACCTCATGACCGGCATGTGTTACATGTGCTCGATGTCAGTGCGCATTTAATAGCGCAGCAGTGCTTGCATCGCTGCTTTCCGGCTTAATTGCTGCACAAAGTGTGTCTCCAGGCTGCACTCGTACTTTCGCCTGTCCTCCCTGGCTCTGCCAATGGCGGCAAGGCTGCCGCTGCCTTTAGAGCCTATGCTGTTGGGGTCGCCCATGCCTCAAAGCACGCATCCGCAGCCAAGGTTCCCCTGTCGGCCTGCCAGGGTGCAGCAGCAGCCACTCACCACATGGGGAAGTACATAAACATGTACAAGGCGGTCACACCGATCACCATGACGCCCAGCCAGAAGAAGCCCTGGGTGGTCGACAGCGGCAGGTATGTGAAGAAGATGGCCTGAGTCACCGCAGCGCCAGTGTTGCCGCCGGCACCAACCATGCCATACACCAGGCCTGTGCTGCGCTTGCTGACGTACGGCACCACACCGAAGCTCAGGCCGCAGGCTTGTTGGCACCAGATGGAGAAGATGATGAGGATGATCATGGTGGCAAGCAGGGAGTTGTAGACGGGGGTGATGCCCAGCAGCAGGCAGAAGACGCCGCCGAGGGTTTGGATACTCCACAGAGCCCACAGGCGGCCGCGCATGCCGTAGTAACGGGCAGCATAGTCTGCACGGCAGCCAAAGGACAGGGCAGCAGGCAGTAGGTGGGGGCTGCTCGAGTCAGCTCAGCTGTGTCGAACTTCCAGTCTACTAGCATATCAGGTTGCGCTGACCTGCGTTGGAAAGTGAGACAGAGGTGCTCGTCTGCAATGGCATACATGCCCCATCACCAGCAACCTGCAGTGCCCGCTGTTGCCACACTGGCATGCAATGTAAGCCCCTGGCAGAAGGGCATGTGCACACTGCATCATATGTCTGCTACAGCCCATGCTCACCCGAGATCATGCCTCCTGTAGCACGTGTGAAGAGGTTCATCATGCCAAAGATGCTGCCCAGGGCACCAGCCAGCACAGGGGTCAGGCGGAACTGGTCATACTGCAGGCACCACGAGCGTACACGGCAGGAGCAGCATGGTGTCAGTGGTTGGGCGCAGCTTGACAATGCAAAACTTGACTGTTTGCAGCGGCTGCTGCTACTTTGGCCAGCGCAGACAGAACGGCCGCAAGCCTTGCAAACGTCTCTTGCCGGTCCTGCCTGCTCACAGGCATACCTGAACATCGTAACTTCAGCCGCACAACAGCACATTTGGTTGGTTCCCAATGCAGTGCATTGCACCAGGCGCCTGCTGCTCACCAGATAGTACACGATGACGTTGTCAACCACCAGCTCCACACCAAAGCAGTAGCCGTAGTTGAGGCACATGATCCATGTCCGGTAGTTGAGCAGTGCCACCTTGAGTGTGTTGGGGCTCCTGTCCTTCACCTTGGCCTTGCTGGCCATCAGCTCCCGGAAGTTGCCCTCGGGGAGGTCCTGCACCACCACCACCACCACCAGCAGCAGCAGCAGCAGCAGCAGCAGCGGTAGACAGGCCGCTGTCAACAGGTGGCCGATAGGACCGGAAAGTAGTCGAGCAGGAATCAGCAGCAGCAGTTGCGGCAGGAGAGGCAGGCGGTGCCGGCGCCTCAGCCACTTGCCGCACCTGGGAGAACAGCAGGATGGTTGCGCCAGGATGATGTGTGCAGCACCGGGCACGAAGAAGGCCCAGCGCCACGCGATGTAGCCAGGCGTGCTCAAGGCGATGCCCTGCCACAGCAGCGGCATGAGGAAGTGCGTCACGCCGCCGCCCATGTTGCCCCACCCTGCTGCGATGGCGTTGGCGCTGCCCACGATCTTGGTGTTGAACATGGCGGTGCACCAGTACTGGCAGCAGACAAAGGCCGCCAGGGAGAACCCGATGAGCAGGCGCAGCACGATGAAGCCGGCACCACCTGCATGTGCGTGTCGGTGTGGGTTCAACAGCGGTATCTCGCTGTCAGTGCCAGCATACAGCGACATGGCATCATCCATGTGCATTGGCATGATTGTGGACACATGGCGGCTGCTAGGCACTGCCGTGGAAGCAGTGAGAGCTCTGCTGGTAGTGCTGTGCAGATGGCAGTGGGGGTCTCCTCTGGCGGGCACATGCAGCAGCAGGTGTGTGCATGCCCATGCGCCCAGCGCTGGCCACGCGCCACGGCAGCTCACCTTGCACAATTGACATGCAGAAGACGCCTGGGGCTGTCAGCAGCAGCAGGACGCTGAAGCCAAACCTGCAGCAGCAGCAGCAGCAGCAGCAGCAAGAACATCAGACTCTTTTAGTACAGCTGAGACTTGTGGCGTGCAGTACCATGCAGCAGCTGACTACTGCCCAGTACTGTTGCTGCCGGGCAGATGATGGCGTACCAGACATGCAGCGCACTGCTGTACGCTGGTTGGCTGGCGGTGCACGCAGGCTGGTTTGTCACTGCAGCTGCTGGATGGCGGTGACAAGCGCCATCACCAGCGGTGGCATGCGCACCTGGGGCCATACATATCAATCATGTTGCCCATAATCACACGAGAGGCTGCAGCATGCAGGTGCGGTCCAGCAGCAGCAGCAGCAGCAGCGGCAGCAGCAGCAGCAGCGGTGGCAGCAGGGGCAGCAGCAGCGTTAACAGTGCTGATCAGTCACTTGCTGACATACTTGTGTACACTTGAGCTATACATCACAGCTGAACCGTTAGCTGTCAAGGGTTTACGCTGCATTGCTGTATTCCTTCTAGCATATCTTTTGCCAGCCAAAATGTGTCATCAGGGAGCTCCCATCCCTGCTGAACCTCCAGTGCTGCTAGCTGAGGCTGCACTCTTGCTGTGTGCAGTACTGCCTTTTGCTGCGTTGACTTGTTGCTGCAGAGGTAAGTGCTGCATTACTCACCAACAGCGCCAACCACTGCTGCGATGCCTGCATTGCCAACATCCACCCGCGTGAGGTTCAGGCTGTCACGAATGACTGGCAGCAGGGCCTGCAAGTAGCCAAAACATGCCACAGGTTTGGAGGAAGATGCACAGCAGCAGCAGGATTGATATTCAAGGCTCAGCAGTAGGGTTACCGGTGTCAAGCGTGAAGTTATCAGGCAAATAGCGTCGCATTGTAGTACGAGCTGATTATGAGGATCCCGAAATTGCACGGGGCCCATGTGACACAGTACAGGAACCTGTAGTACTGCACATGGTGGCAGCCTGGCTGCAGCCCTTGCTCACCGCAGGTGCGAACGTGCTGATGAAGGTAATCATAAAAGCAATCCAGGTGAGGTGGAAAGCGCGCATGTAGGGTCGCCCGAAGGAGAATATCCTGATCGTCTTTGCTTTCCCCTCGGTGTCCGTGGGCATGGGCTGGCCCCCCGGACAAAACTGGAAGAGAGGTGGAGTAGGCTCTGCCATCTTTCTGTGTTTGGCGTGTTGAACCAAAAGAAGGCACACCTGCTGACTTGCTGAGCCGGCTACGGTCGGTCCTTTTTTGAGTAATTACAATTACTGCGAAAGACCAAAGCGTACCCGCGTACTTGACCAGCACATGGGACTCACGTGAGCACTATATACACGTGGGGGTCGGCCCATGTACCTGCCTCCTGCAAGGGACATGAGAGATTTGCCGGGTGCAGGCTAGTGGAGCCTTAGGAGCAGGCCCCTAATGTGGTAGGCTTGCTACCATGTGCACCACTGGATGTTGTGCTCACAGATATTTCACAACCTGCAATCCTAAAATTTTTGATCAGGTTCAAAGCAGCTCACGCATCGGCTAAGCGAAGAGTCCGTACTGCTCCTTGGGACTTTGGCCGCTAGTCTCGGGACAAGCGGATTGTATACTCGCGCCTTCTGAAATATTTCAAATCCTTTACTGTAAAGTAATAAACTAGCCCCTGGTACCAAAGCATTGCACAGAACTGAAGGGGCCGTTGACGGATCCTAAGAAACACTTGTCTGAAAGAGATTTGATAAGTGTGATGGGTTCTGGCAAATTACAAGTTGTTCAGCTGCGCAGGTGTGGGGGTCTGGCGGGCCAGGCAGATGTCAACAGGCCAGCTGCAGCCTGTGCTCCCGAACCACTCGTGGTGCCCTGCTGTTTATCAGAACCATCATTCAACAATCCTGGAATCTATTGAAAGCTTGTATGCGACAAAACTGTTTGAACTCCTGTGACGGTGCCGGTGCCAATGTGACGCAGGTGCTGCTGCGCTCCTGGTTTCAAGTAGCAAGTCAGCTAAAGCTCGATCGGAACCGTCTTCGTTTGGCAAAAGTGATATCGCCGCCACCAAACCGACAAACCCCAATCCGCCCTGACAGCTGTCGGGCCCCTGCAGGGGCGCTGCAGTCTTTGCTTGCATACCTGTAGTGACCACCTCACTCCGCGTGGCTACTGACAGCCAGCTGCACACGCATATGGCACTGGTGGTTGGCTCCGCAGGACTGCTGAGCACACTGTGCTGAGCGCAGCTTGTACTTTGCCACAGCTATGGCACCTGCAGCCTGCACCTGAGGTGCCCAGCTGATCCCTGTTGGCAGATCTACTGAGTCTAGACTTGTACAGTACACATTGTTCTTTTACAGGCATTGACGGTCGTACACTGCAGTTAATATACTCAGCTAATCATAAGTGGCCGGCAGTGAGAGGGACCTGAATGCAATCGCATACTGCAGTATCGAGCAGCAGCACTGTAGTCCAGCCGAAAGCGAAGCAGAGTCACCCGGCGCATACTAAGTGCCCTGAGCAGCCTGGGCTCCAGCGCTGAAAGCATATCATATGATGGCTTGTGCATTGGGATTTCTCCTGCATGTGCTGCAGTCGTGAGAAATCTGATGTGGTCTCTGGATCCTCAATGTAAAAGCAGGCGGCACTGACATCCAGAGACAATGCAGAAGTAAACAATGAAGCAACCTGAACAATGTGGTTAAACTATATAGACACATACACTATCCACTGATGGCACAGCCTTCCTGCGCACAAGCATGGCGCAGTACAGTGGGTGGAGCCAGCTTTGCTTACATGCGCAGCCTCGCATGCATGTAATAGAACGAGTTTTGCATGTGCTGGGAGACACTGCTGGCTTGCTTGCCTTTTTGCTGCTGCGTTATGGGTGCTGCTCCTTTTGACAAGCATGGCTCTGCCGCACGTAATTAAGGAGCAGCGCTCATCACGGCGGCCCATACCTTCATTTCCAATCACCAATTACCAATTACCCAAGTTTCTTATTGCATGAGGATCATCATGATCGTGTTACCCATTCAAGCCATAGCATCAACGCCCTCGGGCCCCCCGCCCCGCACGCGGAAGGCAGCGGCATCCAAATAAGTAGCGGCACTGTAAGCTGGCATGACAGCACAGCAATGCCAGCAGATCTGCTGCACCTAGATGCAATCAAGCCCCCATGCAAGTCTGCTCTTACGCTATTACGCTACTGCGGCACAGCATGCGAAACACTGTAAATCCCCGCGTCCACCCCCTCGCACACAAGCCAGGCTAGCACTTGCAAGCACTGCTGCACAACCGTTACAAAGTGAAACTGGCACCGCTGCACACCACTGTAACATGACGCTGGTGAGCTGTTGACAGAGTAGGAAGCAGGAAATGCAGTGAGGTTTGGGGTGCACCCATATGGGCGGATGCCTCCGCCTGCATTAAAAAAGGGCCACAGTAGCTACCTGCCCTAGAGGCTCTACGCAGTATTAGATGTATACAGATGTATCCAGAGAGCTGGGCATGAACAAACTTGACACCAACTGCCACTTCCTTCTCTCAGTTGAAAGCACAGGTAATCGGATCATAATCTGGCCACACCCTAGCCACTGGGTGTTGCCAGCTTCACTAACCGTCAACCGCCCACGTGCATGACAACTCAACTCCTAGCCCTGCATAAGATCAACCAATAACATCGTAGAGTACACAGTAGATGTGAGAGGACAGCTGCGTGATAGGCGGCATGGAAACACGGGATGCCGAGCCCAAGCTCACACTGACCTGGACCATTCTCCCCAGCCATACATTACGCAGGCACCGCGGAGCTGCCTGGGGAGCTGGGGATCAACTCACATACTCATCAATGCAACTTGCCTTGAAGGCATTGCCATCAACATGCATTGCACTAGCCAAGCACACATCATCTGCTTCACTGCTATCACGGCATGACTTCACATCTAAGGCCAGTACCATCAACTCCTTCCCTTGCTGGGCCATGCCTGTGACGTGTAGCATGTCTGGCAGGTTCTTCAACAAGCACACCAGTACCCCTGCTGCTACCAAGTGTATCACTGTCAGCCACTGTGCTGCTGTCCTTGCTCCGCATGTCTACATGACGCCTGCCAGCATGCTGCTGGTTCCAAGCATCCTGCAGGCTAGCTATCCATGTGGACACAAGGCCATGGCTGCTGCTTGGGCTGCTGCTATTACAGCAGCGGCGTGTTATAATTGACACGTGCTGCCAGAGCTGCTTCCAGTTCACGAGCCATGCCAGCTTCCACAGAATGGACGCAACATATGCAAGGTTCAACACCAGCAGCAAGGCGCCAGCCGTCCGAACATACGCCAGGCTAGGTTGGGTGCTGCCATAAGGCAGGAATGTGAGTGCCACATAGCTGGTGATAGCTAAGCAACCCATGCTCTGAAGTGCGACATGGCCGGCCGCATGCGTGGCGTGTGGCTTGAGCACTGCCAGCAGCAACCCCATCACTGCAAATGCACCCGTAAGGGCAAGTGCCTGGTAGTAGATCTGCGTCTGTGCAGTGAAGATGCTGATGGCAACAACAGCAGAAGTCTGGAAGCACACCACGGCTTCATACCAAGCGCGATCTTTGCGGTAGCTCCTGACAAGAAAGCCGTAGTGTAGCTGGAAGTAGCTGTCATCTACATGCGTGCGGTTGTGCCATGTGAACGCCGCTAGTGCAGCTGGCAGCACAATGCACACGAGCAGTACACCAGGCACGCCGACAGCCAGAGCCCACGTCAAATGGTAGCCGGCCAAACACTGCTGGTTCATGTCAAGCTCCCACCACAGACCAACTGCTTCTGCAACAAACGGGGGCTGCACGGGCTTGTCCAGGCGCATGCAAGCAAACATCGCCAGCACAGTCCTGCTGAGCATTGGCCAAAAGAAAAACAGAACCACAAGTGACAGCTGACTTGCCTGAATGCCTATGCTGCCAACACCTTGATCATCTGCATCAGCACGCCGGACCCTGCTTTTGTAGTGCGTGACAACAGCTTGCACGGCATGCAGCGCCAGCAACGCCAGCAGCACCATCAGCGGCATAGACACAGATAACAGCAGCTTCTGTACAGGCAGCGGCACGCTGCTGCTGCTCACCAACAGGCACTCAACGCTCAACGTGGTAGAACTTGAGGAAGCCCATAGCCAACCTAGTGCTTTGTGGAACGGCCATATCACCTGCCACTCTATGTTGAGCGTGCTTATGATGAGCATGTACTGCATGTATAAAATCAGTGGCTTCAACAGCTCAGTTGGCAATACCTGCTGCTGTATGACCACATGTGCATTGGCCTGTTGGCTTGCAACTGCAACATACGGCAAGCTGTCGGCTGCTGTCTGGCTGGCCCCCGAGACAGCAGCAGCAACAGCAGCAGCACTGCTGGTGCTGCGGAGCACAGCATCTTTGAGGGTGAAGTAGCACACTGCCTTGATGAATGCCAGCAGAGCTATGCCAGCCAGCACATACAGTGCAACCAGAGTTGACCACGGCATGCACCTGCTGCAAGAGCCTGGTTGGGACCTGCCGTAGCCTGCTTCACACACCGCGCACAAGTTGCCCCTGTAGCCCTGCGCGCACTGCGCCTGCCTGAACTCCTGCTCGCTCGACTGCGGCGACAGTGGCAGGGAGAGGCTGCATGCTGCTGGATTCATGCACCTGCATGCAGGTTTGCAGACACGGCTTGTTAGGACCACGTGTATTGCCAAGCGCCGGCGTACTGCAATCTTCAAGTGTGTGGCCAGCCGAGCCGAGCGAAAGCACGTACACTGCCGCGGCAGATCAGACAGGACCCAAGACTTGGAAGCGCTTGGGAACACCAACCATGTGCGCTGCCGGTGATGAAAATTGGGCTGACAGCAGCTCCCAAACTGAAGCAGTGCACCAGGCTGCTAAGCTTTAAGTGGAGAGAGTCATGCGCGTGGGCGCGCCCCACCTATGCAGCTGGCTGGAGAGTCGGGATGCCAGCCAGTAGCCAGGCTTGGGCAGGATGCTGCTGCCCTCGCACTGAGCATTGACGGGGCAGGGTGTGCATACACCGTCATTTGGGTTGAAACTGCAGAGAGGCAAGCAGACAGACAATGACGGACACGCAAAGGCAACAAGATAAATTTCAGTGGGGCTGGCGATTGCTTTGCAGCAGTGCCAATAAGGGGTCTGCTGGGTGGCATCCAGCGGTCTGCGGAGGAGCCCAGGCTGCTCAATCTGTGAGTAATCGCAGCAGGTGGCACAGGGCATGCAGTTGTTGACAGCAGAGCTGAAGGCACCAGACAGAGCATGCGCAGCACCAACAAGAAGGTGCCAGCATGTGCGCGAGCGCGCTTGCAGATGGGCAGCATGCCTGCAGATGCCAGGCCCCCCGGGTGGCACCCTCACCTGTAATACCCAACAGGGCACGTGAGGCAGGCATCTGCCGCTGCAGTCACGTCACCCAGCGGGCAGGGCGCCACCTCCACACTCATGTTGGCTGGCGGCACACCCATGTCGATGCCAGCTGTGTTGAGCACCTGGAATTGCAGCTTGTACAGCCCTGGCGGCTTGCGGAGCTTAAGGTTCATGTGGGCGAGGCCGTCAGGCCCGCTGACGTTCACCATGATGTTCGCGCCATCCAGCTGCGCTGCGACGTCTACTTCGCATGGAAGTTCATGCAGACCAGTGACATTCAGTGTCACTGGCAGCAGGCCGGCGTCACTGCCCAGCCTGCTGACAAAACCTGACGCCCTGGCACTGCCAAGGATGGTGATACGCCTCGTTGCCACACCCAGATTGGGATTGTACGCCGCACGGTTGTCCAAGACTGAGGCTTGCAACTGAGCCGCTTGAAATTCAGTGCTGCCCAGCAGTGCCCCGCCACCAAAGCGTGCTGAGTTTTGGGTGACGCTGGTGTTCACGAGTTGCAGCGCAGCACTGCCAAACGCTGCGATGCCGCCGCCGCCGATTGCCGCGCTGTTGTTTGCCACCAGCAGTGACTGCAGCGTTGTGTCTGCGCGATCCTGCAGGTTGAGTGCGCCGCCAAACTTTGCCGTGTTCCCGCTGAAGAGGCTGCTGATGATGATGCTGAGTGCTGCACCTTTGGAGAAGAGCCCGCCCCCCTCCTCAGCACGGTTGGCTGTGAAGACGCAACCAGAAGCTGTCAGGTTGGCGTTCTCGTTCAAATACACTGCACCGCCTTGACGAGAAGGCACGCTGTTGCCCTGCAGGGTGACATTGTGCAGCACTACAGCAGCAGATCCAAACGCTGCCAGGCCACCCCCGCAGCAGCCTTGGTTGGTGTTGTTGACCAAGGCACTGCTTGTGATGTTGAGCGTGGCTGTGTCGCCAATCATCAGTGCACCGCCGTTGCCGCTGGACACAGCAGCAAGCAAGCGCAACAAAGCAGAGCAACAGAAACTGTCATGCGGCCGGCAGATGCATTCGCAGTTGCAGCAAAATGTACGTGTAAATTTTGACTTGCTGTGCTCCCAGAAGACGCTTGGCTATGGTACCGCCTGCGCTGTACGGCGGCAATTCCAAGCCCAAGGTGGCCGCTTACCTCGCCACGTAGCTGCCGAGGACGGTGCTGTTGGCCATGCTTGTGAGAGAGTTGCCATACAGCGCAAAGCATCCGCCTGATGATGTGGCACGGTTGCTGACAAAGTTTGTGTCAGCGATGCTGAGCTGCACCTCAGCGTCAATAAACATGCAGCCCCCTCCTCCTGTGAGCATGTTGGTGTTCAGTTGGGCGCAAGTGGCGGCGGCAGCAGCAGCAGCAGCACACAGGCTGCCGGGTGGTGGGGTTTGGGATGCTGCTGCGCATGAGCCACGGTTTGTAGGTCACAGGGCTGCAGCAGCTTCTACAAAATCCCCAAAACACTTCCTGCAAACGCATTGGGGACCAGGCACAACAAATCCCTTTGGGCAGCACGGCGTTGCAAGCTGCAGCATAGGTTTGAACATTCACCGAATGCGACTGCCCATCAGGAAGCTTGGGCGTGCTACGCCACCCTTGCAGCACCCACCCTGGTCACTGGCCACGTTGCTGCTGAAGTTGCTGCCTCTGATTATGACGCGAGACTGCTGCGTTGCAAGCAGGGCGCCGCCGAACCCTCCCGAGTTGTTATGCAGCAGAGAGCCCTGCAGCAGCAGCGTTGCTGAGTCGAATGCGATGACTGCGCCCGCTGGCTGCTGCTGTGTGTTGCTGTCCTGTGCAGGCAGCGCGTAGTTGTGAGCAAGGGTGGAGCCGCTGACTGTCAGCTTGGCCTGCTGCACCACCACCAGCGGCTTCAGAGAGTTGCTGACTAGGCGGCCATTGATGACCGTAGCTTGCACATTGCCAGCAAAGCACAGCACACCACCTGCATTGAGATACATATAGCAGGGCAGCCAGCAGCAGCAGCAGCAGCAGCATAGTGCCAATAGTACAGTGGCTGCTGTGGGGAGTGATGTGGTCAGCAGCCAGTGCTGGTGACAGTTGATACAGCCTTGAGGGATTTGCATGTGTGCAAGAGTTGCAGATGCTGGAGAACAACAATGCTGCTGGCTAGCATACGATGTACTGTTGAGTAGGGCTGCCTGTATGCAGAACGTTGAGTGGGGTGAGCCCAACAACATGTAAAACCTGCAGGGTGCGCACATGCAAGTATGCGTCAAAGCATGGCCTACCTTCCGCAAATTCTTGCAGCTGCACGCCTTGAATTGAGGGCACATTCAACACCACATGAGCATCACCGCACAGTGCAAGGAGGCACGGCTGGTAGAGCTCGCAGTCTGCAAATGTGACGCCGCTGAAGCTCGGCTGAAACCGCTTGAGAAGGTCATGGATTCCCACGGTTACATTGCCTCCTTGGCAGTGGATGCTGGCGTTCGCGATCCCTGGCACGTTGAAGTGGCCCAGGATATCTACCTTGCACTGTACAGCTGGGGGTGCCGACGATCCTGGCGGCGCTGCTGCTGTTCCTGCTGCTGCTGCTGTTGCTGCTGCTGCTGCTGCTGCTGCTGCTGCTGCTGCTTCTGCTGGCTGTCCTTGTGTCCATAGGAGACAGATCACCAGGCAAGTCACACGACAATGATAAGCTTTCACATTGTTTGTGACTTGGCCTGCGTGCATCCCGCAGTGCTCTGACGTCACCAATGTGTGGCCACACAAGAGCCAGCGTATACGCTGCCTGTGCGAGATCGTAATGGGTAAGCTAGTGATACAACACCCGTCCGACACAATCTGCTTCAAGGGTGTGCTTGCAGCTTCAAGCGACACATAGCTCACGCTTATAACGGTCCAAAGCTTGGTGTACATTTGAACTGCGCTTGGAACCGCTCCCGCCAGTCAGGGACAACATTGTGAAGAGCTTCGCGTTCAGTTCTGGCAGATGCAAGGTACACTGCAGTGATGTTGAGTGTTCTGTGGTGTGCTGTGCTTTGCAACATGCACGTAGTTGGGTGGAACTTCAGCTCAGGACTGCATGTGAAGGTTTGTTACACGTGTGCCACATGTGTCGTATTGGTCGGATTATCGCCCTAAAGGATTTGAGATTTTAGTACTCCAGGTGCATACAAGCTGCGCACCTTTCGAGCAACACTGGCGCTGGACACCCCTGCCCTATGGACCGTCCAGTGTTACATGCGCCATGCCTGCAGGAGAGTCCGATGAGAGTGGCTCCACTTTAAGCCCGAGTCATAGTGAGTGGGATTCCATGCAGGCAAACATTGCGGCTTTAAACCACCAACTGGCGGGCATTTGCTGCAGCGTGATGACCTGCGCAGGCACAGGCAATGCTGTCCAGCGGTCACACAGCGTGCTTGCAACAACTGCTTAGCTGCGGTGACCCCTGGCGGGGAGTTGCAGCAGGAAACTGCTGCATATATCAAATATTGCTGAGGGGCTAAAGTCGAACAGCTGACAAGAGAGAGGATTGCATCTGATTAGCTCAGGTGACCTAATGCCAGTCATTGCCATGCCATGTGCCTTGCGGGGCCGGTGGCTTCATGAGCGGACTGCTTACATGTGAAGGGAAGAAGCGCTGCATGCATCAAAGCACTGCATGCATCCTCCCACGTGCAAGCTCTGCTGCATGCACCCATTGTACATGAAGCGTGACGCTGAATGCACAGCAGACGCACAGCAGACATCAGTCCAAACATAGAACGTCATGAACACCAGCCCGTCCACGTCCAAGGAAGCACATAAGGTTGATGGCTGCTCACACATGCACTTAACATCCCCCGTTAATCATCTGAAGTCATGCAGAAGTTTAGTAGACAAGCACAGTGTAAGGTGGGCTGGTGCCAGCCATACCCCACGCTTTGCCGGTGTTCTTGTAGTCCAGCTGAAGACGTTGCCAGTAGCTAAACCTCCAAGAGAGAAACCTGTAACAGGCCTACAATTCTAACAGCATCCCACCATTTTGACTGAATTCTTTCGCCCCCAAAACTGCGTTGTCGGAATCAGCTGCCATTGCAGCCATGCACAACACCCATTGAGTTATGCACTTTGCACACACCAATAAATACAAAATATTCTGATGCTAAGCAGGCAGCACTGCAGCAGCAGCATGCAAAACCCTAAACCCTCAACACGCATTGCAAAAGCTCAATCACCAGCAGCCATCCGCTGCTGCATCTTCCTCCATCTGTTGCCTGTCACGCCTGCACTGGTCTCGTGCTTTCCAAATGCTGCTGCACAGCATGGAATTGTGCGCTGTCAGAAAAAAAGTTTGCACGAAAGTCATCCGCTGGCAGCTGCGATGCAGCACCAAGTGCAGCACCAACAGTGTTGGTGTATATGCATCATATGTGCATCAACACCTGTATCGATATCACGCTGACACACAATGTCATATCGCCGTGCACAGCAGGCCGGCAACAACGCGGCACGTCGTACCACTGGTGCCTACTGTTGTGGTGCTGCTCTCCGGTGCCTGCTGTGCAGGGCTGTGGCGCCGTGCTCGCTTCAGCTGTGCACGCAGAGACTGAGCTCCAGGATGCGCTGCTGCTGCTGCTGTTGTTCGGTGGTGCAGCTGCAGCACTCCTACAGAATGCAAAGCAGCAGCATGCACGTGTACGTGGCTCTGTGCTGCACCGCTGGATGTTGTAAAAATACACCGCATGTTGAGATGCACTGGCAGCAGCAGCTGCAACATGTGAACACGCGTGTTGCATACACCGCAAGTCAGATGCACTGGTAACGGTAGCTGCACAAGCTGCTAGCTGAACATGTTGCCCACCTGCTGCTCACACGGCCTTCGCCACGTCCTCTGCCCCTGCTTCCTCTTCAGCCTACGCACCCCGACCAGGCGTCAGAACACGTTGCACGTATCTGCATGTTCTGCGGACATGCCACCGCTGCGGCAACCGGACTCACTCCTCCACCACGATTGGACACCTCACTGCGACACGGGTCTGACGACATGACTGCAGACCTGACACCGTAAAAATGTCGGAACAATACAGGGCAGGACTCTCGGAATCAACAAATGAACCGCACGAAAGCGAGCAAGATGGCACGTCATCGATCGAGCTCAGCGGTTACATCTGCGTGGCCGGTCGAGCTCAACTCATCTGAGTTGAGTCGCTGGAGTCGCCGGTCCGCGCATGAGCAGCGGAGCGAATTATTAATTTGCACGAGTGCATCTCCGCCCGCGCATCAACCAACGAGGGCACCAGAGCTGCAGAACTAGGACCAGGTTGCTGCAGCAGCACCACAGGACAGGCCTTGGGCCCGCCTGCACAAGGCCTGCTGTGTTGCGTGCACATTTTTCCCGGGCACCCACAACTCGAATGCACCCGTCCAGCACCAGGGCGGGCCGCCGCGCGGCCCGCACAGAAAGCGGCCCTCGAGACATCCCGCCATTTCATTACAAATACACACCAGCAGAAGGGAGCCACACGTGTGTTCAGCGTCATGCGTCTGTCATACTGGATGCACGCAGCAGAGCTTGCATGCTGGAAGGTGGTAGGATGTGGGGCACTCGTTTGCGTGCATGCATTGCTAGTCCTCATATACGCAATGTCCTCATACGCAATGTCCATCATGTGGCACATTATGTGGCACATCATGTGGCACACGCTAGAGTGCTGCTGCTTATCACATGCAAGTACTGGACAGCACAGCAGCAGGCCGCAGTGCATGCTGTCCGCCCCAATCATGTGCGGCTGCAATGATGAGAATTGGTACATGTCAAGCACAACCTGCCAGGTTCTTCATACGTTGTGACACTGACAACTCACCACATGGCATGCACTGACTGGTGGATAATGGCTGCCTACCAGTCTGGTGTACAGTCCATCCTGTAAAGGCGCACCTTCCGTGCTGTAGCAAATGCCCCTAGCGCGATGAACACTTGTGCTGCATGCAACTTGCTCTCTCAGCATCATCACACGTGGTGGTAATAGCACTGCTGCGTATGTCTGACGGCAGCGCTGCTAGCAGCAAAAGACTGAGGTGGCATTAACCCACCAGCATCACCCTTCCGCTCAGGCTCATGAAACCACAGCATTTCTTGGTGCGTTAAGCACCGGTGCGACCCCTCTCCTTGTTGGATCGGCCTTGGTTACAGTGCTGCTGCTTATCATACGTCACATGGGCCTGCAGCTGGTCAAAACAACTGACTCTGCTTAAGCAGGCAGACTCCAACAGTAAAAACAATTTTAAACGCAACCTACCTGCCCCAAATATGGACCAGCTGCATGCTGGCTTGCACAGTCCGCCAAATTGTGAGATGGTGCCAAAAAACCCTAGGGCAGCAGGCTGACTGTACATGTAACGTGGGTGGATCATTATACTTTTAGCAAGCGATGAGGGCAACGATGCACGTGTTGGTCTGATAGGGCGAGCGTACTTGTTGCTTGTGAGCACTGCATCGCAGGTTGAACAAGCATTCACTGTCAGACTTAGGAACGCAGGCATCGACTGGGCGCATATGCATTCAGATGGACGCTTTAGACTTCAGTCAAGGCAGCGCCAGTGCTGCCGGGCCGCCAGTGACTGGCACCACGCCTGGTGCTGAGGGCTGGGCTACATCACAAACAGCAGGCACCACTGCAGCCACACGCAGGCCGAGCCGCTTGAGCGCGACGCTGGGGGGCCCTACTGCAGTACAAGAGCCATCTGCCCGTCCCTTCCTTGTGCAGCATCTTGCCTCAGGCACGCTGCAGCAGCTGCAGCGGATAGACAGTGTATCTGATGCTGATGCTCAGGGCAACGCTGGCACACAGCCACAACGCACCCCTGACAACGTAAGCCGGCAGCCTAGTCTGTGTCAAAGTTGGATAACTGCGTTCCTGCAAGCAAGCGGCCAGTCCACTACATTGCTGTATCTGCTTTTCTCCTGCAGGGACCACCAGCAACTGCTGCAGCTGAAGCTGCTGCAGCAGCAGCAGCACACAAGTCACCTCCAACACCAGCCGCAGTGATTGCAGCAACGGCAGCAGCAGCAACAGCTGCCAAAGCAGCATTTCCAGCAGCGCCGCTGTCGAACCAGGCAACCACCACCAGTTGTGACACAGATGATGGAGACAGTGCAAGCATCACAGGCTGCTCAAGACACAGCAGCTGCCTGCTGCCCCTAGTTGACAGTCAGTTGCCATGGCACAAGAGTCCTGCAAAGCTGGCTGTGCTGCTGCTACTGGTGCTATCTGCTGTGCTTGTGCTGGCAGCGCTGCTGCTGCAGCTGGTGCTGGAGAAAAGCCCCAACCAGGGGGGGCTTGCTGCACAACTGCTTCACAACTTGTCAAGGTGTGCCATGCCACTGCAGTCCAGCTGTCAACATAGCTAAACGAGGTTGCTGTGCCAGTCTTCATTAATGTGTTGGAGAAGACGGAAGATGAGGGACGAAGGCATGCAGCAGGAAAGCAGCGATCAGCATGAACGTTGCCTGCAAACAGCTGCTATGGAGCACAATGGCATGGCGGTATGCTGTGTTGTTTGTTGCAGGCATACCCGTGGCTCTACTTCCTGTCTGCTATTGCTCCGCTCGCCCTTGCTTTGCGATGGCTCTGCTGGCGGCTGTACAAGGTGAGCAGCACGTGAGCAGCAGCACATGCTTGCAGGACAAGGTTTGCAACGCAGCCTTGTAGCCCAGCTGCAGTGCCCTGCCTGGTCATTTGTGATCGGGGAGCTGCTGGTGCACCAGCCTTATCAGGCCTTCCTGCAAACATGACAGTCCACCGGAATGCCTTTACGGAGTGATGCGATAACCCCAATCTATGCGCCTGTGCTGGCTTGTGTTTCCTGCAGGCTGCCGAGTACACCGCCATCCGCGAAGAGCTGTACTTCCTGCGGCCCTTGAAGGCCAAGGTGGCGGGCGTGCTGTTTTGGCTCTCCATCCTGCTGTGGTTCCAGGTCAGACTGCAGCAGCACTTGCATCACTGACTGCTTGAGGAGCATGTGCCCAATGTGGTGCTGGTGTGCGTCCAACAAATTTTCAAGTATATGATGAACAGCTGCTGGGCCCACGACACTGAACAATCATTGAGCAGTGATGGCCAGTCGGCACGTTTGCTGACGGTGTGTACGCACCCTGGGAATGTGGCTACGATAGAGACTAGTGACTAGAATGTGGCTACATCTTGCCACCGATTGACAATGCCCAGACACGCATCCGTGCTCTTGTTTGCTCAACCTGAAAACATACACCCGTCTGGTGTCTGGTTGCTGCTGCTTGCTCCAGGTTTGCTTCACTTGGGTATGGTGCGATGCTGGCCGCTGTGAGCAGCCTGCTTACCAGGAAGCCATGACTGTGGTGTGGAAGCTGCTCATCTGCCTCACCCTCTTCTCCGTGGCTGGCTTCATCAAGTGCAGCCTGGCGCGGCTGCTGTCTTACCAGTTCTACAGGACAGCCCATTTCCAGAAGGTCAAGCAGGCCATTGAGCGCGTGAGTGAAAATGAAAGCCTTCGCAAGCCGCTCCTAGTCGCAGCAACCGCAAGTTCACTTGCAAGTTGATGGCGACTGCGCGTGGCACCTGCACACATGGCTGACAGCTTGCAGGAAATATTGTCGTGGTTCTGCCGCTACAGTGTCGGTTGCATTACTCTATCATTATGGGTCTTATTATAGTGTCATGCATGTTCGTTCAAGGTGTCATGACTGTTCATCCTTCACCGCTGCATCACCTAGCAGCGTCATCCCGCCTGCCTCCATCGCCATGCGCAGGAGCTGTACCTCATCCGGCTGTCAAAGGCGCGCCGCACGCTGGTGTGCTCGCCGCCCGCACCCACGCCTGCAGTGCCTGGCACTGGCGTGTGCAGCCAGGCTTACGCAGGCCATCCCTACATGGGCATGACAGCAGCGGGCAAGGCAGGCGCCTGGCTGGCAGAGCGAGGCAGCACCATCTGGCACAGAGGCAGCGCACTGATGAGTCATGGGCAGGTTCATGGTCTGCGTGGTGGGGCAGCAGAGGGGGCACATGGTGGCAGTGGTGGTGGCCACATGCATGAGGTTGATGTTGCAGTCGCTGACAGCAGGGCAAGCCCGTTCAGCTTGGCGGCAGCTGCAGCAGATTTCTCAAGGCATAGCTGCAAGGGGTTCACAGCAGAAGAGGAGACGAGGGATGGCGGACGAGGGGCGGTTGACTGTGGAGAGGTGACAGCATACATAGTGCCGCTGGGTGGAGACCAGAAGCAGCAGCAGCAGCAGCAGCACATGTGCATGGATACTGTCAATGACGATGGCATACCGCTGCTGTCACCCCAGGGTCCAGGACAGACAGCCTGTCAGCAGGCATGGGGATCGCTCCTGCAGCCCTGCCCAGCAAGCCCAGCGGCAGCTACGTCACGCCAGGCATGCCGCAGGCGCAGTACGAGCTGCAAGGCAGCCCCAGCAGCGCCCTCAACATGCAGCAAGCAGCAGCACTCAACAGCAGGCAGCCGAGCTTTGAGGACTTCTGCAGGGCGCCATCGTTGCTGGGGCCAGCAGCAGCGCAGAAGGCAGGGGCGCAGGGGGTGCGGCACTGGCTGGGTGTCGGTGGGAGCCGGGGCAGCAGGACCAGCAAGGCGGCAGGCAGCAGGGTGGGCAGCCGCATATCGCTGCCCAACATGGTGCCGGGAGTCGATGGCATGCTGCTGCAGCCAGAGGTTGTTGAGGAAGTCACAAACAACGGCAGAACGCCGGTGAGGGCTGCGGCAGCTGCTGTACCAGCAACAACGTACTCTGGGGACCCTGTTGTCACGTGTGTGCAGCGCCAGCGGCACCTACCTTGCAATGGCGGCAGATTTGGCTCAAAGGAGGCGCCAGTAGCTCCTGCGTGTTATGGAAGGAGGAAGCGATCAAGCCTGATCAGCTGCTGCACCTGCTGTTGGCTGCTGCCGTGTGTGCTGTTGTGCCGTGCTGCCTGCTGCGCTGCGCCTGCCGTCATCAGTCTGACAGTGGGCTCGGCAAGCCCATGACGGAGCAGGAGCTGGCTGTGCTGCGCAAGGCCCTGGGAGTGAACAGCTACGGCACCTTCGTGGACAGGTCAGCAGTCACCCTGCTCATGACACGATTCACAGCTGGAGCACTGGCCCATGCTGAGCCCATGGCAACAGCAATCAAGGAACAGCGGAGCACCCAGTGCATGAACAGCCGTGTGCTGCTCCACGTTGCTGCCATGTGTACATGTGAATGCATCGCAGCGTGATCTGTGGGGGCTGTGCTGCTGCTGGCCTGCAGGTATTATGGGCTGAGCCCCAAAGAGGAAGCTGCGCACCTGCGCCAAGTCAAGCGCTACGCCAAGGGCTTGTTCCACAACATCAGGGGTGAAACAGCCAGGTGAGTGCAGCCGCCAGTTGCAGCACACCTGGAAGGCATTGTCCATGTGTCACAGCTGATGCCGCCAGTGTGCGTTGCCTTTGTTCACTGCGGCGGGGGTACGGGTGAGCAGGCGGCTGCACGTGTACCGCCTGAAGTACAGACGATGAGCACCAGCATCACTGTGTTTCCTGTCCTGGACAACAGCTGCTGTGCCTCTTGCTTACCTGTGTGCCATGCATTTGCTTGTAACTACTGCTGTGCCTGCAGGGACCACCTGCTGCCCTGCGACTTCCTGCTGTTCTTTGATGGCGACACCGACACAGCCAGTGAGGCCTTTGCCTACTTTGACCGCAACGGCGACGGCAGCATCAGCTGCAGCGAGCTGCAGGAGAGCGCGGCTGAGATGCTGTGTGAGCGCAAGAACATTGCAGCCTCCATCAAGGTGGGGAGTCTGGGTGGACTAGCAGCAGCGTGCATGGGAACGTGCTGGTGCTGTAACTCACGACATTGGCTGCTTCTGTTGTGCATACCCGGTGCACGCCGTGTTGCTAGGCAGGCTTTAGGTAAGTGACAAGCAGAATCACGTAATCATCAAGTCGAGGAAGCGGTTTGCACTTTGGCTGCTGCCACCTGGACTCACAGGCAGACCCCTGAAGCTTGCAGTGTTGCCGCACACCTGCAGGACACGGACTCTGTTGTGGACAGCTTGGAGACTGGCATGGGCCTACTGGCGCACCTGATCTTCTTCTGCTTCTACCTGCTGGTGTGGGGCATCAACATCGTCAAGGGCTTCACAACCTTCTCAGCAACAGTGCTGGCGCTCACCTTTGTGTTTGGCAACAGCGCCAGGAGCGTGTTTGAGGTGCGGGACCTGTCGGCTGCCGCCGCTGCCACCAACATGGGCCCGGTCTGAGCTGAGGCTGTCGTGCATCCCTTGCTGTGCTGAAAGTGAGCTGCTGTTCCAAGGTTGGGCACCTGAAGGTCATCAGCCTGCTGCAGTCGTCACATGGTTGTTCATGTCCGCCATGCTGCCGTCCTGCAGTCAGCCATCTTCCTCTTTGTTGAGCACCCATACGATGTCGGGGACCTGCTGGGCATGCCGGACAACTCCATGGCTCGCGTAAAGAAGGTGAGGAGGACAGGGACCGCCACGGTCGCTTCTTGTGTCCCCTTTAATCCTTTGACCTGACAGAGTGCATATGAGTGTGTTTCAAGTGCTCAACAGAATTGATGTGTGCCACACAGTGGCCACGCGCATGCAAAAAGGCTTTCACCAGAGTTGCTAAGCAGGTGTCACCTCTCCACTACGAGAGCTGCGGACGTTCACAGTGCGGGACGTGCTGTGGTGCCTGTGCACCGGGCCCTGCGTGCACCGCGCAGATCAACCTGATGTACACGCAGCTCACCAAGGGCTCCGGGGAGCTGGTGTGGCACCCCAACACGCACCTGCAGCAGATGGCCATCGTGAACATCTCGCGCAGCGGGCCGCGCTGGGAGGGCCACACCTGGCTGCTGGACATGGACACTCCCAATGAGGTGCGCAGGCAGGCAGGCATGCCGCTGCCATGATACCTGCCTTGGCAGCATCGTCCCCGCTCGTCCAGTCAACGGGCAGCTTGCTTACCTATCATTTGCAGCAGCAGCAGCAGCAGTGCCTCAGCGCTTGCAGTCACAGATCATAGAACGGTCCCTGGACACTTCATAGTCGCACCCAGCACTTCATCACGCACCCCGTGCGGCAATGCGAAGCTTCGCGCTGCATGACGTTTGTGAGCCCCCATGTCTGTGCAGGTGCTGGCGGCTGTGGACGCTGCCGTGGCTGAGCATGTCGCCGGCCACTCCGCCCACTTCAATGGCACGCCGCTGGTGACCTGGCGCGGCCTGGAGGAGCCCCTCAAGATACGGCTGCAAGTTGGCGTGACATACAGCTTCTCAGGTGGGTGCTGGGGTGGCTCCTCTGCCTCTTGCTGCCATGCTTTCACGCCATAATTGTGTGGCACTCTGCTGAAGTTTCGTGGGGGCATAAAGGTTGGTGTGGCCTTGAGCAGGCATGCTGTGGGATGTGGAGCAGCTGCTGTGCCTGATTGTGCGTGCTGCTGTGCTGACTGGCAGCCGTGCGGCGAGCTACCTCGTACCCTTGCAGTCTGCATCCATCACGCGGCTTGTGCAGCGCGCTGGGCAACCAGTCTGCCGGGACGGCTGCTGGCTGGTGGCTGCAGGGGAGGACCTGCGGCGCCTGGCCACCACGCGCTCCGCCCTGCTGGGGGCGGTGCGAAAGGAGCTGCAGCGCCAGGGTGTGCGCTACACGCTGCCCACGGCGTCCGGCCAGCCAGCCGTCGCGTACCCTGCAAAGTTCTGAGCATCACGGGGGAGAGGGCATCAATGATACTGGCAGCCAGCTTGCTAGGGTGGGCATGCAGGTGTGCCTCCAGTGGCTTGTACAGGCTAAGATCAGTGGATCAGACTAGAGAGATGTTGGTTAGTTGTGTTGCTGATCTTGTCTGATTTGTTTAGGAGACAGTATCATGGCTGGCTGGTGTCATCCAATGGGCAGTAGGCAGCACATGGCAGTGTAGGTCTGGCTATTATTGACAGGTCGTGCACATAGGAAGATTCACACGTGAGAGGGAATGTGCCACTCATATAATATACACTTGAGCGCGTATGAAGATTGCAGGCAATGAGCATGTCTTGCACAAAGGTGCAGTAGGAGGGCTATGGCGTGTTCTGTCACTGGGTTTTGCACCAAAGTGACATAGTGCGACAAGGGCTCAGACGTGATGTAGAAGTGCCAGGGCTGTTCAAGCTTGTGCAAGTACGCAGGTGAACCCTTAATTTGGGCTGATCCAACCACTGTCTTGTGATAATGATGTTGGTACATACAATTGTCAAACATGAGTGTTGAGATGCTTTGCGGGGGTATGCACATGCAGTGTGTTTGCCACAATGCACCTGCTTCTTCAGACACGGGTTACATCAGTGATGACTGCTTCAGTGTATTGCCAGCCAACATTGCCGGCTGATAGCCAGCCGTTCATCCTCTGATGCCAAGCATGCCGCAGCAGTGCAGCAGTGTACGTCTAGTGCATGTATCAAACGCGTGGAATGCGAAGCTGCTTGTTGATGTGCAGCCGTGGTCGCCCGCCTTCAATCATGCAGCAGTAGTCTTAGCCTGTGCGGCAGCACTTGACTTCATAATCATGCAGTAGTTTGTGTGCGTGCTTGCTTCAAGTCACAGGATAACAGAAAGTGCAGCATGCTTGCACGTGTGCTTGGGTAGCAGCACTTGGTGCTCTGGGGTCTGATCAGAGGTGAGGTGTGGCAGCCGTCACATTAGTACACACTTTCTTGATTGAGAATGACGCGTGTGTTGCATCAACATTGAGGGTATGGGTTGAGTGGCAAGCTTATCCTCGTGGGCTGCATTGCAGTCGTTGGTTTGCAGGGGTTCTTTGTGCTTTCAAGGCACAGGAGTGCAGGTGATCAGCTGTCTGCAACAGAGGCGGAGCTGAGGAGCAGCGCAGGTCAAAGTGCTGCAGCATCTACCCCTGCTTTACGTCGGTGGCCACTTCTTCTTAGGATCCTAGGCTTGCCTGTTTTGTCAAGTCTTGGGCCTTAAACATTCCAGGGTGGTCCATAATGCTGACGTGGAGCTCACTGTATGTCAAACTTACTTACTTGCAAGTAACCAATTGGGTGAGCCACAGTTACTGATGAATTACTGGTGCCGCGGGCAGGCATGCTGGCCCCAACTCCCCATCATCTGGTTGATAATACGACGGGAAGGTGCCATGGAACATCAAGATGGTCGCACTAGTTGCTGTATGTGCACATACAGACACGTGTCTGGCAGCAACCTGCATGCTCCATATGCAGGATTGTTTGCCGAGTCCTGCTGTACTACAGCTTGCTAGTAGCATCCATGGCACGTGTTGCGCTGACTGAACTGCATCCAGGCCCCAAACAGTGTTTGAGAGCGGTCAGCATGTAGCGTTGCTTGGCCGTGTCCATATATACTAGGCTGGCCGGCCTGGTATAACAGACATGAAGCAGACCATATTCAAGACTTACACCCCGTTTCCCACTAACAGCGTGCACACATGCATGCATGTGCTGTGTCCTTGTGCATGCATGCAGGTGCTGTCACCTTGCGTCCGTCCACGTGTATTAGCACGTTGTACCAGCTACTTGCCACTGGAATTAGTTGCTGAGTGCCATGGATAAGTTGTTACGCTGCCATGTCAACTCCGATCATCATGGGATGACTCCAGTCAAAAAAAAGGAGTAGAAGACATGTTACAACAACGTAGAGTCTCGTTCATGAACCAGTTGATAAACCAGTTGGCACTCTATGCTGCTGCCAATCAGCGTCCGGCCAGCAGCTTCCAGTGCAGGCTGACTCTCCTGAGGTACCAGCAACACAACGTATGGCTGCTGCTGCTCTCACCAGCGCGCCACACTGCTGAAACCCGCCCTCCCTGCCAGGCCATAAACAACCCTGCCCAAACTGCTGCTAGCTGCTGACGCTGCAGGAACCTGGTGTTGGCGGATGTGTGGTCGCCTCAGCGCTCAGGTGCGCTAGATGCCTCTCCTGCCCAGCTCCTGCGCCAGCCGGCCCAGCGTGTCGTCAACGAGGCCGTTCCACTGCGCGGCCAGCGTGGCACGCGCTGCAGGCCCAAACAGCCGCTCAGGCTGCTGCTGCGGCTGCTGCGGAGGCAACGTGCCGTGCGCCTGCGCTACCTGCAGGAGCAGTCGTGATGCGTGACACTTGACGACCCGCGACAGTGTAGGGTGGGCTGCAAAACAGCTGGTACTGCTGGTGACCGCGGCATTCAGGTTGCAAAGTGCCCTAGCCATCAACTTGTTGCGTAGGCGGTTCACATTCGCAATCAGAGCATCTGCGCCACTGTTGCAACAGTTCAGCACCAACGCTGGTGCCCATGGTGTAACCGCAAACGGTGATGTGGCTGATGCTCTCAGATGTCCCCTGCTTACAAGGACCAATGCCGGCTGCTGCTCCTGCCCAAGACAATGTGCATGCCTGCTGGGCTGTTGCAGCCCACCTGCTTGGCTCCACTCCACAGGTCCTTGTTCAGCTTGAAGTATGCTGCATATGCTGCTCCTGTGCCGATGCTGAACCACACCGCCTTGACCACCGCACTGGGCTTGACCACCAGCGCCATGGCGGCTGCTGCTGCTGGCCGCTGTTGGCCGCGCTGCCTATGCACGTGCTGCAGAAGCCTTCACACCAGGCAGCAGGTGAGCTGGTGCCGGCAGTTGGCCCTGGTGTGGCAGCAGCAACAGGTGCAGTGGCCCTGCTGTTGAAGCAAGGACCTCTGCCTGCTGTTAAAGCTGAACAGTGTGCGCTGGGCTGGTGTGCAATGCTGCATCAGCTCTCCAATGCTAGAGGAGGGTGACGTGCCCTGCAGTGAGCTGGGCCCTGCAGCTTAGGTAAGGGCAAGCTTGCCATTACTCTCCTGGGGAGGCCCAATTTCTCACCAGTGCAGCTTGAACCGGCTGATGCAGCACTACGCAGTTCAGCTGCTGCAATGTCTGGCTGTCTGGCTTGAGCAAGGTTTCTCGGAAGACAGCCTCTGTAGGAGTGACACGATCTGTATCCTCAACACACGTTGCCGCGGGACAACCGCACACCAACACTTGCGTAGGGTACTAGCACTTACGCACTGGACACCTGACAATGTGACAGCAGTGCCAACCTGGTGACAACCTTTCCCACCAGAGGCCAAGAGGCCAGCCTCCATCTCGGATGTGTTCACAAGATCCGCATTAATTTGAATGTCTACGAGCATGTGCTCATCGTAGCAAGCACAGGCTACTTGTGTTGTACAGCCTGTTCAAACAGCAGGTACACAGCCACAACCGGAACAGAGCACTGCAATCAGCCATTTAAACCAGCGACCTGCTGAACAGTTCCGTAGCTCCTTTGCTTGACTTCAAGGGTGGCTCATGATGGCGCACGAGCAGTGGCTGAAGCAGGAGCTGATGAAAGCACTCAGCTGGGACGACATGATAGTGGATGGAGTGGTGGACGTCATCTCAAAGGCCAGCTCAGCTGATGATGCAAATGTACAAGACATTGTTCAGGTATACCACACAGCAGCGGCAGCTTCAGTGCCAGCACAGAAGCAGTCATCCTGGTAGCAGCAGCGGCAGCAGCAGGCTTAGTGCAGGTGGCAGCAACAGTTTGGGCTGTTTTGCATTGCAGCAGCCTGTTCAGTGTGTTGCTCGGGGAGTCCTGAAATGTGTGCCATGGACATTCTGCGATGCATCTGCGGCGCAGGCCAGTGGCGTGCTTGAGCAGTCAACAGTGCCATGCAATGCATTGCATGTTGCTTTCATTGCTGGGCTCACAGCACGCGCTGCATGCCCCACCCCTCTACCATTAGACTCCTCCAACCCATAACCTCTGCCCCTTCTGCGTTGTTGTTACTTGCAACTCATACATAGAACTTCATGGAGAACAGCCCAGTGGCAATCGGCATCATCGCAGACTTCATGGAAGCAAAGCGTGGCAACACGAAGCAGCAGCAGCAGCGACAGCCTGCAGCTCCCAGGCAGGCCACCCCCGTGATACCGCCAGCACCCCAGCAGCAGCAGAGGGCCAGCTACAGCACCAGCGTAGCAGCTGCCGCCAAGCCGAGCCCTGTGCTGCGCGCAGCAGCAGCAAAGCAGGAGAAGGAAAAGTGGCTCAGCCTTGGAGGGCAGCAGCAGCAGCAGCAGCAGCAGCAAGCTGAGCCGGCTGGGGAGGCAGGTCGGGTGAGGGAGCGCAGCAGCAGAGTGTGCTTGCAGCTTGGTGTTTGGTGGTGCGGGGGTCTTGAACCCAGCAAACTGCACCTGCTCAGCGGCCGCCTGTGCAAGCTGTCGGCAGCTGCTCCGGCACATGCAGCATGTTGATGCGTTGAATTTGGACTCTGCGGGAAGGATTTCAGGCACGGCACATGCGCCCTGCTGTTTCAGAGGCTGCATGCCCACCTGTGCTGTGTGTGCGCTTGCCTGTGCACGCCTGCTGGCCGCCGCAGGAGTCGCCAGCTGGCAAGAGCAGCGCCAAAGAATCAGCAGAGGCCACGCTGTCGATGTTCAAACGCGGAGGGCGCATCCAAACCAGGCCGAAGCCGGGCGAGACAGCAGCAGCAGCAGCAGCAGCAGCAAGTGGCGGCAGCAGCAGCGGCCCGGCAGGCGGTCAGCGGAAGGCTGTTGGCAGTCGCTTGGAGCAGTTGACGGCTGGGCTGGAACGCAAGGTGGCCAACTGCTTGAGCTGTGGCAAGATCTATGACTGCAGGAGCCTGACCAACGACATCATCGCGTTCATCAGTGAGTGAGCGGGCTGCCGCTTGGCGCCATGTGCATTCGCAGCAGCGCTACCTGCTGTCAGATGCTAGCCGGATCAGCTTTGGCAAGCGCTGTCGCGTTGCAGCACTGCTGTTGGCTGTGCCTCAAGAGTATATCTGTGCATGTTTTGAGCAGCAATTGCTTTGTGATCCACTGCTGCTGCTGCCGTCACTGTCGCCGCCCCTGTTGCTGTGCAGACGGCAGATGTGCCTGTACCTTCTGTGGTGCCCAGGTCGCAATGACACAGCAGCAGCGCATTGCACAGGCACAGCAACCGCAACACAACAGCAGCAGCAGCAGCAGCATCACGGACACAGCAGCGGCTGCGGCAGGTGGTGCTGGCAGTGCTGCAGCAGCTGATGATGATGATGCAACAGCCAAGGCCATTGCTTTCAAAGACCGGCTGGTGGACTACGACAGGCACTCGCAGAAGCGCACGACAGTCATAGATGACCAGAGCGATTACTTTGAAATCGACACCAACGCCTGGCTGTCAGAAGAGGTGAGGGTGGAGTGTGTTAGACGCTGCTGCTGCTGCTGCTGTGGTGGTGGTTGAAGTGTATGCGCGGTCTGGAACTAGGCAGCGGCGCGGTGCCTTTGTCTGCTGCACTGCTGCTGAATTTGCCACTGAGCTTGCCAGCCCCACCAGAGCATTCGTCAGTTGCGTTTGCCTGCCCGTCCCTGACCTTGCTCGGCGGCGCTGGGTGCAGGAGCGTGCTGAGCTGAAGCGCCGTGCTGAGGCGGAGGAGGCGGCAGCAGCAGCACGCCGCAACAGAGTGACCGTCACACTCGACCTGCTGGGACGCAAGGTGGGCGGGGGCAGCATGGCCTGATTAAAGTGGTGGTGGTGTGCGGTAGGCTGTGGGGTGGTGGGCGGTGGGCGGGGTGTCGAGCTTGCTGGGTGACGACGCAGCGCGGAGAGTGTTGTGCAGGTGTTGTCAATGCGCAGCCTGTGGAGAGCGTGAACACAAGCTGCTGCTGCTGCTGCTGCTGCTGCTGCTGCTGCTGCTGCTGCTGCTGGTGGTGCTGCTGGCCCGCAGGTTCTGATGGCGGAGGGGCCTGACGGATCTGCTGCAGGCGGCAGCAGCGGCGCGTCGTTCCAGACCATGAGTGCCAGCGAGGCGCTGCGGCAGGGCGTGGACGTTGCTGCAGCAGCAGGTGGAGCGGGGCCAGGTGCAGCAGCAGCTGCTGCTGGGGGCGATGCAGCAGCAGAGACAGCAGCAGCCGATGCTGCTGATGATCAGGTGGGGTCCCTGGCTGTTGGCTGTGCTTGCTGCTGGCACAGCCGCCTTGGTTCCTGCAAAAGGTTGAGGAACAGCGCATCGAGCCAATGAGGAACGTGTTGGAGATGTGCAGGCTGCGATAGTGCCGCACTTGACCGCCTGACGGATGGTGCTTCGTCTTCTTTCTGTGCAGTGCGTGCAGTGCATGCCTGCAGCTGTAGTCTGCAACCTTTCTGTGGCACAACTTAGAGCCTTCATGCTCTTGCCAGTGGTGTTGCTGTTCTGCTGGCCTGCTGTCTGCTTCACTGCACCTGCAGGGTCCTTCTGCAGCGGAGGCACTGGAAGAGGCGCTGGCGGCAATCAGGGACCTGCGCATCAGCGTCAACCCCACCATCTCAACCCCGCCGCCCGTGTTTGTGCCAGTGCGGCAGAAGCAGCAGCAGGCGCAGCAACAGCAGCAGCAGCAGGGTAGTGGCCAGACAGAGAAAAAGCAGAGACAGCGCAGCCACAAAGGCAAGCAGCAGCAGCAGCAGCAGCAGCAGCAGGGGCCTGCAGGCAGCAGCAGCCAACCGAAGCAGCAAGGCCAGGGCAGTTCAGGGGTGCAGAGGCGTGGTGGTGCAGCAGCGAGAGCTGCTGCCGCAGATGCACGTGTGCAAGATGACAGCATATTCACCGAGTTCGAGGCAGAGCTGTTGATTGACGAGAGATTGGCCGACAGTGGCGGCCGCAGCAACCCGAAGCAGCAACAACGGGCTTGAAGCACAGCAGCGTGCTGTTGGGTGTGGGCCGGTGGTGTTGATGCTATCGCTTGCAGGGTAACATGGTGAGATGAGCGTGCTGTGCCTGCCAGCTGAGCTGCCATGGCGCCTGGCAGGCTGTCACTGTGTGGCTGAAGCAGGGAGGTGGTTCAGCATTGCAGCTACTTGCATGTTGGTTCTTGCCACCGTCTTGTTGGCCTCGGTAGTTACCGACAAAAAAAAATTTAAGTTTCAAAAGAGAGGGGGGGAGGGTAAGCTATGTGTTGCTTGAGCAGCCACACAAATTATTAAGGGGCATCAGGAAGCACGCATTTGATAGCACAATGCAGCAAATGCAGCCACACAGAGCACAGCTGCAGCACCCCGTGCCACCTATCACCACGTGTAGCCTACATAACAGTGTGATGTAACCTCTTTTGATTGGGGCATCAGCATTGCACGTTGGTACAGTGCCAGTGGCGGAGTTTCTGAGGCATGTCGGACACACGTGGAGCATTGGACAGGTGGCAGAGCGACGAAAAAGACACGTGGCGAAGCAACAGCTGTCATGACAGAGAGAGCATTGAAAGGACTATTTAGCCAGCTGACCGTGCTTCGTTGTTTTCATACACACCAGAGCGGCTTGACAACACAGCAAACGAAACGCTATCGTACAGTTTTTACTGCGCGCCAACAAGAATATCGTTGAAGTTACAAGTGAGAGAGACAGTAGCGAGTCCTGCAGAGTACATGAACCATGCTTAAGGCTTTGCGCAAGGGAAGGGCCAGCTTAGGCCACCACAAGCGCAGCTGAGCTGAGACGCTGCCTGTCACTGTGCACTGCTAAACGTGCAGCTGCCTGCAGAATGGTACATGCAGCTTCAGCCAACCATTTACAAAGGATCTTACGTCGCTTGTAAGCTGCTCCTTCAGCTCACAGGCAACTGTTACTGAACCTGTCCCTTCCATGATTTCCTGGATTCCCTGCAGGCCCAACTTGAGTGATACATAGCCCTCGTGCATCCACAACCACCTGCCGCGCCTGCAGCTCCTGAAGTTCCCTAAGTAAAAGTCCCACCGCAGAGCCCAGCAATGGCGACGTCAGTTGAACCTCAACAGGCTGCAGCCTCTGGCTTGAAGGCATTACTATCCCACCCAGTTGATGACAAGGAGGCTGTGATTGCCACCATCACGGTTGTCGACCCCAGTGCAACCAAGGCCTCTCAAGTGCTTGTCAAGGAAGCACTGGGCGCTGTAAAGGCTGAGCTCGCTTCTGCCCCTGCCAAGCCAGTGCCATCGACTGCGGCCAACTCGGCGGAAGTGAAAGCAGACCTGAAGACAGACTTGAAAGCAGACGTGAAGCAGAGCCACAGCCAGCCGAATATCTTGGAGGTGACATTGAGACCAAGATCTCCAAGGTAGGCTGCGGCAGAACCTCGCACAGGCCTGTGGTGTGACTGGTGATTGCTTGGTCTACGTAGGTATGAAGAGACATGGCTGTCCTTGCTGTCATTCTTGTGAGGACATACATGCATGCAAGCTCAAACTGCCCTTCGATTAATATCATCTGTTTGTGCCGTGGCACTGCTGCCGTTGCTGTCGACTGCAGGGCTACCGCAGCACACCTGTCAAGCGCACCAACGTGCTGACAGCAGCCACCAACGGCAAGCTGACCGGCAGCAGGGCTGAGCTGCTGGCCAAGATCCCTGATGAGCATGGCACTTACCTCTTCTTCATCAGGTGAGCCTCAGCTGAGCTCACCTCAGCTGATGGTCGTGAGGGCTCAAAGTGATTGTGCAGGATGATCAGCATGCTGCGCATGGCAGCTACAAGCAGGTAGAGCAGTGCTCCCTGTCATTCCACATGAGTAGAGTGCAGGGCCGATGGTATTGCTGCTATGTTTTACTACCATGGATGTTGTGTCGAGTCACGATGTGATGCAGTTGAAGCGTGTCATCCTAGTGGCCAACATGCAGCATGCAGACAGTGGGCGTGTGAGCCTCGGCAACAATTGCTGTGGTCTGTGACTTGCACACATGTGAAGTGTGCACCGTAACCTGCAAGAAGCAGAGGGTACAGGCTTGTTCAACTCAAGCTTGTGTGGTGCGCTTTCAACCCTTGAATTTGTTCTAATAGTGATACATGCTCGGACAGCTGAACGGCATCATTGCTGCTGCATGCACGCAGGGCGCCTGGCAAGCAGATCAGGTTCCCCATCTACATAGGCTCCGCAGGCAAGGCCGGCAGCAACGCCACCCTGCGCAGCTCTTTTGAGCGCTACCTGCACGCGGACGGTGGCCAGTTTGACGGCACCATTGGTGACGCTGCAGAGCCTGCCAAGTTCTGTGCTGTTGTGGACGCCATGAGCAGGGGCTTCAGCGTGCAGTTCAGGTGAGGCCTCACTGTACATCACCATGAAGTTCTCACTCTTGGCTGCTTGGACGCTGAGCAGCCAGATGAATCACGTGCAACCTCTGGTCGCAACTTGTAGGGTGTGGTCGTTGCTGTGTTTACCAAAAGCTGGGAAAGCAGGCAGCGCCGCCTCCCCACTCTGCTGTGAGACTGCTTGCGCCAGCTGATACTCTTGAGTGCTTTGATGGCTGTGACCGCATCAAGGCAGTTTCAGGCAGAATTCCTGCAGATGCATGCAATACTGTGCTGCTGGGCACAACTTTCCTCCACATCTGACATTCAGGGATGCCACACATGTGTCCTGCTGCCAGGTTCCACGTGCTGGCCAACGACGCATCGTGCTTCAAGGAGCACAGCCAGCTGCTGGCCAAGTGCAACTTTGCACTAAACAAGCGCCGCAACGGCCAGCGCCATGCGATTGAGGTCAAGACAGGCCGTGCTGGGGCCCTGAAAGCCATGGTTGAGTTCCCAGTCGTGCATGCTGACCTGGCTGACCTGGCCGCCAAACACCAGCCTCACGAGCTGCCACTGTAGATAGCTACGTAGTTAAGCAGCGTATACTCTGTTTACCGTAACACAGCTTGTAGGCTTGCCTGGTATTCACAACGCAGCCAATGGTCGTCGTTCTTCTGTAACACGGCACTTCCGAAATCGACAACATCTGCATGTTGTGCTGAAACTAGGCAACCATCTGAGAAGCTTTTTCAGCTCAGATGTTCTCACCACCGCTTGGCTACGTGTGCTGTGCCACAGAGCACATGTGCTGTGTACACTCACGTCAATACATATTTGTAGTTGGTCAGACCCATACTCTAGAATGAAGCCCCCGTCACCATGGCTGGACTCTTAAGAACCAGACATCTGCAACCTTGTACAAATTTTTACGACCCTGAGATAGTCAGGGCACATTACTGCTTCTTCTTCACATTACTGGCTTCGTTGCCGCCGCACGAGCGCACCTGGTGCGCCGCACCATGAACAATACACGGGTCACACTAGTGTATGTCGTACTCACTGGATGACCACACGGTGAGCACATCTTACATGGATTCAGGCCGGCTACCGAGGTATGGACATAGCTAGGGCTGGTATCTATCCTGGAGAGCTTGGGCGACTGTCTTTCGAATTTCCGTGATAATCCCTAGGATTCTGTGGTGCGTTAGTCTTTGGTCCACTTCATGTTGATTGCGCACCTTCAGGATTGCCCTGCCTTGCCGAAAAGTTGCGCAGCGTTTGTAATGGCATTGTCAATCAATCGTTTTGTATCTGATGAATAGCTGGAAGATGTCTGATGGTCACCGTGTATTGCTGCTTCTGTCAAGTCTGGATGTACGCAATGCATGCAAACATTCTGGAGCAGTGCTCCCTTCTCTTTCCGCCCCGGCGGGGCGCGGGGCCGATGGCGCTGATGCTATGGCTTGAATGGGTAATATGATGATGATGATCAGAAGGATATACATACATTCTTGAGTGTCTGTGCTGCTTGATTCGCGATTGCCTTCGCGCTTCGTCAACAATTGTCTTGCAAGACAGCGGGCGCGGGCGTCCTCGCAACCAGGGTGGATTCCGCAATGCTGTTGAGCCTCGCACCCTGAGAGTCACCACTGCTGTGGCCCCTGTGGTACCGGCTGGGCCCTGTGGACCAGCAGTGTTGCCAGCAGCTGCAGTAGCCTCCTCCATGGCTGCTGTTAGGTGGATGCAGCCACTTTCATCGTGACATTGTTGCACCTCTGCTGCAGCTGTATGACAATGCGCCGGGCCTGATGCAAGCAGGCGTGCAGCCAGCCTGCAGCTCAGCCTGAGCACTGCAGCAATGCTGTTGGTGGAAATTGGTTGGAACCTCATCAGTTGCGCTCTGGTGCTGCCACATGGCTTGGATGCTTGCTACGTGCTCATCAGTACAACCAGCGGCGCAGTACAGTGGATGGAGCCAGCTTTGCTTTCATGTGCAGCCTCGCATGCAGGGGTAGGGTGACACTGTGGGCTTGCCTTTTCGTGCTAGAGTGCTGCTGCTGCTTCACATGGCTTTCAACTGCAGTGCGGACGCACCTGGCGGCAAAGACGAAAACACATCATGCAAAGAGGACTTGCGTTTACAAATGCCCTAATGCACATGCACTGCCCAAATATATCGAGCAGAGTCACCCACAGCGCGTGTCGTGCTGTGTCCTTTCATCACAACAACGTGACAGCAACTACCACACGAGTGCTTATTGTACACTGACTGGTGGACATGCACTTGTACAAAAGCAGGTGTATGAGCAGAACAGCAGCAGGAACTACCCGCAACACCAGTTGCTGCTGCTGTCCCCAACAGACCGAAGCATGGCAAGTGTGCCACCACACGACGGGCCACCATCGACAAGCATCCCCACGGGGAATAGCAGCTTTGCAGGCAGCGACTAGGGGACATTCTGATTTTCCAACACAGCCCGACGATGCCAACAATGCAACCCAGCAAGCTTCAGCTGGCTTGTGGTGGACACAGGCTGCATGCGGAGCAGCGCTGTTGAGGCACCCACTAGATTCACATCCGTTCAGTGCTGAATGTCTGCTCGGAACATGCTCAAAGCTTGGGTAATGACGGCACAGCACCACATCGTGCAGGAGCACGCCCATACTTGCTGACGGTGTCAGCAGCCCAGGTCAATTCATGCTGAACCAGGGGGACTGCTGCAGGCAAACACATGTTTGTATACAAGAGCCGCACATCACACAGCGCAAGGCAGCATGAGCGCTGCCTGTGAGGCATCTGTACACATCCATGTACATTTGTAACCATCATCAGTTAAGAATCTGGCATTGATGCTAAAAGAGGCAGCAACTGCACTCACAGCATTGACTGTTGCTGACTCAGCATGACAACAGTCCATGCAACCTGATAAAATTCGGCAATACACTATCACTTGCACATTATCTAGCCAGTGCACATGCCAGCAAGCACCTTCACGTTGACTTGATCATCAGCTTTCACACGAACAGCAGCCATCAAGGGCCGACTGCCACGCTTGATAAGCCTCATGTGTTGGTTCACCACAGCAGCGCACCCCCTGCACGCAGCAGCGCACCCCCTGCACGTAGTCCTGAGAAGAGGCCGCAAGCTCCCACGTACTGCTTCACGAGGTGCTGCCTCCATGTTACAACTTGGGTTGAGCAAACGGTGCATTGTCAACTTGCTGGAGCACACTCTTGCACTCCATCAAGCTGGGAGGTTGTCAGGGACAAGCACTGCATGGCACTTGGAGTGAAAACACAGCACTGCATGCATGCAAAGGAGTGCCACACAGCCAACCACCCTCCCCTACACAAGCTGATGCGCAGTGACACATGCAGGCTGATGTGCATTGCTATGACGCACTGTGATTGACGGTTGTCCATCTGTGAGCCAGGTCAGTTGTATGCTTGCGCACCTGACACGCCTAATGGAGCAATGAACTGGTAGATGAACCCTGCAGGA
The DNA here is from genome assembly GCA_014080715.1 of Scenedesmus sp. NREL 46B-D3. Classification (NCBI taxonomy): domain Eukaryota; kingdom Viridiplantae; phylum Chlorophyta; class Chlorophyceae; order Sphaeropleales; family Scenedesmaceae; genus Scenedesmus; species Scenedesmus sp. NREL 46B-D3. The sequence goes on along the minus strand of JACERP010000111.1, from coordinate 176,907 downwards.
TGCCAGTGCCCTGCACTGCTGCAGCACACAACAGGTTTTGCCAGAGTCGCACCACAGTTGGGCGCACAACTGCGCCTGCGCTAGACGCCCTTGACTTTCCAAGCAGCAGGTGGTGTGCCAACGCGCACTGTTCCGACGCTGGCCTCACACTTGAACTGAACGTGAGTTGGTGACATTGCTCCGTTAAGATGTCATATGCTCGTTTGGCACAGCAAACCTCCAATCAAAGAAGTTTGCTGCAGCAGGTGTAGTCCATAGACCAGCCTGCCAAGCTATGTCATGATCAAGGCATCTCCATTGCACCCTGCCTGTGTGCCTTGCGCACCTGCCAATTGTTTTGCAACGTATTAAACCTTCTACGCAGGCTACATGAGAGCGTTGCCCACTTTATTGCGCTACATTACACGGTTTGAAAGTTTACGTGCAGTGCGTACCGCACTGTGCGCACTGCACCCCACACCTTACAAAGCCTGCTTCACATGAGTTGTGTCACTGCAGCAACACCTGCCTATACACGTTAGGCCAGTACTACACAAAGCACAGCATTGCAATCAACGTTTCAACACCACAGCTGCACCTCAAAACTTTGCCTTCGTGTCTGACTAGCTTTGTAGCTATGGCGCTTTGCCAATGTCTGCAGTACCACAAAAACTTCACCAGCACAACTGAGAATCGATACTGCCACGTATCATCTAGCAAACACGTATATTTTAAATGCTGTCAGACACCACCCTATGTGCAACCCTGTGCAGTGTAGTAGCAGTACATTGTACAGTATAGTAGCAATACATTGTGCTACTACTTCGTGCACCACCGCAGCGCCTTACACCGTTTGCTGATCTGGCACGTAATGTGCCACATGTCATGTGTGTTGCTCCTCCTGCTGCACAATCGTCGCATGGTGCCTGCTTTTCACACACATAAATTGGTTGCTGTGTTGCAACCCGATTGCCTCTCACAAGGCTGTGCAAGGTTGACTTGCACGCTTGCGTACGTGCCCCCTGTTGCTGCCCCCTACTGCTGCACCAGACATGTGATCCGCGGGCCTGCCAGCCATGCCCAGCACCGCCACCCTTCCAGCTGCTTCAAACCTCTGCCAACTCATTTGCTGCCGTGCCTGCTGCGGCACCTGCTACAGCAATGCTGCCTGCCTGTGGTGGACCATCAACAGCCAACTGGTTGCAGTTAACGTTGCAGAAGCAGCAAACATGCCGCAGCCCGTTGTTGCAACAGCACGCTTGCAGTTACAGCGACTGGGCTTGTCACTGGTTGCACCCTACATTGTGAGGTTGTGGAGGTTATCGGGGCAGCAGGGAAGGGTGCAGCGCCGGCGTTGCAGCACACCAGAACTTAACCTGCCATGCGTGTGTGTCTGGCCTGCTGCTCAAGTGCACACGTTGACAGCTTTGCACTGGCTCAGCTGCCACGACTGCCACGACTAATGAGCACAGCAAGTGACCTGTATGATGAGCAAGTGGACATCGCGTGGATGTTGTAGATGTGTGTACAGCATGCTTTGCTTGCATGCTGCATACTTGTTGGTGAACAATGCAGAGCTTGCAGTGTTGCCACCATGCTGCTGCGCCTGTATGTAGTTAAGGCGCTTGTTGCAATGGTGTAAATTGTGCCGCATGCACTGCAACCTACCTGCTGAGCAGTCATGGCAGCACAGTCATCTACTGTGGCGGGTAGTTGGCGTACTGCACGTACTGCGTGCCTGCAGGCACCGAGTACTGGCCGGTCTGACCAGCCTGCAGCAGCAGCAGCAACAGGGGAGCAACATACACGCGTCAGCAAGTGACATGGAAGGTGACATGACAAGCGTAGCACCTGCTGCACAGTCCTCTGCAGATACTGGCAGGCAAACTCGCTGCAAACTCCCGCACTGACCTCCAACAGCGCACTGGCTACACCAGCAGCACTAAGCAGACACCCTCTCCGCCTGTATGCGGCACCCTGTCCTTGTGGCAAAAGATGCACCCTGTCCGATCTACACCACCTGCGCTGAAGCACCAGCAATGCATGCTACACTGCCCCAACGCATGACCATGCATGCAGGCAGCGCTTCCAAACCAGCCGTCCAGCCACTCACCCCTGTGCTGTATGTTGCAGCAGGCGCGCCAGCGGGGTATGCGCCCACAGCCAGAGGCGCAGACGAAGCAGCAACCTGCCCAGCCATCAGCTGCTGCACAGCGCCCATCCAGGAGGGTGCAGCGCCGCCAGATGCATCAGCGCTCGCAACGCCGCCCGCCTGCTGCGCCGGCGCCGCATACGCATACGTGGCACCGGCTGCCGTCCCTGCCTGCTGGTACAGCACGGTGGTGCCGCCGGTGGACGTGGGCGCGGCAGCAGCGGCAGGCGTGGGCGCGTACCCCGCTATCCCAGGCACCACATTCGAGCTGCCAGGCATGGCGCCAGGCACAGCCTGCTGGTACGTGACTGCCAGCGGCTTCAGCACCCCGTCCTGCAAGATGTACATCATCTGGGGCTGCTGCGCGGCCGCCGACAGGGCCTGCGCGCTGGCTGCTGCCGCTGCTGCCGCCGCTGCTGCCGGGTCTGCTGCTGTGCTGTAGGGGGCCTGTGCGGTCGCGTAGGGTGCTGCCGCTGGTGCTGCACGAGCGTACGGGTCGTGCGCCCTGTACGGGTCTGGAGGGGCTGCATAATCATCGTACCCCCTGCAACACACAAAGGAAAGGACAGGGAAGAACCAAGGGTTCTACCAGTGCTGATGGTACTTAACAGACATTCACAGCTTTGTAGGGGAGCTGGCGCCAGAAACAATAATTACCAGGCTGCTGTCAACAGCTGCTGTCAAGGGCTGCTGTCAAGAGCGCCTGCTGCAGCCACACAAGAAACAGCCTGCCGTGCAAGCCTGGTTCCAGCATCCCAAAGCAGACAAACAACTGCTCAACGACATGCCCACACCACGTCCCGTGCATGACTCAGCAGCACGCACACCCTGCTGCTCGAGCTTTCCTGCAAGCATCAGCGCACCTGTAGCCGCGTCCGCCGCCGCCGCCACGCGGGGGTGGTGGGGGTGGCGCACCCGCACCACCGCCCCTGCTGCCGCCATACCCCCTGTTCCCCTCCCTGGAGGATGGGCTGGGCCTGTCGCCATGCCTGGGGAACCAGGCAGCAGCAGCAGCAGCAGCAGCAGCAAAAGAAACAGACATCACACCAGCAAACAAGAAACCTAACTTGATAGACAGCGGCAGCAGACAGTGCAACAAGCTGCCGGCATGGCGGAGGGACGCCCAGCAGCCACACCCCAGCCATCACCACCAGCACCGCACCCACCAACCACGCTGCCCCACCGCCTGCGCGCCCCCGTGCTTTCGCCGACCCCGTGGCTGAAACAAGCAGCACCGCAACCACCGGCTGCTCCTCACCTGCCCCCGCCCCTGCCGCCTCCGCCCGCGCCAGACACAGGCCTGTGCGGGAACGGCAGCGGCGCCGGCACAGCGCCTGGCGCCAGGTTGGGCGCATACTTGCGGATGTTGCCCAGCAGCAGGTGGTAGGCCTCACGCGTGCGCTCCGCGGTGCCGTGCAGGATAATCTGCTGCCTGTTGCTGCCCTCACCAGGGCCTGCCGGCAGCATGACGCAACGCAGGGGCAGGGAGATGAGGCAGGCGAAGCGACGGTGAGCAAGCGGTGAGCAAGCGGTGGCAAGCAGGTGCAAGCAGCCCTTAAAGAGGCGCAGGAAGGACTTGCGCGTGCATTGTGTGATTGCAGCTTGATTGCTTCCAAGCATGCTGAGAGCATGGCAACAATCCTGCAGTGAACAGGTGCCAGAAAGATCCTTCCACGCCAGGCACGCAGCTCACGCCAGTCACAGGGGTGGACTGCCGCTCGCAGCTGAAGAGATGGCACAACGCCTGCCGATACGTGCCGTGACCACGGCGATAGCCCTGTCATTAAAACAGCCAGACGCACGCATATTGGAATTGGTGTGCCCAGGTGCGACACCAGCAGTCGCTGTGGTGTGTTGATGCGCTCTGCATATCTGTCGCGCGCGTTTGCCCGCCGCCGCCCGGGCCCCTGCCCCTGCCAGCACCACGAGCACGCAGCAGCGCCGCACTCACCCACGACCTCGATGCGCACGCCGGTGCGCTCGCGGATGTGCTTGGCGTGTGTGCCCGCCTTGCCAATGATGGCCGGGCCGATCATCTCCGGCAGCACGTAGAAGCGGCTGGTCACGTCGGCCTTGGGCACCATGGTGTACTTGGGGTCCTCACTGCGCAGCAGGTCGTCGATCATGCGGATGCACAGCAGCACCTGGCAGCACGCAGCAGCACACGCCAACGCACAGCAGCCGTATCAGCAGACGAACAAGCTGACGCAGCAGACAGAGCGTCAACCATGGGCATACTGCGGAAGCGCCGGGATGCGCAACAGCTCCCGCAGCACCAGGAACACAAACAAGGACAGAGGCCAATTTTGAGTGTCTGCATGTAAACGCACTCACATGAAACATGCTTTTGCAGCACAGCCGCCCGACACCCATCCACAACACAGCATGCATGCTGCCCCACGGCCACGCTGGTGCATTGCACGCATGGGGTGGCCACATCAAGCCAGCCTGCCACGTCACACACCCCGCGCCTCACCCACAAGCCATGCACCCTCCCGCCCGCCCCGCCCCCCGCCTTCCTCCTTGCTCTGCTCAGCCCTGCACTGCCCAGCTGTCCCTGAGACGGCAGCCCCACTCACCGCCTCGATGCTGCCCTCCACCTCCACCACCTGATCGAGCTCTCCGGGCCCCTGGCCGGGCCGCACGTGGATCTTCGCGCCGCTCTCGCGCCGCAGCTTGGCCACGCTCTGCCCCTTGATGCCGATCACGCAGCTCGCCATGCGCCGCTGCAGCGGGATCTCCTGCTTCAGCACGGCGTCCGCGGGCAGCTTGAACTTGGCCGCGTCGCCGCGTGGCTCCTGGCCCGCCATGACCGCGCCCTCGGCATGTGGCGCCGGGTTGCTGGCACGGCGCTCGCCCCTCGGGTGGCCGCCACCCCCAGAGCCGCGGCCGCGCTGCTGAGCGTCCTGCTGCTGCTGCTGCTGCTGGCTGTCTGCAGGAGCTGCTGCGGCTGGGGCTGGCGCGGCGCCGTCTGCTGCTGCGGCTGCAGGTGCAGCTGATACAGCGGCGTCTGGCGCCGGTGCAACACCTGCCTCCTGCTGCTGCTGCTGCTGCTGCACAGGCACTGCTGCAGCAGGCTGCTCTTGCTGCTGCGGCGGCGCCACTTCCTGCTTCAGCTCCTGCTGAGGGTCGACAGCGGCAGGCACTGCTGCAGCCACTGCTGTTCCTTGCGCCTGGCCTGCGCTGCTGCTGCGGCCTGCGCCTGTGCTGCTGCTGCAGCTTGTGCCTGCAACAGTGCTGCTTGAGCCTGTGCCGCTGCCGCCACTGCTGCATCTGCCTCTGCTTGCGCCTGCGCCGCTGCTGCCATTGCTGCCTCTGCTTGCGCTTGCGCAGCAGGCTCGGGCGCGGACTGAACCGCCTGTGGTGGTAGCAGAGCATCCAGAGCAGTGCCCTGAGGCCCTGATTCGACAGCAGGCCTGTGACAAGCAGCCAGAGATCACAGAAGCAATCAGGCTCCACCATGAGGAAGACAACAGCAGCACACAGCACTCCGTGCACAGGCGCCATGTCAACCTGGCTTCAAACAACTGTTCAGCATTGCAAATGCACAAGCTTGTTGGTGGCAGATCACGCAATTCTGAGACCGCGACGCTGCGACGTGGCCTTGCTACTGAAGCGCACCACTCTGCGGCTGCTCCCTCCAGGCGAGGCTGCTTGGCTTCAGGCTGGCCAGCGTCAGCAACATCATCAGGTGCAGCACGTTTGAGGCTCGGGTTCTCCATCACTGACTCCTGCATCATTGCATCCTCGGGCTGGATTTGCTCCGCAGCTGGCTGCACTACGCCCTGCAGTGACCCATCTGGCGCAGGCTGGCCGTCCATTACTGTTGTTTGCTTTCAAGTTTAACAAAACGTAAGCGTGCAGCGCTTGCTGGAAAGGAGAAGGTGCAAGTAGCCCAGGTGTTGAGCCTGCTTCTCGAATGACGGTCACAGGGGGCTGCACGCTGATACACAACAGGAGAATGATCAATGCAATTGTGCGTATGGTACTGGCGGTTGGTATTTCGTGTGGCACTCAAGTTGCAGTGGGCACCCTAAGCCCTGCTGTAACACTCAGGCCTGACCAGGGCCTGAGCAAGTGCGACACATGCAGGGCAGCTGCTGTTGATCTGCTTGTTTGGCAACTATGTCATCAAAAGCCTACCAGCATCACACCACACAGTGCGGCCATCCGCAAGTAAGCACCACTGCAACTGAACCTACTAGCTAGTAGCTACACTGGCTGTACACTGGCCCAGGCTGCTGGGCAGGCCTGGACCTTGGCGTGGCCAACCCCCAGGCGCCGCTGTTATTTATCATTGGTGGAGCCAAACATGCGGCTTGAAAATTGTCATGAAAGCACCTTGCATTTACACAGGGTGCGCCTGGCCTCAGTTTGTGTGGTTGTGGGCCTCACCTTGCGAGCCAGCCGGCTGGCAGGGCCTGCGGTGAACAGCCACATGCGAGCGCGCAGGGCGTGTGGGATGAAGCCCCGCCCCTTCAATACGCAGCCTGCACCTGCGCACAGCTGCATGACAGGGGCGTGGTTTAATGCTGTATGACATTGATTGATGTGTGCACGATTTGTGTGGAAAGGCCTTTTCAGCCAGCACCCTAGGGTGCAGCACGCATCTTTGCTGGCATGGCCTCTTGACTGTGGTGGTCAGAGTCCGAACAACCCAGATCATCACTGTGGACTTGACAGACCAGTGCTGAGCTGACCACGAGCATTAGGGTTGCACAGGCAGCCACTGTTTGTGCGTGGTCAACTTGCGCTAGTAGCGGCATCTGCTGGTGCCTGCTCTCCTCACCCACACTGACGCGAACTGCAGTGAAAGCAGCAAAGGTTGCTTGACTGACCTGGGTAACGAAGTTGAATGACTGTGCGACCGTCATTTGGCCAGACACTTAGCTCAGGATGCATGCAGTCAGGATGCATGCAGAACTTCACAATGCCTGGGACCCCAGGAACCCCAGCTGTCAGGTGAAGTGCCTGCGCCGCTTCGAATTGCTACTAGCGCAACAGTTCCTTCTAGCAAGTCCTGCCTGTTAGTTTGAAACGCGGCGGGCGATCGATCGTTGACATCCGCGTGGAAACAGCATGTCCCGCAGGAAGCAAGCAGCACCGCAACGGAGAATCACAGACCTGCCTGCCGATCAAAACAGACAGGGACATGATGATGAGGTCGCCAGCGAAGACGAGGGCCCCTTCAAGCAGCAGCAGGAGCAGCAGCAGCAGCAGCAGGCACACCAGAGGCAACAGCCCTATTTGGGTGCCCCGCACGGCCACTATTCAGATCTGCACTGCTTGCAGTGTCATACCAGCAGGTTTGAGGAGCTGCATGCCTTTGCTGAGCTGCTGGTGACCACCAAAGCTAGCCTGACAGCAGCCGCGTCAGAGGAGCAGCACCATGCGTCACCGGAGCCTGCCGTGCTCCATGATGGGCCCGTCAGCTGCGTGGAGGTGCAGCTGAAAAATGAAAAGGGCGAAGATGTTACGTCTGACTGGAACCATGTGTTAGATGTGCTGCAGCTGTCATGGCAGGTGCCAGGACAGCCAGCAGATGTCCGTCACCAGGTGCGGGCCCTGCACATGCCACAACGCAACCAGGATTCTGCTCTGCATGACCGGGCGCGCTCATCACGAAAGTCTGACATTGTAAACAATTTATGGGCAACCAAAGCAAAGATAGAAACCATGGTACTTTATTACGGAAGTACAATGTTTGACTTCTTTAAGAACCAGCATGTTGCCCTCTGCAAGTTGTTGTAATTTTGGCATGGGGATCTGGAAGTTGTCTGGAAGTATCTTGGGAATGCTCTGGAGGCTTGCTTCTATCACATTTACACTGGTGACGCGCTGGTCCTTGTGCCTTGCACCGCCTGCAGGTGTGCTGCGTGCTGCCACGCCATGCGTGCGGCTCCTCAGTCATCCAGCGGCTCCAGCGCGGCCAGCTGGGCATCGCCTGCAGACAGCTGCACAGGCCAGGCAAGCCACCAGGCCCGGGCACACAGCAGCAGCAACAGCAGCAGCAGCAGCCGCAGCAGGAGCAGTCGGCGGAGCCACAGAAACAGCAGGAGCGAGGCAGCACGAACCCGCCTGGCTTGGCATGCATTCGTGAGACTGGAGCAGCTGCAGCTGGCGTGTCGTGCACTCACCAGCAGCAGCGACAGCAACAGCCGCGGCCGCAGCTTGTGGCGCAGTTCTGCACCCTTGAGGTGCCTAGCAACTTCCTGCAGACGTTCCAGTGTGATGTGGTCATGCCACCAAGTGCTGCAGGTGTCGCTGCAGCCATGCAGCAGTGCGTAACAACAGCTGCAGCAGCAGCACCTGACAGCAGTTGCCTAGCGAGCGGGAGCAGCAGCAGGCACCTGCCTGTAGTGCCGCTGTTGCCTGCGCAGCACATGTCGCTGATGGCAGCAGCAGCAATGCCTGAGCTTCTGCAGCAGCACCAGCAGCAGCAGGGCACGGATGCTGCAGCAGGGGCCAACAGCACTGAGCCTGCCCCCGGTGGTGGTGCTGATGCTGCTGCTGATGGTGAAGATGATGCAGCAGCAGCTGGCCTCACCTTCTGGCAGCTACACATAGGCCTCACTCCGGCGGGATTGCTTGCGCATGCCGCTCATTCAGCAGATGAAGAAGACAGGGCCAGCCACTACAGGGCTGAGCTGTCCTCAAGCTTGCTGTGGCTCGTCCCACACTGGCTGCCGCACCGCTTGCCAGCGGACTGGTGGCAGCAGCTGCAGCCGCAGCAGCAGCATTGCAGCGGCAGGCGCAGCAGCGGCAGCGGCAGCGGCAGCAGCAGCGTGGGGTTTGATGCTGCCGAGCTGTACAGTGCGGTGAAGCCACGTGGGGATGAGCCCATGCTGCAGCAGCAGCCGGCTGAGCTGCTGCCGCTGCTGCGGCCGTACCAGCGGCGAGCTGCTGCCTGGATGCTTGCCAGGGAGGGCGTGCAGCAGCAGCAGCAGCAGCGCGCACGACACCACGCAGCTGTCAGGCCGGGCAAGGTCCCAGCAGACGACCTGGCAGCGCTTGTGCAGCAGCAGCTGCACCCACTGTGGCGCTGCGCATTGCTGCTGCCGCCGCCTGCCGCTGCTGCAGCGCACATAGCTGCTGCCAGCAGCAGCGCCGGCAGCGCATTTCCTGCAAGCCTCTTCAGCCTGCAGGATCGCAAGCTGGTTGTGCTGGCAGCTGCTGCAGATGAGAACGTATTGGCTGCTGCTGGAGTGCTGTACTTCTGCCCACACACCTCAAAAGTGTCACTCAAGGCGTTTGAAGCACCGAGCGTGTTGGGAGGTGCGGCCGCCCCCACCAACAGGCGTCACCTGCCTTCCCAGGCAGCAATGTTGGCACCTGAAGTATGTTCAGCATGTTTCATCATCACACTGCCTTACTGCCATTCAACTCTTGGCAGCATGGCACAGCATCTGCATGTACGCACTGCTTGCCTGTGCTGCAGCTTGCGTACCTTACCCATGTAATTTCCTCCCTGCCGTCCCAGCAGACACACGCGCACGCTTTGACCTGCTGCGCTGCTGCGTGCGGTTGCTCGCAGGGATCCTTGCGGATGAGATGGGCTTGGGCAAGACAGTGGAGCTGCTGGCACTCATTGCAGGGCACAGGCTGCCGCAGGCGAAGCAGGAGCAACAGGCAGCGTCAGCACCTGCAACAGGCGCAACCCCGGCGACGGCCTCGGGTGCGAGCTGCAGTGGTGGCAGCAGCAGCTGCTGCAGCAGGTGTGGCGAGTATCTGGAGGGGCCGTGCTACAACGATCATGGGATCTTGCCTGAAAAACGGCGGCAGCAGCAGCAGCAGCGGCGAGGCAGGCGGCGATATCAGCAGGCTGCTGACAGTGACAGTGACTTCAAGGATGGCGGCATGCAAGACAACGGGGAGGCTAGGGATGTGTGTGTGCCTGCGGGGGACGCTGGGCAGTTTGGCCGCAAAACAAAGCGGCAGCAGCAGCAGAAGCAGCAGCGTGGCAGGCCACAGCTACAGCAGCAGCAGCAGCAGCAGGACGGTGCCAAGCACCATGGAGCCAAGCGCCAGAAGTGGAGCTCAGGACTGAAGCAGCAGCGGCAGCGTGAGCTGGAAGGCGAGGAAGAAGAAGAGGCAGATGGAGAGGGAGATGAGCGAGCAAGCCCTGAGCAGCAGGCGCAGCAGCAGCAGCAGCGGCATGACATTGGTGGTAAGGTGCAGCCAGTTGTGGCGTGGGGTGCCAGCGGCAAGCGCAGCAGCAGGGGCCGCACTACCTCTTTGGCGTGGGGCAGCCAGCAGCTGGAAGGCGCTCAGCAGCAGCAGCACGACCAGCCACAACAGGAGCAGCGGCAGCGTGATTCCCAGCAGCCGTTACAGCGTAGCAGCACGACGACTGTGCAGGTTGACGGCGGTGATGTGGGTGTGGAGCAGCAGCTGCAGCATGCACGCAGCAGCAGCGAGCAGGCAGAGGGAGATCAGGAGGGGAAGGGTCAGTTGCGGCACCAGCGGCGAATTGGGGGTGCGAGCAGGGGTGCTGGCCGTGCTGGTGCTGCTGCTGCTGCTGCTGCTGGCGCGGGCGGCGGCAGTGGTGTGCTGTGTGGCTGCTGCCTGCGCGAGATGGCGCTGCAGGAGGTGGCCGGGGAGTGCGGCAGCACGCTGATCGTGGTGCCCTCCAACATCCTGGTACAGGTGAGGCTGGGGCAGGGCAGCGGTGAGCTGGCGTTATGGTGGTTACGAGTGGGAAAATGCTCCGTTGGGGCACAGCAGGCTGTACAGCTCCTGAACCCCCTGCTGACGCCCTGCCTGCTTCAGCCTCCCGCTTCGGCGCGCAGTTGTGCAGAAACGTCACCTGCCTCTCCTGTTGCTTTTCTCTTCGGCATGGTGCTGTTGCCGGGCAGTGGAGAGTTTCAGCGCTGCATCACACCACGATCGTGCGCCCTCTCACTCGCCGTCGTCAGCATGTGGCCCCTCACTGTTTTTGTTCTTTGTGGTCCCTGTGGCTGCAGTGGGTGGATGAGCTCCAGCGCCACATCACACCAGGCACCCTCTCACTCAAAGTGTACGTGGGCCAACACCAACCGAGCTCCACGGCAGCACCCTCCACCGCCAGCAGCAAGCGCGCCCGCCGCACCAGCAGCGGCAGCGCACGCGACACTGCCGCCGCTGCTGCCGCCGCCAGCGCCTCGGCCGCGGCTGCGGCGACCGGGCAGGTTGTGACGGCTGCCGAGCTGGCTGCTGCTGACATCGTCCTGACCACGTACGATGTGCTGAAGCGCGAGCTGGTGCTGCAGCCTGATGCGGAAGCCGCCAGCGAGTACTCGTTCAGGCGGTGCAAGCGGTGAGCGTGGTCAGCCCTAGCGTGCTGTACCCAGGCTGGGCGCCGCTGTTGCATGCAGTGGCATGGTAACTGTGCTCTGCTGCCCGTGCAACTGCCCTTGGATGCCGCTCGCCTGCAGCATTAGCTCTTGGCCGGCTTTGATAGCTTTCTGTTGCCATGCTTGCACTCCTTGCTGTGTGTTTGAGCCGTGCCGCCATGCGCTGCTGCTGCTGCTGCTGCTGCTGCTGCTGCTGCTGCTGCTGCTGCTGCGCTTGCAGGTACGCGGTGGTGCCCACCCCCCTGAGCCGGCTGCGCTTCTTCCGGCTCGTGATGGACGAGGCGCAGCAGGTGCAGGGCAGCACGGCAAAGGCGGCAGAGATGGCGCGCAAGATCCAGGCTCGGCACAGATGGGCCGTCACAGGTGCGCCCCCTGCTGCCACTTCACATGCAGGCTGCGGCTGCAGGAGGCCGCCAGCACTGCCGGCAGTCTTGCGGCATGACAGATGCCGATGCCAGCCATGGAGGTTTGGTTCAGTTGCCGCCTGCTGGCTGCTTGGTCAAGTATCCGGTTTGGTGTCATTCAAATGGTTGACCGCTGAAGACGTAACTGGTCGACCGGGAAACCCAACTGAAGGTGGACTGGCTGAGTGAGCGAACGTCTTGCTTGCGACTATGCTGAGGCCTGCCTGCCTGCCTGCCCGCCTGCCCGCCCGCCTGCCTGCCCGCCCGCCCGCCCGCCCGCCCGCCTGCCCGCCCGCCCGCCTGCCTGCCCGCCTGCCTGCCGGCCAGGCACGCCCATCTCCCGCGGGCTGGAGGACCTGTGGGGCCTGCTGAGCTGCCTGGCCGCGCAGCCCTGGGCCGGCAGCGCCTGGTGGTGGCGCACCGCCATTGCAGAGCCGCTGCAGCGCGGCGAGCCGCACGGTGAGCCCGGGCTCGGTCAAACACGTGGGTCAAACATGGTCAAACGAGGGTGCTGACTGCTCAGTGCCCATGTTTGTGGATTGGCGAATGGAGGTTGACAACAGGATGAGACGCGTCGAAGGCATGCACACACCGGCGTAACTCCTGTTGCTGCATACGTGTGGGCACGTGCTGCATACGTGTGGGCGTCATCCTGTTGCTGCATACGTGTGGGCACGTGCTGCATACGTGTGGGCGTCACTCCTGTTGCTGCATACGTGTGGGCACGTGCTGCATACGTGTGGGCGTCACTCCTGTTGCGCTACGTGGGCGTCACTCCTGTTGCTGCATACGTGTGGGCACGTGCTGCATACGTGTGGGCGTCACTCCTGTTGCTGCATACGTGTGGGCACGTGCTGCACTGCCGTCCTGCAGGACTGGACGCGCTGCTGCGGCTGATGGCGCCTGCGCGCGGCGGCCTGCTGTGGCGCTCCGCCAAGGCTGACGTGGCGGGCGAGATGGGGCTGCCCGCGCAGTGCCACCACGCCACGCTGCTGCGGCTCAGCGCCATCGAGCGGCACTGGTACAACAGGTGAGCCGGCGCCGCCGCGCAAAAACAGGCATGGCAGTTGTAATTAAGCGGGCGATGGGGCGGGTCGGAGTCATGCCAACTGGTTGAAGCTTTCAGGGACTTCGATGTGCAGGCAGTTGTCCCATGCTTGAATGCCAAAGCATTTTGCTAGCTACCAGGCATCTTGCGCCAGCAGTTGCAGCTGGTTTTCAATGCAAGGCTGATGAGCTGAAGCCCCTGTCAGAGCGCCTTGTTGAAGGGGCTGCGTGTTGGGCTTTGCAGGGCACACCAGGACTGTGCAGCCAAGGCGCGCAAAGTCCTGCAGGACGCACTCGCCGCTTTCATCCTGCGCTCTCGTGGCGGCAGGAAGACAGACGCAGCAGCCGTCACCGCCGCCAAGGCCACCGCAGCGCCAGCAGCTGCAGCTGCGATAGCTGCCGGTGGCGACAGCCGGGCCCTGGATGCTGCTACTGCTGCCGTGCTGGGGCCGCTGCTGGGCAGGCAGCTGGTGCCCGCGGAGCAGAAGAAGCTGCTGCTGCCGCTGCTGAGGCTGCGGCAGGCGTGCATCCATCCACAGGTGTGCTGCAGCAGCGAGGTTCGGTCGGAGGGTTGCTTGCAGGAAGCCAACGACTCGGGCAGCGCGTGATGTGCTACGAACGTGTGCTTGTTAGGCTTGCAGGAAGATCTGGTTGGCGCAGCTGTGGGTTGTGACAGCGCTGTTCAACGTCATCTTACTGGTTTCAATACGTGTGGTGTGTACTGCTGATTGCAACGAGCATGTGCGTGATAAGGTGGCGGAACAAGCATGTGATGCCTCCAGCCTGCCGCTGCTTGGCATGGCAGGTCGGCGCGTCTGGCCTGCGGGGTGCACTGGTTAGCGGCAGCGGCAGCAGCAGCAGCAGCCCCATGACCATGGACCAAGTCCTGCAAGTGCTGACTGCCAAGGCATGCACAGAGGCAGAGGAGTCGCAGCGGCAGCTGATCGGTGCGCTGAATGGCCTTGCCGCGCTGCTGCGGCTCTCAGGGGATGGGCCCGGCGCTGTGGCTGCTTACAGGCAGGGGCTGGCTGTCTCGGAAGCAAACAAGCAGGAGGTGAGGCTGCAGCAGCTTCCTTACTGCACACACTGGTTCATGTGCTGTATTACGCACGATGCACAGGCTGTGCAAGATGTGCAGCGTATCTCATGGGAAGTTGGCACTCATCACTGCATGCAGGTTGGGGCTACCCGTGTCAGCCTGAGTTGCAGAAGGAAAGCATGCTGCAGCTGCGGCCGCTTCAGCAGCTAGGGCTGCACTGACTGCTGCACATGCCTGTCTGTGTGCAGCATGTGCACGGCCGTGCCACCTGCTGTGCTGCTGATGCTGATGGTGGTGCTGCCGATTGCCTTGCTTGTTTTCAGGTTCGCACCGACCCATTGCAGCTGCTGCACACGCTGCACAACTTAGCGGACCTGCTGGCCCACCTAGCAGCCAAGTACAACAGGGCACCAGGGATGTCAGCTGCAGCAGCGACTGCAGCTGCTGCACCAGCTGGGCCCTACGGACCCAACGTGCCACGCACGCTGCGGGATGACAGCCTAGCATCCGAGGCCACTGCCATCAGGGACAGCTACTTGGCACAGCGGCAGGCAGAGCTGGCGATAGCGCACGCAGCGTACCTGAAAGCGGCGAAGGAGGCGCTGCCAGTGCAGCGCCACCAGCACCAAGGCAAAGCACAACAAGGGCAGGCTGTGGCAGGTGCTGCAGGCAGCAGTGGTGCAGCAGCAGCCACTGCTGCAGCTGTGTCCAGCAGCAGCGCGCGGCAGTGCAGCAGCAGCAAGGGCACCAGCGCGTACCAGCGGGCAATGATGGGTGCAGGCGCCGATGGCGACAACGATGATGATGATGACAGCTGGTTGGAGCAGGACCTGCAGGAAGATGACCTGGCAGCGGAGCAGTCTGAATTTGAGCTGACAGCTGGAGCTGCAGCAGGTGCGGGGGCTGCAGCTGCTGCTGGCTCCGCCGGCTGGTACGTATCAGTCATCGACGCCCTAGTTGAAGCCGGCAGGGCCGAGGAAGTGGCTGAATTGGTGCGCCACAAGCTGCAGGAAGGCGACACCTACCGCCAGAAAGTAGCACAGAACGCAACGAGCATCGCCAACCGCTTTGCCACGCTGCACGGCCTGAAGCTGCTGATCAGCCGCGAGCTCGGCGCCATGGCAGCCCAGCAGTCGGCTGCGATGCGGCAGCTGCAGGAGCTGCAGGCGAGGTGCAGCGCTCCTGGCGGCCCTGACAGAGCGCTCGCCGAGCAGGCCGGGCAGTGCGGCCGCTGCCGCGCCGAGATGGGTCTGGCTGGGCTGGTGTGCAGGCACTGCAGGCTGGATGAGTGCATGCGCCGCTGGGAGGTGCGGCTGTTCTCGCTGCACACGCGCGCGCTGGTTGCCGGCACCATGGTGAGTCGTGCGGCGGCTGAGGCCGGGCGGGAGTCGCGGGTGCGCACATGCTGGTGGCGTGTCTGACATGCTGCACGCGCTGATTGCCGGGCAGTGGATGCAACGGATGCTGTTGGGCGGGGGGGTCCGCCAAGTTGGGGGGCTTCCTGTGGTGGGCCTGCCTCCGTAGCGGTCCAGGGTCTAGCTTGCGCTGCGCTTGATGCTACAGCGCTGTGAGCTCATTTGAGTTGGTGAGATATCTCTGCATGACTGGTCGCATGCTCCTGCAGGTTGACGCCGACGAGGCGGCGCGGCAGTCGCACCTGGTGGCATGCGGCGGGTAGGCAGGGGCGGCCTGAATGAGCAGGCGGCGGCAGATGATGACCTGGCAGCAGCAGCAGCAGGGGCTGGGGCGAGGCGGCAGGACACGGCTGTGTCGGAGGCTCAGGTGATGCGCCATTCCTCTGAGGTGGAGCGAGTGCTGCGGCTGCTGCAGCAGCAGCTGGGGCGGCACGGCTTGGCCAGGTGAGGACCGCGCAGCGCAAAACCTGCCAACCATGATGATTGCCACTGCAGCTGCTGTTATGGTGTGCGTTGCGTCTTGCGCGGTTGCAGGTCTGCATGCGCTCGCTGCTGCTGCTCACGCCAAGCGGCGTCACGCGCCCTGCAACCCTCCGAGTGCTTGCAGGAACTTGCCTGGCGTGCCTGAGGCGGCCTCGCAGCACCTGGAACGCCTGGAGGGCAGCAGGAAGCTGTTCACCGCCGCGGGCGCGCTGGCTGGGGCGCAGCGGCAGCTGCTGTATGCGCTGGACGAGCTGGCCATGGCCCTGCTGCGCATCGGAACCCGCCTGGAGGGAGAGCAGGTGCGCGCATGGTGTTTTTTTTTTCCTCGGAACCCGCCTGGAGGGAGAGCAGGTGCGCGCATGGTGTTTTTTTTCTTGTTTTTTTCCTTGGAACCCGCCTGGAGGGAGAGCAGGTGCGCGCATGGTGTTTTCTTTTTTTTTTTTCCTCGGAACCCGCCTGGAGGGAGAGCAGGTGCGCGCATGGTGTTTTTTTTTTTGTTTTTTTCCTCGGAACCCGCCTGGAGGGAGAGCAGGTGCGCGCATGGTTTTTTTTTCTTTTTTTTCCTCGGAACCCGCCTGGAGGGAGAGCAGGTGCGCGCATGTTTTTTTTTCTTGTTTTTTTCCTCGGAACCCGCCTGGAGGGAGAGCAGGTGCGCGCATGGTGTTTTTTTCTTGTTTTTTTCCTCGGAACCCGCCTGGAGGGAGAGCAGATGCGCGCATGGTGCAGCCAGACAGCAACTGGCTGATTATATTTCTGCTGCAAGGGCAACAGGGCCACCGGCACGCTCGCCGACCCTTGCCAGCGCTGGCTCTACTGCGTATATAAGCTGGCCGTGAGCGCCTGCGGTTTTCAAGCCAGGGTGGTCCGCCCACCTCCGTGGCGGCGGAACATCTGCGCACTCACAGCACAGGTTGCAGCAGCACACCTGGACCTTGCTGATGCTTCATGTGCCTCTTAGCTGCTGCCGCCACTGGCCTTTTTTTGTTTGCTGCTGCTGCCGCTGCAGGTGACGCCGCACGAGGCGCTGTTCAAGCTCACCAAAGCAGAGCAGGTCATCAAGAACGCGGAGCTGTCCCTGGAGAGGACGCTCGCGCAGGCGGAGCTGGGCAGGGCGTTTGGCAAGCTGCGGTACCTCAAGACCATCGCGGCAGCGAGGAAGCGCGCGACGGCAGCGGACGCAGCAGCAGATGTGGCTGCAGCGACAGGCAGTGCCGCGGGTGGGTTGGGTGGCGGGGTTGCTGCTGGTGCAGGTGAGCAGGAAGCACGCGCCGCCACTGGCCAGGGGCCTGTGCGGCCTTCTGAGCCTGCTTCACCACGCACTGCTGCAGCAGCAGCTGCACTGCAACGTATGGCTGTGGCTGCTGCTGGCGGTGCCCAGGAGTCAGCAGTGCGGCGGCACCTAGCAGGAGCAGGAGCGGCACCTACCGGTACGGCTGCACAAACAGCTGCGTTTGCAGCTGCAGCCGCGCCAGCTGCCAGCGGTGGTGTTCTGGGGACTGATGCCGCTGAGCAAACCAGCTGCCCGATCTGCCACGATCAAGTCGAGGCAGCTGCAGCGGTGCTGCCCTGCGGCCACGTCCTGTGCTGCAGCTGCGCCGACGCGCTTGTTGCGCGTGTGCCGGCTGCGTTGCCGCAGCAGCAGCGGCGCATCAGCTGCCCCACCTGCCGCTGCAGGACACACGTGAGTGACGTGGCGTATGTCGACAGCGGCCGCAGCAGCACGCACAGCTACATCAGGACGGACAGCAGCGTGCCAGGTCAGCAGCAGCAGCACCCGGCTGCTGGCGGTGACCCTTGCAGCCCTATGGCCAGCCCCGGGGACGGCGGCGGTGGGCTGAGCAGGCGCAGGAGCAGCAGCGGTGCTGCTGCAGGCAGCAGTGGCGGGGGGGCTGACGGCGGTGCTGCGCCGTACATGTGGCAGGCGGAGCAGCAGCTGGTGGTGCAAGGGAGCTATGGTGAGTGGGCGCTGTGGTGTCTGTGTCTGCTGGTGCAGGCATGGAGGAGTCGGGTACAGGGGTGTGTGGCGTAAGGAGTCGCCCACTCCCCGGGCCGGCGGTTGCACTGGCAGCCACTTTGCGCACAGCGCCCGTAGCTGCAGGGTCGGCTGTGAGGGTGACAGGCTGGGGGTGCGGGCTCCTTGCGCGTGCTTGCAGAGCTGAAGCTGCAGCGCTGCTGATGCGACTGGCGAGAACCTCCATGAACCAGCATGGCCTCACACCTCGCAGAAAGCGCTGCTCGCTAGCTGCAGCTGAGTATTGACTGGCTGGCCCCTCCCGTGTGCGTCTTGCCTGCAGGTACAAAGGTGGAGGCCATCGTGCGCCGCTTGCTGCTGCTGCTGCAGCTCGATCCTGCGCACAAAGTGATTGTGTTCAGCAGCTGGCTGGACGTGCTCGACATCTTGAGCCATGCCCTGACCATCAACGGCGTTCTCCATGCGTTTGGGCGGGGCCGCAAGGGGTTCCTGCAAGCGCTGGAGCAGTTCAAGGGCTGCGCTGTTGCTGCAGCAGAAGTGGAGGATGCAGGACGGCCTGGCAGTGGTGTGCTGCAGGCCAGGAGTCAGCAGCAGGGGCAGCAGCAGGGCAGGAAGCGGCCGCTTGAGGAAGCAGGGGAACGGGGAGGATTGGAGCAGGTCAAGATAGACATAGATACAGAGGACAGTGCAGCAGTAGAGGCAGTACAGGAGGGCAGCAAGGAGGGGCAGGCGAGAGCTGCAGGTACAGCAGCTCCTGCAGCAGGCAGTGCTGCTGGGCCGGGGCTTGCTGCGAGCCCTGCTGCTGCCGCAGGGGCCGCTGGCGCTGGTGGCGCGTGCCACGCCCGGCCGCGCGTGCTGCTCATGCTTGTGGCGCATGGCGCGGCTGGCCTGAACTTGACCGAGGCGCAGCACGTGGTGCTGGCGGAGCCGCTGCTGGACCCCGCGCAGGAGCTGCAGGCCACGGGGCGCGTCAGCAGGTTTGGTCAGACGGCCACGACCCACGTGCACAGGTGGGGGGGGGGGCTGCATGCGGGCTGGGGCAGGCACACCGGCCAGGATGGGGCAGTGGGGCGCGCATGTTGGGGCCCTGCTGTGTAGCGTTGCATGACTGCCGCCGGCCGCAGCATCTTCAGCTGCTTGTGCGACTTTGACGGGTAGCTGTGTAGCATGCGGCTGTCAATTTTGCGGCTTTGATCGAGTCAAGTGCATGCCTCATTCGTTTCTGCGAGGGAGGGGTGCTGTGCGAGCCTGTGTGTTTTGGGTGCGCATTCGGATCAGGGGCACCCCGCAGGTGCCTTCCCTGCAGCAGCACCCTGTGCGCGCCTTCACCAACTGCCACCGCTCAACCTCAACCTTCATGCCTGCCTTGTTTCTTCATCAATGCTTGCAGGTTTGTTGTGCAGCACACTGTGGAGGAGAACGTGGCGCGCCTGTCGCGTCAGCGCGCGACAGCGATGGACATGTCTGCTGCTGTTCCTGCAAAGCGGCCAGGCGCGGGCAGCAGCGAGGCAGCAGACCTCACCGTCGCTGATGTGGCCGCGCTGCTGAGCAGCAAGTGGAGTGAGGGCGGTGGGGGTGACGCAGGTTGGCCTGCTGGGGCTGATGGAGGGGTAGCAGGCGAGGGACCTGTTGAGCTGCAGGTTTGATGCGTGGTGTCTTGTCCTGTGGGGTGGGTGGTGAGACGGCAGCGTCACGTGCAGCGACTGCTTCTGCAGTGGTCAAACGGGTTGGTGTAGGCTGTGGATTTGCAGCTGAACTACCACACTTGCCAGGTGTGCTGCTCCTGAGGTGACTTGAGCCTGCTGTGGCCACAGCACTATGGCCTGTCCTGTGCTGTGTGCTGGCGCCCCGCAGCTGCGGGGTCTGCAATGCAGAGGCGGGGTTTACCCAAGAATCATGCAGTAGCTGTGGATGTACAGTACACTCTCAATTTGCTGGTGGCCGCGAATGTTCCAAAACAGCGTTTGTAGGCAGGTCGAAGGTTTTGTGGAAGAGCAGTGTAGCTGACCAGGTTGGGTCGCCGTAATCCGCATGACCTGTATTAAACATTTCTTTGATTTGGCCGCTGCAGATCATTTTTCTCGATCCGCTCGTGATAGCAGCCGGGATGCCGAAGGGCAGCTTTGGGAACCGTAAAGCAGGCTCAAAAGAATTTTGTATAAGCCTAAGCATGCTTGTGATGGCCTTTCACAGTGTGGGGTAGGGTGATGCTGCCGTTCGCGGAAGCGATCACTTCCGTCACCTTCATCATATGACCTTCATCCGACCTTCATCATCGATAGCCAGCAAGCCTGGTATATAGTTCCGCTCAGTACTCTGGTATCAAGACATCCTCCTTCAAGCCGTGCTTCCCCAACCGATGTTGTTTTACACCAGAAAGACAGCAGAGCTTCACCCGCACACCAGAAAGACACCAGAGCTTCACCCGCACGAACATATCAAAGTGTGCCACCGTCATGAAGCCTACACAGGTCCGGTGAGTGTTCAGCGGTTAGACGGAACGCAAAGCCTCGTCGCTGTCACAGCTCTGTTCTCACAGTAAAGGTGTATCAATCAACAGTGGTGCCCACTACTGAGCTGTGCGACTGCTGTGCCCCTGCTCCGCAGATTGAATCCAACAACAGCAGCAGCTCCTGCCAGTCGACTGTGCTGAAGCCAAGCTCTGCGAACAAACAGGTAGGAGCTGGCAGGGTACATACAATCGATGTATCTATCATCAAATCAGCAGTTGCTGGGGCTGTCGGTATGCATTTAGTGCAGCAGTTGATGGAGCTGGCAGGATGCACACAGTGCAGCAGTTAGTGATGCAGCTAGATGCATGCTGTGCAGCAGTCGCTGGGGCTGGTGGCATGCAAATAGTTCAGGATTGCTGTAGCTGACGGGGTGCATGCAGGCAAAGGTAAGAGAGGCAAGAAGTTTTTTCACAGGAAAGGTGTACAAGGAAACAGTGTGTGCCATCTACTGAGCTGTGTGACTGCTGTGCCTCTGCTCCGCAGATTGTACTCGATAACAACAACAGCTTCTTTAAGTCTACTGTGCTGCAGCCAAGCTGTGCGGGCAAGCAGGTAGGCGATGGTAAGCGAGGTAAGCATCCAAGAGTGTGCGTGGTGTGTGCAGTGGGCCTCCCTCGTACCATGTGTTACCACCTTGTGACAGGGACGCGGGTGTGCCCCCTCATCACCACCATGTGATAGGGAGGCGGAGGTGCCTGTGCGTCTTGCATGCATGCATGCATCTCCTGTGTTGCGTTGGCGGTCCTGGCTCATCTGCATGTGTGTGGTGAAATGATGCATGCTTGCATCTTCATGTGCATGGTAGGCAGTGCCTGATGCCAGGACCAGGTGCTGCCTACCCGTTAGGCTGACAGGGCAACCTACCCTGTCAACTTACCGAGGATGGCAGGTGTGCCGCAGCAGGTGGTGGGGGCTGTCTGCTTTGCAGATGGTCAGCGCCCCTGCTGTGGCGGGTTCGAATCCCGCCGTTCCTGAACAATGTCAAGGATAGCAGCACTCTAACGCAGCAGCAAAAGGCAAGCAAGCAAGCAGCGTCACCCTACCCCTGAACAATGTGTGGTTGTCTGGCTGTTGGTGTTGTCATCATCATCATATTACCCATTCAAGCCATAGCATCAGCGCCATCGGCACCGCTGTTGGTGTTGTGTTGCAATTGCAACAAGCAGGGCAGCGTCTCTGTAAAGTATAGCTCCAGGATGTTTGCAAGTATTGCGCACATTCCAAGCCTTCAAAAGAAAATCATCAATACACATTTGGACTCATGCTGATGCTATGGGTTTCAGGAGGCCTAGGCCGTACTTGCGTTCAGTGGCAATTCCACGTGGTATTGAATTGCTGTTGCGTGTTCGTATGGGTTGTCTGTGTGTACATGAGCGTACTAATCAGTTTGGCGGTCGCAGAGCTAACTCCACTTCAGGCTGTCCTTGTTGTGGTGCAGAAATTGAGTCTTTGTCACACTTGATGTTTGATTGCCCTGCTACTTCTGCTCAGAGGGATAGTATGTTTGCTGAGATCAGATCCCTGCCTGGTTGCGCTGAAAAGTTGCGCAGCGTTTTGTCCATGGCTGATTCGTCAATCAAGGTGTTGCGTTTTGTATCTGATGATATTTGGGGCAGTTCTGGAAGATGTCGGATGGTGTCACCGTGTATTGCTGCTTTTCTTGTCAAGTCTTGGGATGTGCGCAATGCATGCAAACATTCTGGAGCAGTGCTCCCTTCTCTTTCCGCTCCAGTGGGGCGCGGGGCCGATGGCGCTGATGCTATGGCTTAAATGGGTAATATGATGATGATGAAGCAAGGAAAAGCAGAGGCACGAGGACCCTTTATGCAAAGCTGCATTGGTAAAACCAAAACAGCTGCGACACATGTAACTACAAACACTGCAGTAGCAAGCATCAGCACGGTATGCTAGTATGCAGCCAACAGGGAAACGAAGCAGAGACACCG
This sequence comes from Scenedesmus sp. NREL 46B-D3, assembly GCA_014080715.1. NCBI lineage: Eukaryota > Viridiplantae > Chlorophyta > Chlorophyceae > Sphaeropleales > Scenedesmaceae > Scenedesmus > Scenedesmus sp. NREL 46B-D3. The sequence goes on along the minus strand of JACERP010000111.1, from coordinate 154,625 downwards.
TGTTGTGTTGAGGACGCAACAAGGGCAAGCCAACAAAATCACTCTGTTCAGGTAGCTCCTCACCCCATTCCCTGGCCTGCGCGTGCCGCATGCGGTAATGCATGAGCATATGCTGTCATAGCACGCAGCGCTGCCATGACAGCCGGCTCCACCCTGCACACTTGCTTCTGTACCAAGCTGCTGTGCAATGTATCGTGCTGATCACCCACTGCTAGTCAGTGTCCACAGCACTAAGCACCAGCTGGTGGGACAGCAGTTGTAACCACAGTCATACCATGCACTGGTTGAGCATAGTGTGCACGTATTTGATGCTGCACAGCCTCATGCAGTAACTGCTGACATCTTGAGCAGGTGCATACCCACCGGCCGTGGCAAGCATCCACCTATGGAGGGTTTGTAAAAGAAGGATTGAACGGCTCCTGGGCTCCAGGTAAATGCAAAACGACATACCTTCAAAGCAATGCTTGACCAGGAGCGGCCCGCTCATGTCTGTCTGTACAAGTGCTGAAAAGGCATTGCAGCCGGTGCAATTTAGCTTGGCAGCTGTAGCAGCAGTCAGTGGTTGCAAAGTGATAGAGAACAACCCGTCGTCATCATTTCATTGACCCTACAAACTATATGGCATGCATGCCACAGGACGTTCCTGCACACCTGCCAACACCCTCAACCAGCGCTGCTGCTGCTGCTGCTGCCCGGCACGGTGACAGCTACAAGTCGACACCTGGCACCTACAAGCTCAGAGCTTGTGTTAACAGGGAGCAGTGGTGCCAGCCGTGCACGCGACCTTGCGCCACACACTGCCCTCCAGCAACCACCGCCTGCCTAACCCTGCGCCGCCCAATCTCAGCTGGCTTCCCTGCTCCCTTGTGCGGTGCCAGCAGCACTGCCAGGGCCAGCAGGCAGGCAAGACCTTGGCTAGGGTGCGTCTAACTTGTGCCTGGTGCGCTTCACCTGCACTGTGAACGTGGAGTGTCAGGAGAACCTCAGGCTGCTGTGGCCGCTCTCTGCTGCAGTACACTGAGCTGGCAGCAACTGGACCACCAGCTGTGGCGTACCGACATTGATGATGAAAACAGGTCCTGCTGCTGCTACTGTCAATGCGACCGCCTGCAACAAGCATGGCAGCTTGTACTTGCCTACCAGCACCTTGCAAGAAGGGTGGTGGCTCACCTAAAGGCAGGTGCAACAGCAGCAGGCTGTTATTCCCCCAGGCTGTTATTCTTTAATAGTACAATCATTCTTGTAAGCCATAACTTTGCGGCATTGGGAATTTAATAGCAGCCTCGCCGGCTTCGCTGCCATTCTGCTGCCTCCATTGCAGCATCTGCTGCTGCAGACCATCACCAACTGAAGGCACCCTGACGCTGCCTCCACGACTGTTGCAGCACCAGCACTCTTGCAACCTGACTGAGGTGGCATGCCTCGTCTTGCGGCGGGAGCAGCGGGGTTGCGGCGCGGCTCCAACAAGTAGCTGCCCCCAAACTTTGCAAGGATGCTGCGGGGTGCTGCAGCAGCGTGCAGCGCCCCTGCTCAGGGTGATGAGCCCTCCCTGCTGCTGCTGGTGAACAGCTGGTGATGATGACGGGGCGCCCAGCAGACAGCACCTAGGACTGCGCGCCAGCGGGCGGGTGGGCAGGCGAATGGGCAGGCAGGCAGGTAGGCAAGCGCAAGGTCAATTACTTGGACACATGCTGCTGTGCAGCCAAAGCTGCTGTGCAGATTCGCAGCCTGCTGTATCTGCGTGCTGCGCACCAAATGGCATGTAGCTGCACACCGCAAGTTCAGCGTTCTACACAAACGCCTTCGCACTGACAAGGCCTGCCACAACTGCGCCTGCACCAGACTGCACATCTTCAGCTCAGCGCTGGTGGCTGTTACCGCCTGCTTAGGCAGGCCGCCCCAACTCAACAGAGAGGCCAGTGCGCACACGCGCTCACACCCAGCCCCATACCCACGTGGTTGCCAGCGCCCAGGGCAGTGGAAGTTGGGGAGGCGCCTCACCTGCAGCACTCTCCACACGAAGCGTCCTCTGCCTGATGCATTTCACCTGCCCCGTTAGTTCTGATAAAATCAGGCTGCTGTGGCCGCTCTCTGCTGCAGCACCCTGAGCTGGCAGCCACTCAACCACCAGTTGTGGCGTACCAACATCAATGCTGACACAGGTCATGCGCTCCTACTGCTGCTGCTGCTGCTGCTGCACCAGCATGCAACAAGCGTGGCAGCTTGTACTTGCTTACCAGCACCTTGCCGCTCTTCTGCTGCTACCAGGTGAGCCCTGGCTCAACCTTCTCCAGCATGCCTCTTCTCACATCGATCCAAGTATGCATTTAATCTGGATGTTGCTCAGGTCATCACCCTGGCATACCTTGCCACCCTTCAGGTGACCAGAATGCATGCTTGTGTAGCACGCTTGCAATGGGAGCCAATGTGTAGCATGTGCTGTTGCAGAGACCGCTGTCATGTTCACCAACCGCCAGGCGCGGTGCCGCTTAATGTGCCTGCAGCAGGGGGTGATGGCTCGGGTGTGCTCAACATGCCGTCCCACCAGCTGCCACTGGTGCTGCAACTGTGCTGCCGCGCACTGCCCGCCTTGGGCGCTTGCAGGAGCTGTACCAGTGAATGCACTGCAGCAACGCCAACTGCTGCTGCAGCCAGCTCTGTTGCTGCGCTTGGCAGCAGCAGGCATGTTCTTCGGCTCAGCGCCCAGGCGGCAGGTAGCGCTGAGCCCAGGAGGAGCTCCAGCGAGCTGCTGCTGCCGTGCTGCAGCCTGACGTGCATGCTGCGTGCATGGCTGGCTCTGGTGGCGCTGCTGCTGCTGCTGGCTGCTGCTGCAAGGGCTGCTGCAGCGGCTGCTGCAAGGGCTGCTGCAGCGGCTGCTGCTGCTGCAACGGCTGCAGCCGCTGCAGCAGCCGCAGCCCTGCTGCTTGGCTGCATTGCTGCAGGGGCTGACTTCGCATCCTGCTGTGGCACCAGCCAGGCAGCAAACCCTGCTAGCCTGCACTGCGGCGAGCCAAGTCCCGCCTGCCGGCTGGGCCCGCCTGCCAGGCATCAGCACCTCTGGCGCTTGCTGCGCTTGTTGGGTGTCAGCAGAGGTGCTCCCACTGCTGCTGCTGCCGCTGCTGATTTACAGCGCACACGCTGCTAGTGAAGCAAATGGCTGCGCCCGCGTTGCACCAGGCATGCCTGCATGTGCAGTGTGCAGGCAGTGCGCAGGGTGCAGTGCCCAGGTTGCCTCGGTGTGCACTGCAGCACCGCAGCACTGCAACAGCACCTTGCCCGGTCCCGGGCTGCCAGCAGGGAGTGCCAGGTGCCTGGTGGCCCCCTGACTGATGTTGTACTGCCGTCTTTGACCACGTGACTGCGACGGCTCACAACCAAGCACCTGCCGCTTGCAAGCTCCTGCTACCACTGCAATTCAATGCTGGCTGAACAGCTGTGTCAGACGTGCATGGTGCATGCACCACTCCTGCTGCAGCATGGGTGTGGAGCAGTCTAGAAGCTGCTTGTGGCACAACAAGCAGCAGCACGATGCGGACCGCCTACATCACCTGCAAACGGACCGCCTACATCACCTGCAAAACCAAAGTGCCCAGCAAGTCCAAGGGCCGCAGCCAGTCCCTAGGCTCCTCCAAGCTGCATGTGCCAGCCGTAACGCCGTGCAGGTCCCACAGGTGACCAACGCATGCCTGCTTCGCTCGACTCAGCACAGCACCTGGTGCGCCAGGCAGTGCAGGCCCTGACTCAGTGAGGGGCTTACTGCTGGTGGGCTGCGTGACTGGCTGGAGTGCAGCACTTGATCAAGATCTGAAAACCAACGCTTCGCTGTGAGTTACGTAAATTGTTCAAGACGGAAGTACCAGACTACAGTGCACCGGGTGGATCTGTTGAACACTTCTGCACCAGTTTGTTGCTACTTCGCAGGCCTGTCCACCTCACTGTCGCCATGAAATAAATCAAGCTCAGCTACTGCCATTAGATTTCAACGCCTTTACTGACTACAAGGCGTGTAATTCGTTACAAACAGGGGGAAGACGCGGGAAAATGACAGGCAGTCAGCAGTGAGCCAGGAACTGGTCACTCGCCAGCACCTGGGCAGCCACCCCGCGCCTGTGGAGCAACTGTGGTAATGCCGTGGTAAAATTGTGGTGATCCTGGCGTAGGCAAGACAGCAGCACCCCTCGAAGTGCCGGTGAGGTGCCAGTGCCAGGACAGACACCAGGTCACTTAAAGTGTCAGCTAGCAGTAACCAGCCTGCAGCTGTTAGGCATGTAGCGACGCAGCTAGTAAAATGCACAAACAACATGCACTACGTGTGTTAGATACATGCCTACAAACGTGTTGGACACACCACCAATGATGAATACAGCCCAGCGGGCACTACACACAACGCATCATTATGCAATCCACACGCACCCATTACCATGGTGCAGGGCTGCTGCAGTAGTCAGCAATGTGGTTACAAAACAATCAGACCTTCTGACGCTTTGCCGCAGATGTCTGTGCACTGAGTGCGGGCCGTGCTAGCTGCAGCTTGCGCGGCCGCGGTATAGATGGCATGGCAGACTGCCGGCTGAACGTGATCTGCCGTTTCTCAGGCAGAGCAGCCGTTAAACCAGCGAAGTTTGACATGATGCTGCGCACCGGCACCTGCTGCTTGACTACACCAGTCCTGCGGCTGTCAATTTTGCGGCTTTGATCGAGTCAAGTGCATGCCTCATTCGTTTCTGCGAGGGAGGGGTGCTGGATCAATGTGATCTTGTGCATTTTCTCAGCTCTGTAAATTGCAATCACTCATCGGCGGGTGGCCCCTGCCAGGAGTGACTGCAGCGGTGTGGCATGCCACTTTCCTTCTGGTGCTCCGGTGACATGCAGTGTTGCTGGCTCGGCGGTTCTTGCACAGGTGTAACACCCAAGAGTGGGTGCCTCAGCAGGACCTGAATGAAGAGGCGTAGAATTGATTTTCTGAGGTTGTGAGCTTTTTGTGTTGTGTATAGGCAGATATCACCTGGCACCCTGCTCCTGTTCTCCGACGACCAGCAGAGCAGCAGCAGCAGCAGCGGGAACAGCATCAACAGCTGTGCCGAAGGCAGGTGGTTCGTACGCAGAGGCGCTATCAGCATAGGTCAGTAGCCATGGACGACGCACAGGCCAGCGTGCTGCAGGAGTTCATGGCTATCACGGTGAGAGGAAGCCCTTGGAACAGCTGCTACTCGCGTTTTATAAGGCGATCCGCCTGGCATGGACGTGTTGTAAAAAATTTAGCTCTTAAGCGTTGCGTTTGGTGTTAGCGTACGTTGCCTGGCCTGAGCCCGCCCTCTGCACACCTGCCCGGCTACTGCTGTTGTTACAGGGAGTTGAGGACGCCACAGCTGCAATGAGCGTGCTGGAAGCAACAAATTGGCAAATAGAAGAGGCGGTTAACCTGCAATTCGCTACTGGGGGCGATCTGGGAGGTGGCGCAGCTGGTGGTGGCAGCAACGCGGCAGCAGGTGGTGCAGCAGACATTCCACCAGAGCTCTTGCAGGAAGAGGATGAAGTACGTGCACCAATGCCTGTCATGCGTGACCGGCTGTATGGGGATGCACCAGGCCCTCATGGCATGCCAGCACGTGTGGCGAGGTGCGTCACACGGCAAAGACTGGCAGGGAGCAGAAGGCACAGCACGTGCTGTGCCTGGCATAATGACGTGCAGCAGGGCTGGGAACACACCTGCACATGTAGCTGCAGTGGTGCAGCACCTGTGCGTTCTTGGTAGTACTGCATGCTGCTTCCTGGCAGCTTGGCTTTGCAGCTGGAAGCGCTTGTCATCTCACTTCCTGGGCGTCCAACCTGCTCAGCTGAGGAGTAGGCTGCATCATGTACAGCAGCAACAGCTAGCAGCCCATGAACATGCGATGAACGTGAGCGGTGCTGTCGGCAAATGCTTATCATGCGGCTCGGAACGGCAGAAAGATTGAAGGTGTCATGGGTGTCCATCCTTGCTGCTCCTGTGTCCCACTGCTTGCAGGTACGGCGCTGGTCCGGAGCGTGGCCCCGCACACGTGGACGTCTTCAAAGATTTTGGACCCGCAGCAGCAGCAGCAGGTGGAGGCAGCAGTGGCGCAGCACGCGCCGGCGGCAGCTCCGCAGCAGCAGCAGCAGCAGCAGCAGGCGGCGGCGCTGGCGTGCCGCCCAAGCTCTCCGATCTGTTCAAGCCTCCCCCGGGGCTTGCGTTCACAGGGACTGGGAGGCAGCGGTCGCGCAGGCAGCCCAGCAGGGCCGGTGGCTGCTGCTGAATGTGCAGGACGCCGAGGAGTTTGCCACGCACCGGCTGAACAGGGACACGTGGGGGGACGGCCTGGTGCAGGACATGCTGCGCGGCACGTTTGTGTTCTGGCAGGTGGGCGCTGCAGCGGCGGGTCTGGGGTGGGCGGAGCCCTGAGCTGGCGTGATCCGGCAGATTTGAAAGTGGATGACGAAGGGGTGGGGATGGATGGGATGCCTGTGGGCATTGGGCTGACCAATGCAGCTGCCCCTTGAGCTGCGTTGGTCACACCTTGCCACTCTGCACCACACGTTTGACTTGGAGCGTCTGTGCTGAGCACGCTGCCCTGACTGCAACACGCTGCTCCTCATGCCTGCAGTGCTACAACAGCAGTGACCAGGGCAGGGGCCTGATAGGCCAGTACCACCTTGAGCAGCTGCCCGCCTGCATCATCGTGGACCCCATCACGCGCGCCAAGCTGTGGGAGCGGTACGGCTTTGTCGCTGCTGAGGCACTGGTGGAGGAGCTGGTGCCGTACCTGGACTGCGGTGGGTGTTACTTACATTGTCATTAACATGTTAGGCAGCACACGGCCTCCGTGCTTGCTGTGGGCTGCTGTGCAGCTGCAGGGCATTGGCACCAACGCAGCCCGTGACTTGCGACCCGTGCAACTGACGTGAGCAGGCTTTGGGACGGCCTTTTGGATCAGCTCACTCTGCGGAGTGATTGGACTGTGGTGTTTCTATGTCCATCAGGTGGAGTGTTGCACTCTTTGATGCCTCCTCCCTGCAGGTCCTAATGACCCAGGAGCATCCGACCTGGCCAACCGTGCGTACCAGCAGTCGGCAAAGCGGCGGCACAAGGCAGCAGCTGGCCCCGTTGCCGCGGGGCCCGACATGGCAGGCATGACAGACGACGAGCAGCTGGCGATGGCACTGGCGATGTCAGTGGAGGTGAGGCGCGGCTGGTCTGGTTCATCATCATCTGCTGCTGCTGCTGCTGATTTTTGGTGGGTTGCATGCCACTGTGTTCATGCTGGTTGGTTGCATGAGGCTTTGTATGCAATTCCTGCAACTATGCACGTGCAGGCTTGGCTGCTACCACTAGTGCATCAGCCCCAACATCTGCTGCAAATCTGTGCTTGCTGTTGACGCTCCTGCCAGCAGCAGCCAGCAGCTGCAGCAGGTGGCCCGGCCCTGCTGCTGGTGATGAGTCGGACGATGACATGGACGACCTAGATGAGGAGGCGATATGGGCAGAAGTGCAGCGCAGGCAGCGCGAAAGCGACGCAGCAGAAGCAGCAGCATCCTCCGGCGGCGGCGCTGCCACAGCAGCAGCGCAGCACCAGCAGCAGCAACCAGCACCAGCACCGGAGCCTGAAGCAGCAGCTGCTGTGGACGTAGCAGCGGTGCAGGCAGCAGCAGCGGCGCGGTTGCCGCTGGAGCCTGCTGAGGGTGCTGCCGGCAGCTGCAGGGTGGCGTTCAGGCTGCCAGATGGCAGCCGGGTGCAGCGGCGGTTCAGCACCACCGACACAGTTGCAGCACTGCAGGTGGGTGGAACAACAGCACTGGCTGTGTTATCTTTAGGCCTTGCAGGTGCTGAATTCGGCATTTGACGCCATTTGTGTTAGGTTGGCTGGCTTGGCGGCTGCTGTCACTCCTGTGCGAGCAGGTGAACTGCAGTTGTTTCTGGGCATGTCAAGCGCTGTCGCTCTGCTCTGTGGCTTACATTACGCCCTGCGCTGCGCTACTATCCTCTGTCTGTGCTGCTTACACCACTACTCTTGCTGCTTGCAGGATTACGTGGTATCAGTGTCTGCTCATGCTGCTGGCATGGCCTCCTTCAAGCTGTCAGAGGCGCGGCCAGGGGCACAGCCGCTGGCAGACTCCGCAGCAACACTGGCAGCAGCTGGTGTGGCAAATGCGATGCTGGTCATCAAGTCAAGCTAGCGGAGCTGACATAGCTTGTGGCTGCATCCAGGGCAACTCAAGCGGGTCAGCAAGGTGCTGACTTGACATTGTGCATGATGATGATGGTGATGATGATGACGATGATGATGATGATGATGATGATGATGATGATGATGATGATGATGATGATGATGATGATGATGATGATGACATTGTGCATCTCGCATCTTGGAAGGTGCTGACTCTGAGGCTGATCAGCCTCAGACTCACCAGTGAGCGGACATGAGCCAGGTTTTCGATGCCTTGTCTGATGGTACCTTTTTGTGGTGGTTGAGGCATTTCATTGTGCTCAGCTCTGCAGGCTGCAGGCCATCATATTTAATGGTTACACCAGTGCACAGTCACTTAAGCTTCAGTCACTGAGTGTGACCGTATCACTCGAGCCGCATTGATGTCAAAACCATCATGATGACGTGAAGACAGCAGAACTGCATGCAAAGAAAGCCGCGGCCACAGCCCCTTTGCTTTGCTTACATGCGCAGCCTCGCATGCAGGGGTAGGGAGACACTGCTGGCTTGCTTGCTTTTTTGCTGCTGCGTTAGAGTGCTGCTCCTTTTGACAGCCCACCACCCACCCGCATGTGCACGCAAGCCTTGGGCCACCCATGGCAAGCAGTGCTCACAACGTGCCTACTGTGCGTTCAGCGTTGTGCCGTGGGTGGTTGCAGCAGACTCCATGGGCCCACGGGTGGTTGCAGCAGACTCTGCTGCAACCACCCACGGCACAACGCTAAACGCACAGTAGGCACGTTGTGAGCACTGCTTGCCATGGGTGGCCCAATTGGGCTCTTGCAAGAGCCCCAGCAGGAGCTGCAGGCGCCCAACCCATCCCATGTCCAATGCAGCATGAGGATCATCATCATCATATTACCCATTCAAGCCATAGCATCAATGCAGCACCACACGACCTTCGCCAATGATAAAAAGGCAGCAGCACTCTGACCCAGCCAGAAAGCAAAGCAGGGTCACCCGACCACCCTCATGCAAAGCTGCACTGGCATCTGTAAGCGATGCTGGCTCTGCCCATTGTAACAACATGTCTGCTGTCTTTGAACACACTGCTGTACCAACACGCAGCACTGAAGGATGATGTGTACCATGGCCACCCGACTCATTCAGCCTCATGTGTATGTCGACCCGGGGTTGCACATTCAGCTTGCACATAAGGATTTGAGCGCAGCTGCATTGCCCAATAGGCTGGCGATCCGCCGTGCTGCGGCAGCCAGTAAGGTGATCAACTTCCTGTCACGACGTGATGATACGCAGCTGTCAGTGGGAGTCCTGCAGCATGAGCAAATACCGTTCACACAGTGTAAGAACTCAGGAGCTGTCACCCCAGCCAGCTCCCAGCGCACAGGCACAGCACACCAGCAACAATGCAACCAGGTATGCCATACTGAGTCTTTAGCGCTGCAGAGTCCAGTCTGCCTGCATGATGTCACCTGTGAGTACTGCGTTTCCCGCACATTGCTGTATCACTAAATGGTGCATGCTGATACCTAAGCATGCTGATACCCTTGCAACCAACGCCTACGCAACCAAATGCCGTGAGGCCGTGTATGTACACCTGAGCGCCCATGTGGGCACTGCATGCGAAGCAGTGGAGTGCCCACAGCTAAAGCAGTGCAGTGCCCACAGCAAGCATGACACGAACCACACAGCTTTGCTGAGCGCTTGTAAGCACAAATCATTGCCGTGCGGGGGGGGGGGGGCGCTGAGCCTAGGGCTTCGCGTTGTGCATGCCAGTGCAGCCTGCTCTCACCTACCATAGCATAGTTTATAAAACACGTCCCGCTGCAGACACACAGCAGGCAAACGACCAGCTTTGACTCGACGACCACACTCTGTCACCCACCTGGCAGCGGCCTTAAATTAGGAGCGCTACAGGCTGCCGAGAAGTTGATGAAGCACACCAGCAGCACACTGATCTGCATTGCTTGAGCAGATCCCCAGGCAGCCTCCACAGCTCGGTCGAAGGTTGCTGCCAGCAACCACACAGGTGCAGCCTAGTCATCGCCAGCGTCACTGCCGTCCAGCTGCTGCGTGCTGTACAGCGCGCGCACATGCGTGTGCGCATAAGTGCGGCCGCACACCTCGCACGGCGCAGCCCAGCCATCAGCCTGCAAGGGCACCGGCAACAGAGCACGTCAGCACACTCACTGACTGGTCCATGTTCCAAGCAGGCAGGCAAGGCAGGAGCACCAACGACGTGTGTCTCAACAAAACACCTGCTGCAGCGGCAGCTGTCGCAGCAAGGGAACATAATGGCTGACCAGGGGACCGGCAGGCTGCAAACAGACAGCAGTCCTGTACACACGGCCATCAGCAAAGAGTCAATTGAACTGGTTATGATCTTACAGCGCAAGCTGCCGGCTGAGTTGCTTGTACACACCCCATCTATGTGGACACACCCCGGCAATGTACACACACGCTGGCTATGTAACACACGCTGAAACACGTTGCATGCATCTAGATGATGTGTGCCAAGGCGATAATGCGTTGAATTGTGCGCACATCTTTTTCTGTCACGTGTCACATCCTGCTCAACCCTGGGTGGCTTGCACCATCTCAAGATGGTGACTTGACCCACGTGCAAAGCCCACCCCCCTCAAAGCCTCACCTGCCCGCTCTCCTCTTCACTGCTGCTGTTGCCATCGTCGTCGCCAGCCACCCTGGCCCCTGCCACAGAATGACCGAGCCGCGGCTGCGCATCACCAGCAGACAGCACCTTGAAGCGGCGCAGGTACGCCAACACCTACAGGCACAGCCACGCCCGCAGAGCGCGCTGCTTGCACCATGCATGGACGCAATGCATGGATGAAGCAGCATGCTGTGACTCTGCAGTCAGTGCTGATGAGTTGCATGCCTCACTCTGGGTGGCGCAGCGCAACCAACCAGTTACATCAGCCAGAGGCAGCACACTTCAGCTGCGCGTCACAACTGCACACACAACTGCACCACCAGAACAACAGCAGACTCACCTCCTCTTCCCAGACGTCATGGCCGCCGAATTGGGTGATGTGCGCCTTGCCCAGCAGGCTGCCCTGCACCGCCACCAGCAGAGCAGGCACGCCCAGCGGCAGCTGCAGCCGCGACACCAGCGGGCTACCGCGCTGCACCACCACGCGTGCGAAATACGTGCCCCTGCAGAGGCATGCACAAACCGCAGCCGGTTGTTTGTTGGCACCAGACAATGTTCATATCTGTACGATATATCAATCATATTGATGCGGATGCAGGGCGAGTGTGTACATGGTTGACTACGCACGCACAGCATTTGGACAGCATGCAGATATCTGCGGACTGGCTAGTACAAGGTGAGTGGCAGCTGCAGTTGCAAACAGGTCCCCCCCCCCCCCCCGCATGATCTGCAAGTGCTGCAACTTCCACGAAATGCAGCTGGCAAGCAAGTATCCTCCCACAGCCTGCCTCACCGGTACTGGGCTGCAGCCGCTGCCAGGCACTCGTCCAGTGTGTTGCAGGGCTCGTGGCCCTGCACTGCAAGGTGCACCACCAAGAGCCCACGCCCTGGGGGCTCACGCAGCAGCGCCACAAGTTTCGCCTCCTGCACATCGTTGAGGCTGCCAAAGCCGCTACGCTGCGCCTCCTGCTGCTCAGCACCTTGCGCCCGAAGCTGCGTTAGCCGCTGCTGTCGCAACACAGCAAGCTCTGCATCACCCTCTGCAACCAATTCACCGTCAAGCGTTTCACCAGCTTGCAGCTGCTGTCCCTGCTGCTGCTGGTGGCTTTCCTGCAAGCTAGCTGCTGCCAGTACTGCAGGGTCCCTGCATACTGCCGCTGCTGCCGCACGCTGGCGTGCATCTATGCGGTCCTCCCGCTGCAGACTCTGCCTGATTTGCTCCTTTGCGATCTGTGACTGTAAGTCTCTGCGGCAGCATTGATCGAGCGTAGGGTCCAAAGCCATGTCCTCCAACTGCAGAAACCATGGCGAGCAGCAGAAGACTAGTCAACGTGCAAAACAATTGGGTGCAGACACAGCATGTCCTTGTATGCTGGGGCAGCCAGCATGTATCACACATCCATCCCAGTGCCATGGTGAAGGCAGCCCCCGGTGAGGTGTGTATGTTTTTGCGGCACCTGATATGCATGGAGGACCATGCAGGCTAGCAGCCGCTTTGTTCAGGCAACACCCAAAACACATGAAACGAAGCAGGTCCTGTGCACCATCTTGCACTATGTGCAGTGCTGTGATGCTGTGCCACACACCTCGTCTATGAGCTGCTGTGTCTGCTGCACAGAGCTGGCATGTGCTGCCTGCAGCGCTGGCTCCCGATCCATGGTGTCAGCTCAGTTCTTATTAGACCTCTCAGAAGCTGGGCAGCTGTCTGTTATGGTGCTAGGGCGATCACAGGCAGGAACAGCAGGCAGTGCAGACGTGCAGCGGCCGTGCTAGTGTAAAACTTGAAAATTTCTTTGGAAAGTTGATTTCTTGATGGAAGCATTGAAGGGTTCGCATGCTGTTGAAGTGCTTGCAGAGCATGGTCCGTGGTTCGCAACATAACTTGCTGGGGTCTGGGGGTGATAACTTTAGAGCTAACAGCACATTGTCGCTCATCGATTTTTGATTGCTGCCTTTTTGTTCACGCTGATCTTTTGCAGTCTGGGCTGGCCACAAACAAGCTCAGCCACCAGAAGCACACCAAGGCCCACCACTTCCGAGTCGTCAGTCGACACTTTGTCATTTTTTCTAACTTTATAGTCGTAGCACAATGAACGCCACAATGCTGCGCGGCCCAGCTTTCGCCTCCAGCAGTCGTGTTGCTGCAGTGCGCCCAGCCAGCAGCAGCCGTGCATCCACCGTCGTGGTGCGCGCAGTGCAGGACCTGAAGGGCAAGGTGCGCTGCTTGGGGCTCAAGGACGTTGGCTGTTGCAGCTACGGCAGCAGCAGCAACAGCAGCAGTCATCAAGACAGTGCTACTGATGTTGGCCAGGCATATGGTTTTCGAGCATACATTGGGCCTCGTAATGTTGCACCGCTCAGTACTTTGTCATGTGATCGTGTCCCCGCACACAAACTGGGCAGGGGAGTTCCTTGGCGTGCAAGCTTAACGTGGGTTTGTGCGCACATGTGCTTGCTTCCACCAGGTTGTCAGCACCAGCATGCGGCAGTCAGTTGTGGTGGCAGTGGAGCGTCTGTCACCACACGGCCAGTACTTCAAGCGTGTGCGCATCACCAAGAAGTACGTTGCACATGATGACGGCAGCCTGGGCGTGGGTGTGGGTGACTATGTGCGCATGGAGGGCTGCCGCCCGCTCAGCAAAAACAAGCGCTTCAAGCTGGCAGAGGTGGTGCGCAAGGCAGAGTAAGCACTGCACGAGCATCGTCACACACGTCCCGATGTGATAAGGTGGGTTGTGGCTGGTGAGCGGTGGCGGTGGCTGCACTTGCGCGCGGCGCCAGAGCAGCAGGGGATGCTGACGGCGTTGTGCAGCTGCAGGGGGCTGTGATGCTGTAGTGTAGGCCTGCGAGCTAAATTGCAGAGCTTGGGACGGGGCTGTGGAAGCTGCGGCAACAGCAGCGGCCTGGGTGAAGGCATACTTCGAAGCTTCCCGGCTAGGTTATGGTGCTGCTGCTTATTACGTCCAAGCAATTGCAGTGCCAGGTGCTCTGGTGGTGGCAGTTCACCTGTCTCCTTTGTTGATGCCTGAAGCTCGTTGCAGTGCTGCAGCAAGATTGATGGTGTGCAGCTGACAGTGGTGTAAGAGGCTGCCGCTGTCACTGACGCTGAATCTGCCATGTTGCGCTGCTGCTGCATGTGGTGCTGCAGGTCGCAGCTACCTGGATGCAGTCAGTACTGATCACACCTGGCGGCTACGTCATAGAGCTAGCAGCAGCAGCAGCAGCAGCAGCAGCAGATTCTCGGGCCAGTCTTCCTGTTGCTGAGCGTGTCGATGCAGGCGTTGCTGCAGCCAGTCATTCGTGTTGATGATGTTCCATGGCAGGAGCTGTGTGCTTGGAAGGCGCGTGTCGTGCAAACTGCAACAGGCATCATGGTGCTGGAGTTCAATTGCTTAGGGTCCTGTTGTTCTTAGGACTAGAAGTGGCTGAAGCCACAGTGTCTGGGGGGTCAAGGGTGGTAACCTGACAACATTTCATTATAACATCTTTATCATCGTGACCCTGCATGTTGATATGTCCCTGGCACTGTTTACTCAAGGTAGCATCATGATGCTACGCTGACCTGATTAGCGTCAACTAGTTAGGCCTTTGCAGACGTCAAATCTGCCAGACCTCTGTCACCTATCGTCAATGAACCATACGGCGCAGCTGTTGTCGACATGGGTGTTGACCCCAGCATCCAACCGCCAGGCAGGCTATCAACCAGGCGGCTGTCCAGCTTTGAAACTGGCTGCCACTCACAGGCAGCACAACAACAGGGCAAGTATGTTTGAAGCTGTCTGCCAATTAAAGGTGGCACAACAAACAGGGATCTTGTCAAGTCTTGGGATGTGCGCAATGCATGCAAACATTCTGGAGCAGGGCTCCCTCCTCTTTCCGCCCCGGTGGGGCGCGGGGCCGATGGCGCTGTTGCTATGGCTTGGATGGGTAATATGATGATGATGAAACAGGGACAAGCCTGGCAGCGAATTGCATCCCTGTGAAGTCAAAACGCCGGCAGGACAGCAAATTACACTGTTGGCAACAGTGCATTGAGTACAGAAGGTCACTTGGTTTAGTCGTCAAGGTGCAGACCCACCCATCACTACTCTAAATTCAGTGCCTGCTGGGGCCTTGCGGCGCCCGCAACATGTAAGCACGTCCCTGAAACCTAGTGGGATGTTTACATCCTTGTCGCACATCCAAAGAAAGAGATGACAGCATGTCCCCGGTTAGTGATTACGTATGGGAATGCATGGTACAACATGTCTCCCGCTGTCTACTTGATGTCCGGTGAATGTCGGCTTATTGTCAGCTGTCCGCTGGATGTATACTGGATGTCCGCTGATGTACTAATACTTGCAGGTAGTTTCTGACTGTTTCCCTTCAAATAAAGGCCTAACACTGCTGTGGGATGTCTATATACACTGTTAGGCTTTGCAGTGCAACCAACGTTGGTACACGTTACGCTGTTACATAACACAGAGGCAGGATAGGAGCAAGTTGCTCCATATGGATTATGCTGAGTGCAGTAATATGGTACCACTGCAAACACGGCTGGTGCCATGTGTAAAAGACACAGCACTAGCATGCAGCACACTTTGAATGCCCAATGCCCACCACCACCAAACCGCATGCTAACAACTGCTGCTGCGGCATGCACCATGGTAAGAGTTTCAAACTCACAAAGTGGCACGACAGCTTGTGGCAACATTCAGCAGGCTGCAACCCTTACTTGGAGGCATGTCACTCAACACGCTGACAGCCGTGCTGACCCTGACTGATTGATTAGCGACACCTCTCAAGGCCTCATGATCCATGAGTTGATTCCAAGAATGCGATCAGGCGTGCAACCTGCAGGCAAGCAGCAACCATCAGTGAGGCCAGAATTACTCACCTAATGAGTATGTGGTAGCAGCTGTGATGAGTGCATTGCGCTTGGGAAGAAGCCCCTTACATGCTGCACCATTGAGCAGCAGCACTAGAGGGCAGCAAGGAAGCAATCAACAACGAGTCTGCAATCCTGCCCACACACCTACGACCCCTTACATGCTGCACCGTTGAGCAGCAGCACTAGAGGGCAGCAAGGAAGCAATCAACAACAAGCAGAGACATTTGCCCTCCTCCTGCAAGGCTCACATGCAAGCAAAGGCGCAGTGTGCCTGGTTTCTGCGCTTTACAGGCACTGTCTGCTGAACAGTGCGTGACAGCTGATAACGATAACCGAAAGACACGGCTGTCGTACCAAATAGCTCACCTATTCAGCAGGCACGGCTGATGATCTGGTGTTGTGGCAAGCTCGCCATGCGTGCTGGGTGCTAGCCATGCATGGTTGTCAGGTCTATGTGGGCTGCTGAAGGCTCCCATTCCAGATAGACCTTTGCTGAGCACTCTTCGTATGGGAAGAATAGCGTTTGGGGCGTGGCCTCCGTGGATCATGCATGTGCCAAGATGATGGAAGCCCTCTGCGGAAACCTGCAGGGTGCTGCAGCTGCAGCAGCTGGCCTGCTGCTCATGCTGCTTCCTGACGAGTCTGCAATCCACCTGCCCATACAGCTACAACCAGGAACAAAGACTTCCAGGCCTCTCACTGAAGATGGCACCGTCGGGGATTGCTTTGCACGCTCTAGAGCTACCTCAAGCAGCTGGACTGCAGTAGACCGGTAGCCAAGGCTCCCGAGCTCGACACAGCTCCTGCACGACGATTCGATCAATCACGTAAACTGCTGCGGTAGTATACGGCTGTTTGTTGTTGTTGCTCATCGCGTTCTGCGCTCTGCGGATGTGCATCGAAGCTTTGACCGGCCTCAACAACAGCATAGCAGCAGCTGCCGGTCATAGCGGGCGGCAACAATGCTATGGTTCAAATAATCCTTGACGTAACGGACGCAACCAAACCAGTTCTTGTATGACAGGTGTGCTTCTGTCAATGTCACATGTCACACTGTCATGTTCTGATCAGCTTTGTGTGTTTCGCTCGCATGGGCCTCCTGCACGCTGCTTAACTGCTAGTTCGTGCCTTATCAGGATTTGTAAGTACTTGAATAGGAACTCTTCTGCGCTTAGCACCTCGTCCCAGGGCAGCAGCTGGACAGCAAGGCCCTAGTCGGTGGCTGCTGGTGATGATTGGCAGTTTTCACTGCTGACCAGCATCAACAAGCTGCTATGCATACGCATTGCAGCTCATTGATGTGCGTGCTGGCTTAGAAATCAGGTTATACAGTGCAAAACATCAGGAGTACATATTGAATACATCCAATGCTTGATGTCCTGTCACAACCCATGTCTGGACTGGTTTTGTCCATTTTAAGACATCAACCATGTTCCGTACACCGCTGGACACCCCAAATACATATTTCCTGTTTTTTAGAGACGACTTGGCAAGCGGCTGATTGATCCTGCAAGCCGCTTGCCAGAGGCCTACCCTCCCAGAATGTACGGTGGCCGTCACGGTGAAGCACCCGGTTGGCCACAACTGTTTCTTCATCATCATATTACCCATTCAAGCCATAGCATCAGCGCCACCGGCCCCGCGCCCCACCGGGGCGGAAAGAGGAGGGAGCACTGCTCCAGAATGTTTGCATGCATTGCGCACATCCCAAGACTTGACAAGAAAAGCAGCAATACACGGTGACACCATCCGACATCTTCCAGAACTGCCCCAAATATCATCAGATACAAAACGCAACACCTTGATAGATGAATCAGCCATAGACAAAACGCTGCGCAACTTTTCAGCGCAACCAGGCAGGGATCTGATCTCAGCAAACATACTATCCCTCTGAGCAGAAGTAGCAGGGCCACAACTGTTGTTGCAATGTTTGCAAGGCTAGGTGGCTGGGCAGCATGCGTCATCAGCATATCACCCATTCAAGCCATAGCATCAACACCATGCATGTGATGATGCATGCTGTACCTTAATTCCGTAACGCAATTTGCATTCTACTAGTCGCCCCATAAAAGCCTGTGCCAGGCTGCGATGCCGCACAGTGTGCTGCGGCAGCACGTGGCGGCTGTACTGTTCATCCACATCCAGCCACATGCCGCGCTGCTACAGACACAAGCCTGGAGCACAACATGCCGTGATGGCATCTGCGTCTGGTGTCGCCGGCACCCAACGCCGTGTTTGGTGGCAGTGCTCACCTTTACACCCAACAACTGCTAGTGTTGCACGACGGTTGTGCTGTCAACAGCACCCATCCCCACTACCACGACTTATTGCAGGAACTGCAGTTCCTGCAGCTTCCACTGTGGAAGTGGCACCACAAAGTCCAGCCGCTGCTGCAAACGGCCTACCCCACCCCCCAAAGTGAAACCCTGCTTAAAGCACGGATTGGTGCACCCACACAACAAACAGACGGCCCCCTATCATGGGTACTGCGCAATCGTGGCTATCATACATTGATCACAATGCTATGCTGCCTTTGCTCCCGTACCAAGCGCCAGCAGGGCCCCCTGCCAGCCTCCAGTCCAAGTTTACAAAGTGCAGCCACTGCACAAGGATCACGCACCACCACCCACCACCCCAACCAGAACAGACTTCAGCACACACCCCACAAAGCATGCCAGGGGCCGCATGTGTGCTGCCAGACGCATGAACACACTGCACTGCTGGGTTGTGCATGCCTGCTTCAGTGCTGCAGCTTGATACAGCACCTGCTGTGGCTGCCAGGCTGCCTAGTATGCACAACCAAGCATACAAGCTGTTGGGACGACTCTACACGCATGCGATGGGTGCATGGTAGCACGCAAAATGACACTGGCACTGGTTCCATGTTACACACCCATTGCACATGTACCCGCACAGGTGGCGCACAGCCTGCTTGCACACCAAGTGCTGTGCTGCCCATGCTTGCGATGCAACCGGCTGCAGCACTGAACCAGGCATGGCAAGCACTGCAGGTATGCCTCTTGCAAGGTGCGAGCGGCATGCTGCACAGCTCAACACATGCATGGCAGCAGCAGCATGGCCAGGCCACATGCTAATCAACACTGCGCAGCAACATGCACAGCAGCCATCCTGGGTCGGCCCCAACCCTCCAACAACAACAAATCAACGCACACACGCAACAACAGCGCTACAGACAGCCCCAACAAGGACGATGCCTACCGGCCAGGCACTATGACGTGTGCTCGCCAGCGGTGGCCTTCAGGACGATGGTCTTGAACGAGCCGAAGTCCTGCTTGCCTTCGCCGTTGTTGCTGCCCTTCCTGTTGTGTTGGCTCCAGTCGTGGCTGACCGGCAGCATGTGGTCCTTGCCAGCGCCAGCGTCTGACGTCTTTGCGAGCAGCGGCATGCCAGCAATGTCCTCCTTTGAGGCACCCTTGCCCGTGTCATGGATCTGCCTCAGCTTGCTGCGCCGCTTCGTCTGCAAGCAGCGGTTGCAAGGCGGGGTGCACGTCAGCAGCGGCGGCAGCACCGCATGTGGAAACAGGACACTGTTCTCACACATGCATACTGATTGATATCCTAGAAAAAGCGCTGCTGGCAGCCGCTAAGATGAGCTACGCGGTTGCTGTGCAGGCAGTGGCCCTGTTTTACCATGGAACATGTATGGCAGGCATGGCAGTGGCAAACGTCAACTTGCCTGCTGTCCTGCAGCCTGGCGTGGGCTCACCTCTGAGTACGCCACCACGCCAATGACCGTGATGAGGTAGCCCAGCATGCCCTTGGCGGTCACCGGGTTCTTGAACAGCGCTATGCTGATGGCCGCAGCAATCACACCCTTCATGTTGCCCAGCACCTGCAGGAAGCAGCAGCAGCACCGGCAAACCGCAGCAGCTGTCAGTGGATCCAGCGTACCAGTTTTGCTGCCCGCCTCATCGCCTGCAACCAGGCGACTGGTGTATGCATTGCCAGCCGACACAGGAGTGGCGGCCGTCGTCACGACGCAGCAAACTTGTGCACTATCGCACGCATCAAAACAAACTTGAAGTGCTGCGCCCAGCATCACCCAAGGTGAGCAGACGTGCCGCAGGCTGGCCCGGGGCGTGGGCAGCGGCGTGCTGGGGGCTGATGCAGCTGCCCACGCAGCGCACCTGCAGCGTGAGTGCGCTGGTGTACTTGGTCACCAGGAAGTTGGTGAGGTTTACCAGGTACGCGATGCAGCTGTTGACCAGCAGCGACCACATGAAGCCTGGCCGGTTGCGGATGAGGTCGTGCACCTGCGCAGCACACACAGCACGCAAACACACATGAGGCGCCCTGTTAGCCTCGCTTTTGAGAGAAACACAAGAGTGCACCAAACACACAAACACCCTTGATGCATTACGCGGGTGGTGGGATGGGGTGCTCGCAGTGTTTGCAGCACTACAGGCCAATGCATCTGCTGGTGACTGCTGGACAGGGACGAGAGCGAGCAACGTGCAGGGCTGCAGGGCAGGCGTAGCCACTGCTGCCTGGTAGGCGACTGCACACGTGCGCCTGCATACCTGTGCAAACGACGCCGGCTCCAGCAGCACAGCCATGGGCAGCAGCAGTAGCACGCTGAAGCTGCTCATGTAGAACAGCAGGCTCATGGGGTCCAGCTTTTCACTAGAGTCCGACAGCAGCATCGCCTGGCACAGGCATGCAGGGCAGCAGGACAAGCACATGTCAGTGCGTGCAGCGAAGCACAACTGAATCTGAAAGCCAACGCTTCGCGTGCTTCCAGTACCTCACAAGTTGCTTTGCTGCTGGCTTCACACGGACTGCTACGAACTGCTGCACTGCATTGCCCATTCTTGACCAGCAGCAGCACTGCCGGTGCTAACACCAGCTGAGCCTGCCTTTGCCATTGTCCCTGCTGCACAGCCCCCAACTGCTGACCCGGTCTCGCCCTGCGCTTCCTGCCCACCTGCACTACCGACTTGAGTGCACGGCCTGACGTAGCCAGCAGGCACGCCACAAAGCCCAGCAAGTGGAACAGCGGCTCGCCCCCGCTGGCGATCACCACACCGCCAGCAATGGGGAGCAGGGTGAGGTACGTGATGCCAGCCTCACGGTTACCTGCACATGCAGCAGCGGCCGCAACAAGCTCCATTAGGCTGCGCTGCTGCAAGTTCTGTGGGGGAGCAGATCGTCACAAGCCGTCAACACAGCGCCTGCACTCGTTAGAATATTGCTGCTACATCTATTATTGTGATCCGTTTATTACTGACTGGTAAGTCCTGCAAGCAATGCATGTTGCAGCTGCAGCTGGAACATCCAATTGTATGCGTACAGCTGGTCAGAACCGCTGCCGCATCACTACTGTCAGCTGCTGTTCGGCGCTGCGCTGGCCAGAGGCCGCACCTTGCAGCAGCACAGCAAATATGGCTGTGAAGAACGGCGTGGTAGCGCCGATGGCCTGATTGAAGCTGACAGGGATGTACTTGAGCGACAAGTTACCCAGCACGATAGTGACACAAAAGATGCCGGACAGCAGGCCGATCTTCCACAGCTGCCGCTTGCTCTTCAGCGGCTTGATAGGTGTGAGGTGGCTCAGGGACAAGAGGTAGCCCAGGGTTGCACATGCTATCATGTGGCATAGCGTCAAGAACACCGGGGACCTGGCAGAACACGAGATCAGGGGTTGAGGGGGTGGATGCAGCACTTGTCTGATTGCTGTGCGCCGCTGCTGGGCATAGCACGCATAAGCACTACAGCTGTTGGCTGGACTGGCTGGTGCTTACTTGTACTACAAACCCCTGGCAGGAACAGCTCTCAAAGCTGTGTTTCATGCAGTTCATGCTTCACGGTAAGCGCTCTGCAAGCGTCACCATCCTGCTGCAAGTGGCGATGCAAGTTGGTACCCATCCAGTGCTGCTGCTGCACCTATCACGCATTGATCAAGGTGCTGCTGGTCTGTCTGAGACTCAATGCTATTCAAACAGCACTCACTTGAAGGGGGTGCTGCTGAGGATGTACTTATTTAGCAACAAGACTCCAATGTTACAAGTGTACCTGTTGCAGCAGGCACCAGGCAGCGGTGCAACGCACTTGCAGACTTGCAGCATAACATGAACTGCAGCCAGCCGGCTTGCCGGAGAGTTGGCACAATATGCCTGGTAGCAAGGGACTATTGTACTCAACTATGCGCAAGCAGCACACGAGGCTGCTTTACATCTGCGTCCACATTGCTGGCGCTCCAGTGCTTGCTGGGTAATTGTGAACGCCTTGATACGGCTGCTGCATGTCAACCCCATCACGCACCTGCTGTTGCTCAAAGGTGTTTACTCAAGCCAGCAAACTTACAAAATACAACAACCTAAGCACATGTTGCATGCCAGTTGTAACTGTAATGAGCACTCCTGCAGCCTGGCGCCTGGAACTTATGCTGCTCACCAGGACACCACAACAAAGACGGTTGTCAGGTATTTTGTCTGTTCCGATGCCCCCATTTCTGCTGCCTAGTCGCTCCTTGCCCGCACCCAGCGCCTATAGCGCTCACAGAGCGTTGCTGTTTCGCTATGCCAACCACCACATGCAGGTCAGGTGCATCAACAAGGCTAGGGTAAAAGCGAATGCCTTTCCGAGCCCACGAGTAAGAGGTGGAGCAGAAGGCAGGCTTCGTTCTGCCTCGGTTGCTCCTGTTGCTCGCAGGCAGAACTCTCAGCACGGATTACAGGCAAATTCGGTGCTGACAGGACACAGAATATAGGCTGCTTGCTTGATCAAATAAACACACAGTCAGCCTGCAGAGTGGGCACTTGAGAAAGGCTGACCTAATAGGTGTAACAAACTTGGGCTGTCAGGCTAGGCAGGGAGGCACATTACGCATAAGATACAGATGATCGAGGAATGACATGTCCAGCCTCGTTGCGAATGAAAGCAAATGTGCTTGCCTCGTTCAACCACCGGTTTTGCCGCAGCCCGTTGAACAGAATGCGCGGCAGCTGGCTGAGGAACAGACAGTCAACCATCTTCATCACAGCTTAAAAGGGCATGGAGACCACGCGAGGCTGGCATTGGCCACGCAAGCGAGAGTCCGTACTGCAGCTGGGGTGACACCACGAGGGTGACACCGGTGGGAACAGCCAAGTGGGGCTTGCAGGGATTGCAGAGTGCACACCAAGACAATGTAGTGAATGAGACGTGACAATGGAGTGGGTAACCGCACCAAAGCAATGCCACAGAGCCCATGGCTACCTGTTCTGATGTGATTGCTGCATGCACATGATTAGAAACCAAGCAGCCATGCTATCTGCGCTGTCAACCATGATAATGTCGCCACTATAGCTCGGAGCCACATTGAAAGGGTTGCTGCCACCCAAGAACAAGATGCTTCACAAACACGACAGGGGCTACTGCACTGACTCGCTGAACAATGTGCTGTCATCTGCAAAGGCGTTCCTGTCTGCTGCAATTGTACTCCCTTCCGCGTCTTCGTCATCATCTGTAGCAAGCAGCTCATCTAACAGCCCCTGAAGCACCTGTGAAGGGTTGCCAGGACTGCGGTGCTGGCCCGGGCCACTGGGCTGCCACTGCTGTGCTTGCCAGCTGCTGTTGCTCCACCACTGTGCTCGCCAGACCCTGCTGTTGACAGCAACTCCTTTATCGCCGCACTCTTGCGTTTGTTATGCCGCAGCTGGACCTGCAGCAGCCACAGCGCGCCCAATGCCGCGTGATAGTGAGGAAGACATGTAAGCAACGTGCTTGATCTCTGACCTAAAGAGACCTGTAGCAAGTGCAGCTACAGCAGCAAAGCGCACCAACGAACCCACACCTTGCCAGCAACTGTCCTATACACTAAACAGCAGCGCTGGCAGGCACCAGATGAAGCACAGCGCACGGCCGCCAAGCTGAACAGAATCATGTAAGCAGGGTGTGTGCCAGCAGTCGCCGCCGCTGCTGCCAGCGGGCTCACCTCGCTCATCTTCTCAAGCAGCTGGCTCTGCCACTGCAGGCGCCGCTGCGCCTCCTGCAGCTGAGCCACCTCAGCCTTGGATGCTGCTGCCAACTCCAGCGCTGCATGCCGCTCGCCCTGCAGCACGCGCACCTGGCAGCAGCAGGCATGCAGTCACAGCAGGCACAGGGCGTGGCGTGTCTGTTGAGCTGCTAGGGTCACTGGTGTCGATCACTGGTGTCAAACCCAAACACCCCATGTGACATGCATGTCATGGAACATGCGGCAGCTCTGTGCCCTATCAGGGAAGTCAAGTGGGGAGCGCAGGGAGAGCGCAAGGCAGAGCAGAGTCACCCCACCCCCTCAAAAACCACACTCCGCGTGCAGGCCATGTGGCGGCGACAGCAACTGTGAGACTCAGTGGTTGGACAGCTGCAAGTATGCCCGCCTGCCGCAGCTCGTCTGGCGTCACAGCCGCATTGCCCCTACAATGCACCATGTTTTGCGCAGTGCCATGCCCATGAACACCGTGAAACACAAAGCTGCCGTTGCGACAATTCCGCCACTGTCCCTTTGCACATGCTCTGGCAGACCTAAAAGTCCTGCACGCAAGGCCGTGTGAACAACTGCTTGCTGTGTTCTGGCCCCGCTGCGTGTCCCACAGGACCCCCAAGGCCCACCTTGTCTTCCATTGCTGCTGATGTTGCATCCGCTGCCGCCACCACTGCCTCCACGCCTTCCAGGCGCTGCAGTGTTGCCAGCAGCAGCGCCTGCAGGTCATCGCGCTCCGCAGCGAGGCCGCACAACCTCTCTGCCGCAACCTCTGCCGACCTACGGTGCACACGGTGTGCGGCAGCAAGTTCTTGCAGGATCGCGCTGAAGCTGCGCCTGCAGGCCGCAGCATTGCTGGCTCCCAGCGGCCAGAAAACGCAGCACAACCTGGTCCACGGAACCTGCAGCTGCCCATGTCACAAGGTGCTGCCTTTGACTGCTGCCATCGCCTATCACGCACACCCGACCACTTCAGAGCAGCAGCTGGCATGGCCTTGCTCACTTTGCCAGCGCCTCCTTCAGCTGCCTGTTGCGTGCCGCCGCCTCCTCCAGCAGCAGGTCGCGCGCTTTGAGGGCAGCACGCAGGCTGGACGCGTCGAGGGTCTTGTGCTGGTGCAGCCGCTGCAGCTTGGCCAGCTCCAGCTCCAGCTTGCCGGCCTGCTTGCGGCTGGACACTGCCTCGCGCCGCAGCTTGGCCTGTCGAGTGTGTCGGCAGGTAAGGTGTGTTCAGGCCACCGTGAACAGAGGGTGAAGTAAGGGGTGGGGTTTCACGCAGCGCAGAAGAGACGGCAGCGGTGTTGCAGTCATGGACAGGGCTGCTTGCCTTGCATGCCTGCGACTGCACTGCCACACTGCCGTAGCAGCAGAAACAGGCGCTGAGACTGCATATCTGGACCCATTGCCATGCACAGCTCATCAATGTATGCCCTGTGCAAGTCTGCTTGACAATCTGAAGCCCGCACCTTCTCCTGCGCCCATGCTGCTTGCGCCTCCTTGTACTGGGCAAGCACAGTGGCCAGGGGACTGCCTCGGTCAGATGACACACCAGCACTTGGTTTCTTGCCAGCTATTGGAGCGGCTGGTTGTCGCGCTGGCGCAGCAGCTGCTGCTACTGTTAGTGCACGATCCTCTTGCTCTGTTTCTGCCTGCGCATTGCCGATCAGTCTCTGCGCTGCCCTCACCAGCAGCTTGCTGTCTTTAGAGGGGCTTGCTCGTGCGACTGCTGCTGCAGCTGCGGCACTGCTTCTGCTTGGTGCACTGAAGGCACACAGAACAGCATGTGCTGGTTGGTCAGGCGGCACCACAAGATGGCAAATGGTGACAGCAAATTATCTGCTATACTTGCACAGTTCATGTGTTGCGAGGCAGATACGGGTGCACAGTGCGCGGCACTGCTGCCCATGAAAGAAAACACCTACTACATCGCCTGCTAGTAACCATGATGTGACCTACCCTGCTGCTGCGTAACCAGCTTTTGAGCCAGCCGCTGCTGACTTTGCTGCAGCAGCACGTGCTGCTGCTACTGCTGCAGCTGCTTGGATTGCAACTGGTTGATTTACATGCTGTTCCTCCTCGTCACTGTCTGTGCTTCGGTTCAGGGCTTGGTGGACACGGTTGCACCTGTCCAGCAGCTGTGCTACCTCTTTGCTGCTCCTGCAAGATACCAGATGCAACACTGGCCTTAACCAAGGGCACCTGTTCTGCATCAATTTGCCCTAATTGCAGCATGCACAACACAACCGCATTGTGCACTGCTGTCATCTGGCTACATGCTGCACCTGTTGTCACAATAGTAGCAGACGCATGCCACAAACCTGTCTAAGTGGCATTCCCATGACCTGTTTGCACCCTGCTCCCAGAGTGAAGGTACAAGGTGTGAGGGCAGCAGCAGTTCAGCAGCTGCTGAACACTGCAGTGCTGCTGCTGCTGCTTTAATGATAAGCGGGGAACAGTCCTGCAGCCCTACCTGCAAGAGAGATGCTCCAGCTTGACAATCACGTTTCAAAGACGCACTAGGTGATGCTGGTGCATCTATGTGCACGCCAAGCCTTTCAAGTCTCGCTTTCAGCTGGAGCAAGTCAACCTTGTCCCCCATGTTGAAGGATCAGATATCCAGATTGTACATTAATATTAACTTATAGCATTGGTAGCCTGCTTTTCAGACTCTTGAGCCATCAACCAGAGGCACGCAACTGTCATCGAGTTGAACTCGTTGCATGTGGACTAGCACTTCGTAAAACGGGTTTACAGCTAGTGTGGTGCCAGTACTTGGGTGGCTGAATGCTGCCACAAAGTTTTCAAATGCGTGAGGGCCAGATTAGGGTTCTGCAACAGTGACATCACCTGCTAGCGCTCCCAGGGGTGGGTGCCTGCCGAGCTGAGCGAACACGCTGTCCCTCCCCCGCCCCCTCTCCCTGGTGGTGTGCCTGTGCCTGAAATGCAGTGGCATCTAAGCTAAAGGTCTTTGGATGCGTCGTCAAGGCCCACAGCTCTATACCACTTGACATCAGAGGTGTACTTTTTAAATAAAAAGTTATTATATAATGGGGTGAAAGGAGTATCTTCCTGGTATCATTACGTCTTCAGGATACATATATGCATGATTTACAGTTATGTACGCGCTTTCAGCCAACCATTAAGCACAAATATAGCCTGTACCACAGCACTTGCCACTGATGATGTCATTGTGTCGACACGTGACTCATGGGCCAGTGGCGTAGTCCCTCTGTTACTTTCGGTGTGCCCAAGCTGGCAGCCCACTTTCTAGCAGCGCTGCAGTCCTGGGTGTGCAGCGCACGTCTTGAGCCGCACCACCAATCGCAACCTCCTCACAGGCGCTTGCACCTGGCTGCTGTTCACAAAATGTTCAGAGGTTCTGCATGCTAGTGCCGTTCCCTTTTACAGATGCTTGCACCCTGTGCAACAACCGCACAGCCACTGTGTGATTTCCAGGCATCTCGCAGATTATCACCACCGTCATCCTCACAATTCCTGCAAGCCGCCACGCGCCACATTTCTGCTGCAACTGCCCTGCTGCCGACGCAAGCAAGGCGAACTGCCAATAAGCTACACCTACTGCTTGGTGACACTCCGCAGGCGCAAAGTTTCCAGGGCCGTGCCAGCTCATCCAGCTGCCATGGAGGGTCTGCGCTGGTCACCCCTGACCATGCGTGTGTGGATGGCCTGGGCCCTGCAGACATCCATCAAGGCCGCAGGCGTGGAGGTCATGCGGAAGCAGGGGTGACCAGCGCAGACCCTCCACGGCAGCGCCAGCGCCAGTAGCAGCAGCAGCAGCAGCAGCAGCAGCAGCAGCAGCGTGTGCACCTGTATCAGGGCTCGCAACCACATTGACGGGTCAAAGTTCAGGAGCTGAAGGCTCCGATTTCACTGAATGTGGAGATGTACTGCGACCTGGTGGGTCGATGTATTGCCGCTAGCAGGGGTTGTGTCGACCAGATTTCCCGCCCAAATGCACCTGGTGGTGGCGCCCCAGAACAGACCCACCGCGAGCCACCTAGTTGACATTGGCCAAGGCTTCGTCTGAATGGTCAAAACCGCCACCTGGTGGTTAGCGCCCTGACCTGTATCAAGCCGCGGTTGCAAACACACCACGGCATACACACATTGCCACCATGCTGTGGCCTGCTGTTGCTGTTGAGCATTGCACATTGCCGGCCACTGCTCGTTAACAGAATGCGCGCAACGCGCCGCATGATGTGCAGGCAGCACACCAAAAACCCGATGCGAGAGCAATCTGCAGTCAACAAGCACAGTGCTGACACCACAGCACACTGCGTACGGCGCCACTGGCTGTAGCACACACCACAACACCAGCAAGCTGTCCAGCACATCCACTTGCAGGAAATCGATTGCCTCCCCCGTTCACTCCTCTCACCTCATCATGAGTCACTGAAGATGAACCGGTCAGCCTCATCATCGCTCAGCGGCATGCCCACCTGGCATTTTTCCTCTGTCCTCTTCATGCACCCCATCACCTCCTGCGCTGCTGCCGACCACTTGTGCAACGCCAACTTTGAGCTGCATCAAGTGGGCGCCATCAGCTTGTGGGTTGCGAGGAATGGGAGGCAGCAGCTGCTGAGCAGCTGCTCAGCAGCGGCGGCTCACGCTGCTCAGCGCTGTCCCACTCATCGTCAACCCACAAGCTGATGACGCTTTTGCTCTCAGCCAGCAGCAGCTGGTACGGCAGGCTGCTGGTGAAGTGCAGCGTCTGGCTGAAGACAGAGATGAGGCCCCTCTGCACTTGCGCTGCCCCTGGGTCTGCAGTGTCCAGCCGCTCCACCATTGCAGCCGAAACAAACACACACAGGCGGCAGCCAGCAAAGGCAAAACAGCAGTCAGGGCAGCTTGCACAGAACACGACATCAAGCTGCTGAAATCGAAGTATACGCCACCCATGTTCAGGCAAATAACATAACGTAGCATAGTAAGAGCAATTTTGATATGTGCAGTTGGTGCATCATGCACTGCGGCAGTACTGTGTGGTGGGAAAGTGAAGGGCGCGGCACCGCAGGCTATCACTCAGTGAAAAGTAACAGCACGGCATGCATGCAAGGGAGAACCCCACAGCCCATCACCCTCCTGTATGAAGCTCTGCCTACTCAATGCGTTGCAGCCTGCAACTCGCAATGAAGATCACAGCAAACACGCTGTGCGGTGCTTTGTGCAATGGTATTTAAATAGCAGAAGCTGTGGGTGCAGAGGTCTGACACCATCACTGGACGCAGCCATACACTGCCAACAGCGGCCATGCGGTGCATGCCATGTTACAACAAGTGTGGCTGAATGCAACAGGAATTTTAGCTACCCAAATCAAAAACGGCAGCACTGCTACCCAATTTTAGCAATGCGAGTGCTGCAATGCCTGCATATTATTTTTGCAACAAGTGCTCTCGCAACCCTTTGCAACGCTATCAA
Organism: Scenedesmus sp. NREL 46B-D3; assembly: GCA_014080715.1. Taxonomy (NCBI): domain Eukaryota; kingdom Viridiplantae; phylum Chlorophyta; class Chlorophyceae; order Sphaeropleales; family Scenedesmaceae; genus Scenedesmus; species Scenedesmus sp. NREL 46B-D3. Next base: position 125,499 of record JACERP010000111.1, on the reverse strand, counting down.
CGTAGTGGATGATCAGACGATGGACCAGTAACTCAGACATGTCAATCTTGTGATCACAGGACATCGCGCGGGTTGCCAGTTGGTGGGGGCTAGCCCCCAGCGCTGGGGGATGCGTCCCACATGGGAAGGTGAGCAGTGACAAAACCAGTGGCAAAACCACGGACGAGGACGGACAGAGCATCGGATGTCGCAGACCAAAGCAGGTCCACAACACTCCTGCACCAGCAGTGGCATCCCTGCATCTTGTGTGACAGGGTGTTCCGGGCAGGGCAGCAGCATATTGTACTACAGCTGCTAAGCACCGATGTCTGCCGCCATTTTGATCATGTTAGCGTGTCTTACAGTGAACCCTGTCGTATGTGACGTGAATACTTCTGAAACGCTGTCAGATATACGATTCGTTAGTGCTCGCTGTACCCGCCGTTGACTTGGCGCTATGGCAGGATAGCGCGCCAAAAGTGTCCGGTAGCGCCGTTATCCTGGCGCTACAGAGGCACTATGAGCGTGCATTTAGTGCATGTTGATGGAGATTAACGCAGCCTTGATGCAGCCTTAGCTCGCTGCTGTAGCCCTAGCGTGAGTAATTGTCGAGGTGCCCGAGGCAGCATAATATGTGTTTCAGCCCCATTCATAAAACTGTTCAAGCAATCTTGAAACTCAGAAGTTTTGAAGGCTGACAGCCGTTCAGCGTCTTGTTGTGCAAAGCCAGCTACCGCGCAACCGGGCCCCCGCAAGTATGTGTAATCCACTTCCCTCAATAGCTTGGTGTGTGCATCAAGAGTTTTGAGCATATGTTCGAAGTCTGTACAGCGCCTGTCAGGCAATGGAGCTCTGTCCTGACGTACAGCGCGTCTTGCTGGATGCACTCTTGCCTCGCGATGTCTGCCATTTGGGCGCCAGCTGCTCAATGCTGTCACGAGTCTCGGCACAGCGGAGACAGGCTTACAACATACTGCGGTGCAGGCTTGGGCATCGAGCACAGCACGCCAGGAGTGTGCTGCAGCAGCGTGAACAGTTCCTGTACAACGAAATTCAGCTGGAGCAGCTTCTGGACACTGCCACAGCTCAGATGCAGATCCTAGAGCAGCTGCAGGTAGGCATAACAAACTGTTGCAAAGGCTCCAGTCTTGGTACAGTCCGTGGTGGTGTCATCACTGAGTGGCAACTGTAGCGGCAGTGTCCCTTCCCCTATATCACATCCATGATGCACTGCGCAGCATGCTGCTGAGCAGCCTACGTCAGACTGTTTGTACTTTGGAGTTCTGGCCTGTATCTTTATGTCTGTCACCCTCATCCAACCCTTGCAGCAAGAACCATACTTTGTCTGCACACGGGCCGTAGACCAAGCACCTACTGTGCCTGCCGGCCTTGCCTCTGCAGCGCTCGCCTGATGGAATCAGGGACCTGGCAGCAGCTGTGCAGGCAGCACTGGCCTCAGTGACCCACCAGGCCAGCACGCCGCCACGCGTGCTCAAAGTGGTGCAGGAGGACTGTGTGAGGCTGGCAAATTTTGTGTGCTTGTTTGCCTGGAAGCTGCACCTGCGCAACAGGCGCGCTGCCCTGCAGCGGCAGCCATTGCAGCAGCTGGCAGCTGTGGGTTACAATGGGAGGGATGACAATGATGATGATGATGACAACGATGGTGATGGTGCGGCAACAGAGGTGCAGGTAGTGCTGATCAACCCCCAGCCAGCTGTTGAGCAGCCACAACAGCAGCAGCCGCTGGAGGCAGAACCAGCTGCAGCAGCAACAGGCACTGGCCTTGCTGCGCAACAACATCCAGCCGAGCTGCCACAGCTTCAACCCGACTCGCAGCAGCAGCAGCAGCAGCAGCCAGCTCAGCAGGTGGTCCAGGTCGCCTCAGTGTCATCTCAGACTGATTTAGGCCCCAGCCTGGCAGAGGTGACTGAGCTCATGTCAGGCCTGAGGGGCCTGATGGCACCAGGCAACCCCAGCCTGAAGCCATGCAGAGCGAGTCTCAACCTGCTGCTGCACCACATCAACCAGCAGCTGGCTGCATGGCACCTGCCAGGTCTTGGGGGTGCTGTGGGGGTTGCTGCAGCAGCAGCAGCTGCTGTTGAGGGCGGAGAGGTTGGCGCTGCAGTAGGGGAGCAGGCAGCTGATCATGACGAATTGTACGAGGCATGCATTGGCTCTGACCAGTTGGCAGGACATAATGTTGGATTTTTAACAGTTGTTGATGCAAAGCGTCAGACCGTTCTGCTGTATGGCAGCAGCGCGCAAGCTGACCAAGCACGGCAATGGCAGGGGGTGTCTGCTTTGTGTGCTCGTGGCTTGAATGCTGAACCTGCTGTGGCGTGTCCTTGTCACATTGGTGGCGGTAGGCATTGCCTGTTGCTGCCAGCTAGTAAGGGCATACCAAGGCATACATGCACCAAACTGTACAGCTATACACACGCCTCGCAACCATCAATGTGCAGAACATTGTCGGCTGTACTGTACAACGTGGTAGACAACGTTTGTTTCATCAGCAGTGACATCACTGGAAAGTGGTCCGGCTGTTGGCACGCATAATTCAGCAGCTTCAACTGCTGATGTTGCAGACCCACACTGTCTTTTGCTGCTGCGTTAGAGTGCTTCTTCTTCTTGACACTATCTGTCCGACAGCTGCAAGTTACAATCCATACAACTCATAGTAATATATCAAATAATAATGGGGGTGGCTGCTGTGTCCGTTAAATAGGGTGGCAGGGCCACATCACTGCAACCATGGCCAGCTGTGCTCTGTGTGCTGCTGGATGTGATAAAGCCTGATATGGCAGCTTGCGAAAGGAGATTGGTTGCAGCGTTCAGCCGCTGGGGTGGCTGGCACGGGACGAGGTTTGTGTGGGAGGACAGCCACCTATGTGTGCTGGAAGTCTGGTGTCAAGTCAGACTGTTGAGCCCGGACAGCACTTGGATTTGTGATGGTGGGTGCGATGCCACCACCGACAGCACCTCATACGTCCACGCCAGTGTACGCTGTGGATGTTGATCACCACCAGCTGCAGTGCGGCGATGGTTAATAAAGGTGTGGCATAAGCATGATATTGCTGGTACCAAGAAGTGGTGCCAAATAAACGGTGAAGTAAGCCTTCAGCACTGTGACCTAGTCTGTCCAATGCTGACAGCTGATGTCATCGAGTAACACAGCAGTGGCCAGGCACAGAAGTTGGCTTACCCTTGGCTGCCACAGCCTTGCAGAGCGGGTAGATGCCATCAGGCTGTGGATCTTTAGAGTGCTTCCGGCAACAATGCGTGGTGGTGGTGGTGGTGGTGGTGGTGGTGGCAGCACTCCTGCTGGCTGCAGAATTTGTGCACACCAAGAACCCTAACTCATCAGTGTCAATGCTGGGAACCCACGCGGCTGTTTGCTGAGCTTGCAGAACGAAGCACGGAACTTCTTGTTCAGGTGGCACGGACATATTACGAGTCTTTCAGGCAGTTGGTTGCATGGCACATAGCAGAACAGGACCGACTGTGTCAGTGTAGCACTGCCGTAAACGTCAATTTTTTGTTGTTCGATTGCTGTTCATAGAAACTGCAACAACTATATGTGCCGATGGGTGCATCGTCCAGTGTGGCAACAACGGAACAAGCGCAAGTACTTCACATGTATGATAGGGCACAGTAGCGAAAGTGCTGTATTATAAACAGTTCAGTTCATGTGTCATTAAAGCACCACGACAGACCCCTCGCTGACCCTGGAAGCAGGGTGGATGGCTGCTGCTGCTGCTGCTGGCCTGCACCATGGGTTGTGCTTCTGGCTGCAGCAGCAGCAAACACTTGCTCCACGCCGGACAAATGCCCAGAACGCCGCAAACCACCAGATAAACAAGTCGTCTCTGCATGCTGAGCACGGCTGGTTCACCACAGGCGGTGCCCCGCCAGGCACACGCCGCATGGTGGCAGCATCCCGCAGCAACAGCGGCAGCAGCAGCAGCAGCAGCTGCTTGGATAGGCTGCAGGTCGTACCACTGCATGTCAGCGGCTGGTGTGCCCCGCTGTGTCAGCAGCCGTTGCACAGACACAGGGCTACACGCTGCCAGAGAGCCGCAGCATCAGACATGCCTGCTGTGGCCCGCGGGCAGCAGCAGCAGCAGCAACAGCAACGGCCGCAGTTGAGTGCTCACCCAGCAGTGCTCAGTGTCCTGTGATGCAGCTCAGTGCGTTGACACCTGAGCTGGACCTCGCTGTGCAGTTCACAGGCCCAACCGCAGCAGCAGAGGGAGCTGGGCCACCAGCAGCAGCGGCAGCAGCAGGACAGCCCTTAGGTGTTGTCAGGCCGGTAGTTAGCCCCATCCTCAACAGCAGCCACAGCAGCATAGAACAGCAGCAGCAGCAGCAGCTGCAGCGTCGCCGCTGCGCCGCCCCCAAGGCGTGAGCCGTGCCGCCATGCGGCAGCTGCTGCAGCAGCAGGTCGAGGCAGCCAGCAGCTGGCAGCAGCTGCAGCAGCTGCTGCAGGGCCGCCGGGAGCAGCTGACGCTGAAGCACCTCAGCACCATGACGGTACAGGTGAGCCGGCGGCGGTGCCTGCAGGAGGCTGCGGGCGTGGCTGCGCTAGGCGCAGTGTGGGTTTAAGTGCAGGCATGGGTACATCTATAGTACAGCTGCGGGTTGTGTCAAGCAGCAGCAGCAGCAGTGCAGGACCTCATGCACACTCATGTGAAGGACTTTGCCTGCTGGGTGAGATGCATTGCCGGAAAGTCAACACGCACAGCAGCTGTGCTAGGTGATGCAGCCCCTGTGTGTCGCTGATGCGTGGGTGCCCTGCCGCCCGCGCCACGCTGCTGTGCAGGTCGCGCGTCTGCAGGCAGCGGAACAGCGGCGGCTGCAGCAGCAGCTGTACCAGCAGCAGCGCCACAAGCAGCACGCATCAAGCAGCAGCAGCTGGGGTGCTGCCGTGCCGCCTGGCGACCTGCTGCTGCCAGCAGCCAGCACAGCAGCGGCAGCGTCAGAGCTGGAGCCGTTCCTGGACCAGCTTGCAGGGGCGGTGCACGGCGTGCTGCTGCGTGAGCAGGCGGACATGATGCGGCAGCTGCTGGCGAAAGCAGCAGCGGCGGGGCTGTGGACAATGCCGACAGCAGCAGCAGCAGCAGCGGCAGCAGCAGCGCAGGGGCTGGGCCAGGTGTCACCCCTGCTAGCGGTGCCGCAAGCCCGGCAGCTGCCGCACAACAGAGCCCCGATGGAACAGCTGACCCTAGCACCAGCAGCAGCAGCAGCAGCAGCAGCAGGTTCAGCCATGCGCCAGGGCCACTGTCCGCCTACCTGGCAGACGTGCTGTGGGGTTTTGCAAAGCTGAACCACGCACCGCATGACGAGCCTGTGGCGCTGCTGTGGGTGGAGGGCTTTGCCGCTGTCGCTGCTGCAGCTGACGGCATTTCCTTCAGCCAGGTGCTGTGGGCGCTGGGACAGCTGCAGCTGTGGCCTGGGGACGAGGTCATGGCCAGCCTGGCTGCAGAGCTGGGCAGGCGAATGGCAGCAGCAGCAGCAGGAACAGCAGCAGGACTAGAAGGTGCAGTGGACACAAGCACAGCTGCAGCTGCAGCTGCACTCAGCACAAGCAGTAGCACTGGCATGCTCCAGCGGCAGCTGACGATTGCGAGTTGCCGGCGGTGCGAGAGCAGCAGATGCTGGGCGCCCGGGCGCTGTCCAACATCCTGTGGTCGTGTGCCGCGCTGGGCTACTCCCCGCCACCCGAGGTTTTGGCCAGGGTTTGGACGGGCTCTGCCCAAACCCTGGCTGAGGCGTCGCCGCAGGCGCTGGGCAACATGCTGTGGGCTGTGGCGAGCCTGGAGCTCGCCCCCAGCAGCGGCTGGATGGCCGCGTGGCAGCAGGCGGCGTTGGCTGGGCTGCAGCAGCAGCAGTGGAACTGCGCTGATGTGGCGAATGCGGCCTGGGCGCTCGGCAAGTTTGCGGGGTCGGTGAAGCTGCGGTGGGTGGCCGCGCATTGTGTGGTGGCGCGGTGCAGTGCAGTGCACTGGTGTTGTGCAGCGCATTCGTGTTTGTGCAGCGCCTGACCGCGCGCATGTGCTGCCTCCGGACCCAACTGTGCAGCTGCTGTGCTACACCGTGCTACAGTTTACCCGCTATTCCGTCCAGGCTGCAAGCATGAACTGCCATGCGCTGCGTTTGCTGAGCCGCCGCAACCATGCTGTGCCTGCTGCGCAGCTCAACCGCCAGCCAACACCATCCCACATCTTGCACCTGCCTGCGCACTTGCCAGCTGCTGGCTGCCTGCCATCAGCACCATCTGATTTCAGTTTCACACTTTGCTGCACCTGCTGCTGCTGCCGCACCAGCGCAGGCACCTGCTGCCGCCTGTGCCGTGGCGCCTGGCGCTCATGCGCGCAGCCAAGGCAGCAGTCTCCGGCGGCGCAGCAGCAGCAGCAGCAGGTGTGCTGCGCCCCGTGAGGCTGTGGCCATAGCGTGGGGCCTCACTGCGCTGGCGTGGCCTTCTCAAAGAGCTTCTCGGAGCGGCTGCTGCCGCTGTGGCTGCACAGCGCAGTGAGTCAGGCTGCTGCAGCTGCTGCTGGTGGTGGTGCTGCTGCTGCCGCCTTGGTGCCGCCCACGGGTCAGCATGTCGCTGCGTTGTGAGGAGCTCTGTGCCCCAGTGCCTGTGAACGCCGCAATGCTCTTGCTGCTGTCTGCAACAAAGATTTTTTTACCTCACGCGCTGTGCATCACCTCATCGCGTCACGATGCCGCAAGCCGTGATGCACATGGAATGCCGCCGCCACTGCTGCTGCTGCCGCCGCTGCTGCTGCTGCCCGCTGCTGCTGCCTCCGCTGCTGCTGCTGCTGCTGCCTGCCTGCTGCTGCTGCTGCTGCTGCTGCTGCTGCTGCAGTCCACCTCAAGGCGCGCGAGTGGGCGCAGCTGCTGGCCGTGCTGGCCCGGCAGGGCGTGACGCCGCCACTGGCCTGGCAGCGCGCCGCGCACGCCGTGCTGCAGCAGCGGCTGCGCTTCTGCTCCGCGCGCGACTTTGGCGGGCTGGCGTGGGCGCTGGGCCAGCTGGGGGTGCGGCCGCGCCCCGGCTGGAGAGAGCGGTGAGGCGGCGCGGCGTGCGGTGTTGCATTTTACGATTCATTTTATTTATTTTTTTTTTTAGTTTATGAATATAAGCTCCCAAAATGGCACGATATGTTTTGCTGCGGTAGTGGGTTATGTCGCTCATTGCTGCTAGGTGCTGCCTGTTTTGTGTATCTGCAGGGCGCGCGTGCGTCTCCTTGCAGCGTGCATAGTTGCCGTGCGCTTGGCGGCTCCGGCTGCCTTTCTGACACACATACACGTATGCGTCCTGCGTGCTGGGCCACACCGCAATGCATGTATGCTTCACAACCAGCATCATGCATTGCAGCCTTGCCGCCAACACCGCCACAGCACATGCTCCACATCTTGCTGCCGCCCCGCTGGCAGCTTCTGTCCACCGCAGCCCTGCCGCCCGCCGACCGCCCCGGCTCCGACGCTGCTGCTGACCGTGTGGCGTGACGCGCTCTTCCTGTGCCTCGCCGCTGCTTTTGCGGCGCCCCTGCTGCCAGGTTCTTCGCCGAGTCGTACGGCCAGCTGTTCTTCCTGGGCCCTGCTGCCGCGTGTGGGCTGGCCTGGGGCCTGGGGCGGTTGCGGTGGCGGCCCCCCAGGGACTGGCAGGACCGGCTCTTCCTGGAGAGCTACACCAAGCTGGCAGGGTTCAGGGCTGGGGAGCTGGCGGGTGAGAGGCGTAACTTGGGTTCAGATTTCTGGTTTGGGGTTTGGGGAGTGGCAGACCTGCAAGGGTTTGGCTTCAGGGTTGGGGAGCTGGCGGGTGAAGCGCGTCACTTGCGTTCAGGTTCAGGTTTAGTGTGTAGGTTTTGAGGAGTGGCAGACTTGCAAGGGTTTGGCTTCAGGGTTGGGGAGATGGCGGGTGAGGGGTGTCATTTTTGCGTTCAGGTTCAGGTTTAGGGTGTAGGTTTTTGGGAGTGGCACACCTGCAAGGGTTTGGCTTCAGGGTTGGGGAGGTGGCGACGGGTGAGCAGGGCTGCAGGCTTCACAGGAAGTTTGTGGAGGCGTTGGCTGTGCTTGCGCTGTTGGGGTGAGGGGCAGCGTGACTGCTGCCTGCTCTGCCTGCTGCTAATCTGGCCAGGCTCCTGCGCAAGCACAGCAGCCTGCCTGAGATGCTGCACTGACTGTTGCCTGCCTGCTGCTGCTGCTGCTGCTGCTGCTGCTGCTGCTGCTGCTGCTGCTGCACCAGGCACCTTGCACGGCCTGGCGCAGCTGCAGCTGCAGCCGCCGGTGCAGTGGATGTGGCAAGCCACTGCGGTCATGGTCCTGGCAGCACCCGACATGCAGCCGCGGGAGGTCACCACGTGCCTGTGGGCCCTGAGCAAGCTGCGGTACAGGCCCCCTGAGCCCTGGCTCGCTGCGCTGGCAGACAGGGCAGCAGAGCTGCTGCCACTGGCTTGGCAGCAGCAAGAGCCTCACAGCAGCAGCAGCTGCAGCTGTGACAAGAAGGTGGCTTCCAAAGCGGCGCAGCAGCAGCTGCAGCAGCAGCAGAAAGCGGATGCTGCAGCAGCTGAGGTGCGGTACCGACGGCGGCAGCTGCTGCAGCAGATACAGCAGCTGGAGCAGCAGCAGCGGCGGCAGCAGCAAGCGCTGCGGCAGCACCAGCGGATGTTGCAGAGTGAGCAGCAGGTGCTTTGGCATTCACAACACCAGCGGCAGCTGCAGCAGCAGTGGCAGCAGCACCAGCAGCAGCTGCTGCAGCTGCGCGGTAACCTTGATCATTTGGAGCTGTCCCTACAAAAGCCAAATGCTGCTGCTGCTGCTGCTGCTGCTGCTGCGCCTCAGCAGCAGGGTTCAGTGGAACAGCCACCAAACCCTGGCAATGCAGCTGGTCTGCAGGCTGTCAATCAGGAGCTGGCTTCTGGGCAAGCAGCACCAGCTGCCCTGCAGCAGCAGCAGCAGCGTGCTCTGGGTGGTGGCGATGTTCGTGTGGTACTGAGCTGCCTGTCTCAGCTGCAGTACACCCTGCAGGAGTGAGTGGCTGCTTAGCATGCAGTGCAGCAGACTGGGTGCAAACTAGGGAGCCTGAGCACATGCTGTTTTCTTGTGCCTGAGACCTGTTGGCATGACGGCGGTCAGCTGAAGGTGCTGTCAGCCACAAGGATGCTCCAAGCTTGCCGCTGCTGCGCTTGCTTTATGCGTACAGGTTGCAGGCCAACTTGAGCCAGGTGCTGACGGTGCCTATTGCTGCTGTGGTGTCATAACATTACGTTTGTGTTGCAGGGATCACCCGCTGCTGGCTGCAGCTCGCAGCATGGGTATCTCTGCTGGGGCAGCAGCAGTTCGAGCCAGCAACGCAGCAGCACGCCAGGCTTGCAAGATGCAGCAGGTCCTGCAGCTACTGGCGGCACCACAGTGCAGCCAGAAAGAAACGCATCTGCAAGCAGCAGCAGCAGCAGCAGCAGCAGCAGTGCGCTGGGTGAGCAGCGCCAAACACGTGGTACAGCTGGGGCAGCTGACCGGGGGAGGGGGTGGCAGAGCAGAATGACGGTGATGATGGTGACACGTTCTTTCCTGCAGGAGTCGGTGCTGGTGCGGGCAGCGCGTCGCAGATGGTGGTGGCGCCAGCGGCACTGCCAAGACGGCGGCGGCATGCCCAGCGCTACAAGCAGAGCACGCCCTTGCCTGGAGGCACAAGGCGCGATTGCAGCAGCTGGAAAGGACAGGAGGATGTCATCAGCAGCGATGGAGAGGCTTGAGCAGGGCAATGGAAGACTTGCTTTGCCTGCCGATGTGAGAGACATCATGGTTTGTACTGCTGCACTGTACTGCTGGGTGGTGCTGGCAGCACTTGGTTGGCATACCCTGTTGCAAGTTAGCCTGGTGCAAGTATAGCTGCCAACATGGTAACCTAACGAAAGGGTGGATCAAAGTTTCGTAGCCAGCAGCTAGCACTTCACAGGCCTGGCAGCGCCAGGCACAGGCAGTTCACCGGGCGCTTGTCATCAAGCAGGTGTCACCCATGTTCAAAAGACAGGAATGCGCTGCACTCTTTGGATATGAATGCTGCTAAACTCAAGCTGTTTTATTGTGCTGTGTGCCACGTTTCGCCGCATCATCTGGCAACCAGAGACTCTGGTTCGGAGTGGCACCAGGCACTTGGCAATCACCAATTGCTCGTCTCAGTGCATTGATTTCTAAATGTTACTTCTGCTAGTTTGAAGCTGCCAGTTAGGAAGCTGTGCGCTTCAGCGGCGACCAAATTCATGATAGGGATTGTTCGTGGAGCAATCAGCTTGCAAGCGTGTAGAGCAGCCACCATGCAGGCATCCTTCACCAGGGCGCTATCTAGAACATGTCAGACGCAGCTGCCGCTCAGCTGCGGCCCAGCACAGCGGTGCCGCTGTGCACCAGTTAGGCGGGCTGCTACAGATGTGGCCCAGGCAGAAGCAGCAGCAGCAGCAGCACCAGCACCTGCAGCAGCAGCACCGGCAGCATCGGCTCCGCTAGAAACTCCCCGTGAACGGCGTGAGTTTAAGCCTAGGACCACAGTCAGGGAGCTGCTGGTGGGTACAACCCTGCTGCAACCGCGCACACCAGCTGCTGCATAGAATTTCCTAGCACCTGTTGACAGGCCAGTCTCATATGTTCAGCTGAAAGCGTGCGCGAGCAGCAGCAGCAGCATCAATAGCATATGGCCACTGTATGCATATCTGAAACTGGACCTAGTGCACTGCAGCACAACAACCCTTCTCAGTGGGCAGGGCGGCTCAGGCTGCGTAACTGGCACTGTCAGGACACTGCTGCATGCCAGCAACAGCATCACAATTACATCAATTTTTCAGGTACAAACACTCACAGTCTTGCACATCCCTTTCATGAGCACTACATGAGCTGTCTTGCCAGCCTTTCGTACCACCTTTGTCACACCCGCACTTGCACTGCTGTGTCACATTTGCGTCTGCTGCCGCTGTCGCCAACAGAAAACCTCTCCCGGCAGCAGTGAGCCGCTGCTGGTGGGGCAGCAGGTGGAGCTGCGCGGCTGGCTGCGCACGGTGCGGCAGCAGAAGCAGTTTGCCTTCATGCAGGTGAGCTGGCGCGCAGCATGTGTCAGTGGGCTGGCAGCGGCAACAGCCGCAGCCGAATCAGCGGCATCGGCAGCGACAGCGGCAGCGGCGACGGCGACGGCGGCAATGGCAGCAGCAGTGGCAGCAGCAGCGGCAGCGGCTACGGCGGCAGCGGCGGCGGCAGCAGCAGCAGCAGCAGCAGCAGCAGAGTCGGCAGCAGCATGAGGAGGTGGTGAGTTGGCGCCTGACAAGGCAGGCTGGTTGCACAAGCGCTCTGCTGCCGGCTGCCACGTGTGCAGGTGAACGACGGCAGCAACATGTCGGGCATCCAGGTGGTGCTTGAGCCGGGCGTGGAGGGGTGGCAGCTGCTGGAGGCGGGGCAGCTGGCAACAGGTGGGCGGGACAGCAACGCATCGGGTGACCTGACCTCTGGACCTTTGCTCCAAGCAGAAATAAGATTATATTGGTGTCTGTGCTTTGCAGCTTCCCATCTTTGTAAGGAGGTAGGTGATGAAGCAGGGCAAGCTGGGAGCAGCTTTGACACACACAAGGGGCACGAACCGGGCCCACGTGCAAGTTTATGAGGCTGATAGGTTTGGTCAGCAGCAGTTGGGCATGAGCATTTGGTTGCTGTGCATGGACATGGCCTTTCCATTGAATTTGATTGTAGTGTTTGTATTGGATCTGCTGCTGCTGCTGCTGCTGCTGCTGCCAGGTGCTGCCGTGTGTGCCAGTGGCCTGCTGGTTGCCTCCCCAGGTGTCAAGCAGGCGGTGGAGCTCAAGGCGGACAAGCTCACCCTGGTAGGGGGCTGCGACGCTGAAACATACCCACTGCAGAAGGTGAGCAAACGCTCATCACTCACCGGTTGATATTCGGGCGGTTGGTGTGTCAAAACAGTGCACCGGAGCCAGCATGCGCACCTCGCCTCGCCTTGGCGCGCGCTGCCTGTGACGCTGCATGGCACGGCTCGTTGCAACAAGTGGCACGCCCCTCATTGTGCTGAATGCAGCTCTGCAGGGATGCCGGGTGTCGCATCTGTGTTACGTGCGTGCAGTGCTGTTCGTCGCAGCGCCGTGGCATCACCCGAGGTTGCAGCCCTTGCGTGAGGCGGCCGCCGCGCGCGCCACAGCCGCGACCTGCGCTGGGCTTGGCCGCTGCAGCTGACTCTCCCGTGCCATGCTCTGCTCTCAAAACCCCCTTTTTAAAACAACCTTAACCTGTCTGATGGTTCTGAAAAAGTGTTTTCGGGATCGCATTTCACCGCCCGCAGAAGCGCCACACGCTGGAGTTCCTGCGGGGCGTGGCGCACCTGCGGCCGCGCACCAACACCATCGGCGGCGTGGCGCGCGTGCGCAGCGCGCTGAGCCACGCCACGCACACCTTCTTCCAGGGCGCGGGGTTCCAGCACGTGCACACGCCCATCCTCAGCGCCAGCGACTGCGAGGGCGCGGGGGAGATGTTCCAGGTGCGCCGCAGCCCTGCTGAGCTGGGCGCGGCAGACTGACTGAGTAAAATTGTTCACGGCATTGCCCACGTGCGAGTGGCGGAGAGGCTGTTCAAGCGGGAGGCAGGACGACAGCTCCAGCCGCTGGCCAAGAAATGGCTGCATTTCGTGCAAGCATGCGTATGTACATGCACGCACTCATATGGAGTGCGCGCTAGGTGGACTGGTGGGCAGAGCCTGCCACATGCACACGAAGCGCGCTGCATGTGCAGGCTGGTGTACGGAAGGCAGCCTGCAGCAGCCGCCGACTTGCAAACTGGGGGCTGAATGTGTTGCGTATGCTGCTGCTGCTGCTGGCAGGTCACCACGCTGCTGTCGGGAGTGGACCCGGCTGGCGCTGCTGCAGCTCAGCAGCAGGTGCAGCAGCTGCAGCAGGAGGTGGCCACACAGGGAGCGGCAGTGAAGGAGGTGAGCCTGCTGCTGCTGCTGCTGCTGCTGCTGCTGTCGTGGCTCCTGCTGCTTGCTGACGGCGCCTGTACTTCAAATCACGGCTTTCCCACGACATCCTTGCCATGCGACTGTCAGCACAGCTGTATCATTACTTCTTGTCTGTCACCTTGAACTATCAACGCGCGAGCCTTGCACTGGTTCGCCTATGCCGCGCACGCGCACGCACACTGTGCAGGCCAAGGCTGCCTCGGCTGCTGCCGACAAGGTGCAAGCAGAGGTTGCGCAGCTGAAGCGGCTGAAGGGGCGCCTGGCCGACATGGAGGCGGCCGCTGCCCGCGCCAGCCTGCCGCTGACGGCCGGCGGCCAGGTCGACTTCAGCCAGGACTTTTTCGGGGAGAAGGTCTTCCTCACAGTGTCAGGCCAGCTCAATGGTGAGCGCGCGTATCGTGTTGTGTTGTGTTGTGTTGTGTTGTGTTGTGTTGTGTGGTTGTTTGAGAGTGATGTTGAAAACATGTGTTTCTGATGCCTTGGTGATTCTGCATGTGGCAGCTGCGCACACTGTGTGTTATTATGCTACCCATACTTGTAGGTGTGGCAAGTTTGCCCCCATTGGCACGTGCTTGTTTTCTGTTGGCTTGTGGTGATGTGCAGGTGAGATGTACGCGTCTGCTTTGGGAGACATCTACACGTTTGGCCCCACGTTCCGCGCCGAGAACAGCAACACCAGCCGCCACCTGGCAGAGTTCTGGATGATTGAGCCCGAGCTGGCGTTTGCTGACCTGGCGGATGACATGGCATGCGCCGAGGCCTACCTCAAGCACTGCGTGCGCTACATCATGGAGGTGCGCATGTCACCACAGCTGATGCGTGCCATGCATGTGAATGCAGTCCGGCTGCGGCCTGTGCTGAGCTGAGCAGGTGCAGCCCATTGTGGAGGTTGCCTGGAATGCTCCTGGGTGACCAGCGCTGCCTGGTCAACACTGTTGCAGCGCAGCTGAGCCTGCTGTGCAATCAGTTGGCCCCGAAGCACCTTGCAGGAAGGGGTCTGTTAGGGGTCAGCTCATGCTGTAGAGCACTGTCCCAGGGACTGGACCTCTTTGAAGCCTGCACATGGTCGAGCAGGATCTGCCGCCAGTCACCCCAAGCCGCTCCTGCCAACCCGTCTCACTGCACTGCGCCCTCGTCAGCCTCACCTGGTCAAGCCTCCCCTCCCACTGCAGCAGCACGGCGTCCTGCAACCCCAGGGTTGAGGAGAAGCTACTGCTAGTCACCTCGCAATGCACCGCAGCTGCGCCAACCACGTCACAGTGTTCGGCCCTGTCTGCCTTGCCACACCCTGCCGCCCCTGCAGCACTGCCCCGAGGACCTGGCGTTCTTTGACAGCATGGTCGAGAAGGGCCTGCTGGCTCGGCTGCAGGACGTGCTCGACAGGCCCTTCGCCACGGTCACGTACAGCGAGGCCATCAAGCTGCTGCTGGCCAGCAAGAAGCAGTTTGAGTACCCGGTGGCGTGGGGCATCGACCTGCAGAGCGAGCACGAGCGGTGAGGGAACGGCAGCAGCAGCAGCAGCAGCAGCAGCAGCAGCAGCAGCAGCAGCGAGCCAGCAACGCCGGGGCCGTGCCAGCATGCCTGCCAGACTCCACAGCAGCTCGAGTTGCACAGGGAAGTGCAGCACAGTGTGGGACGTGCGGGCTGTCCCGCGTGTGCGCAGGCTGCCCTCAGCAGTGCTGCTGTGGCAACTGGTTGGACGGCGTGTTGCGTCGGCATGCGATTGGACAGCTGGCATGTTTTTTTATCACGGTCCCGGCTGCTGTGCGGGCACTACTAGTATCAGCTGCTGCTTGCGTGTTGACGCACGTGCTCCTGCTGTTGGTGGTTGCGCGTGCCTGCTGCAGCTACCTGTCCGAGGTTGTGTTTGCCAAGTCTCCGCTGATCGTGACGGACTACCCCAAGGACATTAAGGCCTTCTACATGCGCCTCAACGACGACGACCAGACAGTGGCGGCCATGGACCTGCTGGTGCCAAAGTGAGCCACCCAAGCATGCGGCTGCGCATGTTACTAATTATAAAAATAAAAACTAATCTCCCTCAAAAAAATAAGAAGCCAAAATGCAAGACAACTGAATAACCCAAAGGTCCGTTATTATAAACAAAACTTGATTATATCAAAAAATGTAAAGTATAAATCAAACGGCTAAAACAGCAGTTGACAGTTTGCCAGAACCGCTGTGGGTCGGTAGTGCTGTGTGTTCTGCTTGCTTGGTGTCGCCTGCTGTCTCAGGATTGCTGCTGGTAATAAAGATGATGCAACAAGGTAGGCAACATGCAGCGTGCGGGTGTATTGAAAGATGCTGAGAGTGGAGAGATGCACTCCTGCCGACGGCTAGGACACTACAGGTGTTGTTGTCGTCAACGTTTGATGCTGCGCTGCTCGACTCTGCTGGTGCTGTCCTGTTTGTCTGACGCAACCCCTGGCAAGGGAGGCTGCCTCATGATGCTCGCTGCTGGCACTGACGCGCGGGCTCGATGGTAAAGCAGTGAAAGTCACATGCTGTCTCTCCCTGAAATGCCCTGCAGGGTTGGCGAGCTGATTGGCGGCAGCCAGCGTGAAGAGCGTGCCGATGTGCTGACTAGGCGCATGGCTGACAGCGGGCTGAACCCCGATGACTACTGGTGGTACTTGGACCTGCGGCGCTACGGCGCTGTGCCCCACGCAGGGTTTGGGCTAGGGTTTGAGCGCCTGGTGCAGTTCAGCACGGGTGTAGACAATATCAGGGACGTTATCCCCTTCCCACGCTACCCCAGCCACTGCAAGTTCTGAGTGCTGGATGTTTGCTACAGGGTGGGTTTGGGTGTCTGTGTTTAAGGGATCGTTGTACATGGTGACTAGTGATATGACGGAAGTGGAGCTGCAATGAATACAAATCATGTGTGCTGCAGTCGGGCCTGAATACATTCTTCTCGACATTCTTTTGATGCCTCCCACTGGGCTGGCAGCCGCAACCTGCTGTTTGGTTGCAGTTACGTTTGGTCACAACTGAGTGATTTGGATGCATTACCAACACATGGCAACTATTGGAACCCGCTGACTATGATCTTGCAATGCACCTTCGTTCCGCTGGTTGACGTAAGCATCCCACACAGGTACTTGTTGCAAGTGCAGCGTCCCACAGCCAAACAAGGTGTGCGCGGTGCAGGGCAACCTCCTGTACGTACAGGTATACATGTGTTACAAACAGCCTGCCAGCAGTGGTTGCCTCAAGACCAAGGTGTCCAGCGCTTGGTGCTGACCAATCCTGACCAGCCAGTTATCAACAGGATGTGCTGGACCACCCAAACCTGCGATGTGTTGCTGCTCCCTGATGCTGATTATCAGCCTTGGCAAGGCATCAGAACTGCGCAGGGTCCCCATAGGCCAAGAGGGTGTGCTTCAATACAGCAGGCCAGGCTCCGGAAAAGCAACCAGCAGCGTGCAAGCTGCAGACGCACAAACATCCAAGAAACCTCCAAAGGATGCAGCTGATCAACCAGCCACACCCCCGCTGCCGCACTTGCAACCGGCCAAACAGCTTGACATGCAATGCATGAGTGATCGGCAAGCATGAAGGGCGCCGTCCACCTCACAACCACGCACGATGGATGTGGTCCCATCACCTGTTGGTGCACGGTTGTGTCAGTCGCGCCTGGTCCCCTACCAGCTCGTTGAACCCCGTCCAAAACGAATCTCTCCTGACATTATCACATGCAGCATGCAGCGCACTAGCCTGCGCTGCGGTGTAACTGAAGCTCCGGATGCCGCCTGCATCTGGCTGCTGCCAGCTGCTGCTCAGCGCTCCGCCCGGTTGGCCAAGTCCTTCACGCTGAAGATGCGCACGATCCAGTGCTCGCTGCACGCCAAAGAAACGCAGCGCAGCAGCAGGCAGCGCCGCGGCAGCAGTACTACATCAGCGGCAGCTTGCGTGGTTGCAGAGCCTCTGTCTGCTGACACCGTAGCAGCACCCCATGTTGCCACCCGACACCTCCGAAACCACCAACGCACCGACGCAACACCCGAATCAACACAGCTGCAGTCAACACAGCTGCAGCCAAGTCGATGCAGGGCGGGCAGAGATGTGAGAAGAGGCACAGGTGAAAGCAGGGACAGCAACAGCCAGATGCCCACCTGGTGAAGGCCTCCTGCAGGTGTTGCAGCTCGTAGCCCTTGCGGGCAATCTCCTTCTCCCTCACACGGTCGTACCCCATGGGCTTGCCCTGCTCCGTCATGACCTTGTCAAAATCGTAGAAGGAGGTCTTGTACATTACGCTGTCCAGCATCGTTTGGGAGGCGCCCTCGCCAATTGTGTACTCGCCCTGCGCAGGGCGACAGCAAGGCACAAAGCAACAGCGCAACGGCAGAGCAGCGTCAGTGTGGGTGGTGGGGACAACGGACGTCTTGCAGATAACGCTGTCAAGCGTCACCATGTGATTTCCTTGGTGGCTTGTCCGCACCAGCGCTCCAGTAGGGGCGAGGCCATGACAGAGGCAGGGGCGGGGCAGCGTCAGGGTCGAGTGGAGGTATTAGGTTGCAGCTGTGAGCCACAACAACAACAACAGAAACATTCACCCAAACCTGATGTGTGCGCAACCACAGTGTATGTGTGCAGCAGGCTACCAAGCACCATCCCGGGCCGCGACGACACGCCTGGGGGTTGCAGCCCAGGTCCCTGATGCCGCACCCCAGAAGAGCCACACATCCACTGCCACGGGCATCCGCAGAGACAGCACGACTCCGCCGGCCAATGCTTGTGGAAGCAGGGTGCTGAAGCAGATGCTGCATGTCATGGTGCACAGCGCACATGTGGGCGCAGACCAAAGGTGCAGCAGCTGCTTGACTCGTTTTGGAAGGTACAAAACACACACACCTTGGGCTCTCCCAGACAAGATGATGTCGCTGCCAGCAGCCACTGAGTCCCAACTAGGAGAGGCAAAAGCAGTAACACAACTCACTCCTCTCCAGTTCAGACAGGAAATCATCACTTTCTCCTGCATGTGGTCCTGGCCGCCACCAACGCACACGCCCACAAACTGCAAGGCAGCCTTGAGCCCCAGGTCCTGGCACACCACTGGCCCGCTCACCGACTCAGACAGGAAGTCCTTCTCCTGCATGTGGTCCTTGTACACGCCGCCGCCAATGCGCACCATCCACAGGAACTTGTTGATGTCGTCGCTGCTGTAGCCAGACACGCCGCCAAAGATGACGAGCACGTAGTCGACGTCCAGCTTTCGCATGATCTCGTATGCGGCCGTCTCGTTGGATGACATCGCCCGCCCAACGGTGGCAATGTGCGTGTTGTTCCAGGTGTTGTTGTCCACAATGACCGTCCGGTTTGCCATGCCTGCCAGGCACGAACGGTGGATATCGGGCAACACAAGTGTGTGGAGATGGCTGGGGTTTGTAGGCTTGCTGGACCAGCAAATCTAGAATGGACACGCATTCTGCATACTGCCACTGCAGAGGATGGTCTCAAGCAGCAAGCAGCAAGCAGCAATCAACGCTCTCCAGCTCTGTTCTGTATGCCATCAGCAAGTATATCGTGAGCAGGCTTGTGCAGGCAACCGCTGCCAGCTGATGCACATGCGGGGCTGCGCGTGCTTTACATGCTGTGACCAGCAGTCTGCATGCCCGCTCAAGCAGTCACTCTCAAGCCCGCGCTGCTGCGGCCCAGCACATACTTGTGATTTGGTAGCCGTAGTCCCACCTGCAGCAACAACGCAGAGGCAGACAGCAGGCAGCACAGGTGCACCTGAGTTGCAACCGCCCGACCGCAACCAGCCATATGTTGACGGTATGCCTCAGCTGGCCAGCTCACATACATGGCCAGTCTACGGATGGCCTGCAGACAGATGCCACAGCGGCAACCCTGCGAGCTTGCATGCTGGTGTCATGATTCGCAGAGTGGGCGTGATCGCATGCGGCAAGCAGGCACGCCCAGAGTCGTCTGCGCAGCGCCTGCACTGAAACCCCAGCCCCTTTTTTCCCAGGTGCGCCGCACCCACCAGGACATGATGCGTGCGTCTGGTGCCGTGTTGTGCCTCAGCCAGTAGTAGGCCTCACGGAAGTCGTCCAGCACAACCCTGCACAGAAGCAGCAGCAGCAGCAGCAGCAGCAGCGGCTACTGAGTGGTGAGCGCCGACACTCATGCACTGCTGCACGATGACTACAGGAAGGGCAGCATGACAGTCCACGCACGCCAACTCTGGCGCAGAGCAGCATCACACTCACCCAGCAGCACCAGCAGCATGCGGGGGTCACGGCAGCCAGGCAGCCACCTGTAGGGGCCCCAGCCGCTGATGAGCACGATGCTGGGGCTGCTGTACGCCTCGCTCGTCACCCAGTTGCAGTGCCGCGTGTAGCTGACGAGGCCGAAGCACACCATGGCGCACACCATGAAGGCCATCTCGCGCTTGTACGGCAGCGGGGCGAAGCTCTTGGAGGCGGACCTGATCAAGCAGTGCAAGCAGGCGGCGCAAGCAAGGCAGTACAGTCTTCACTACACCAGGACGAGGCAGTACATGCAGCCAGCAGCGGTGCCAACGTGCAAAACTTGACGGCATACCTGCATGACGCATCACGAACAGGCAGTACGCCGGGTTGCAGAGGCAGGCAGGACAAACCTGGGCCCTGCGCATCCGGCATCCCTCGAAAACACTGGCAGCATGCGTGCGGAAGCATTGGCACTCCAGCCAACCGCCAGGGAACCCTGCCGCCGCACCCCTGTGCTGGGTCAGCGTCTGTGACGCGGCTCACCTTGACTTGCTCTTCTTGATTGCAGGGGGCGGCGCGGCGGCAGCTGCTGCAGCGCTGCCGGCTGCTGCATCAGCCTCCTCTGCCGCTGCCTCCCACAGGTGTGCTGTGTATGTGTACAGCGTGGTGCTGACTGCTATCGACCCCAGCAGGACAAAGGCTGGCGCAGCCACCAGCATCAGACTGCATGCACAGCGCGTCACGAGTCAGTGTGCGTGCGTGTACTTGCTGGGTGGCTTGCTGTGCCTGTCAAGGTGCTGTGATATGAACCAGTCGTGCAGAGCTCTCAAGTAGATGGCTGCCCCGCACAAGGCACACAGGGCTGGCGGCAAAGTATGCTGGACAGGTGCAACAGCAGGCACACCAGCGCCGCCGGCCAACGGTGACTGAGCACGGCCTCTAGCGTGGCTGGACCTCAGCTGCTGACGCAATGCGTGATGAGACTGGCTGCATGATGCATGTACAACCCACAAAGCACGGCACAGCACAGCCGTAAGTAAGGTCGGCATGTTTGCCTCGAGTGCTGAAGTGTAACACAGCTCAACGCTGGACGAGGTGGGTGGCAGCAGACTTGACGTTGTCACAGGACATCATACACGCTCACCCACCGCACCAGACCAGCATC
Organism: Scenedesmus sp. NREL 46B-D3; assembly: GCA_014080715.1. Taxonomy (NCBI): domain Eukaryota; kingdom Viridiplantae; phylum Chlorophyta; class Chlorophyceae; order Sphaeropleales; family Scenedesmaceae; genus Scenedesmus; species Scenedesmus sp. NREL 46B-D3. Next base: position 105,149 of record JACERP010000111.1, on the reverse strand, counting down.
AGTTCGAACCCCCGCCTCACCGGATCATGATGCACCACACCACACACGCTCACCCAGCGCACCAGACCGGCATCAGTTCGGACCCCCGTCTCACCGGATCATGATGCCGCTGAAGTAGATGGCTGTGAGGGCAAAGGTGATCAGGAACAGCTGCGCGTCGCTCAGCGTCTTGAAGCAGAAGTACAGCCCCGCGGGCGCCCCAAACACCAGCAGGTGCACGTCAAACACGTAGGTGGCCCAGGTGGTGGGCTGGTGCTCCGACACCGAGGCGATGATGGGGATGTACTTCTTGGCGTAGGTGGGGTCCAGCAGCGTCCAAAACCGCCCCGTCCAGGGCGTCATCTTGCCTGCAAAAAGGCGAGCAGCGGGAAATGTTGTGAAGCAGGGATCGGCACTCTTGGTGTGTTCTAGCGGCTGCACTGCTGAGTGCACACCTCGGCCCAACACACGGAGAGCTGGCAACAGAGCTGGCGTTGCCTGCAAGGAAGATGAGGCGCGGGACAGGAAACTAAGCAGGGACGCTGTTGTTTGTGGTACCAACAACTACGCTGCTGGACAGACATCTTGGGCCCAGGCACGGAGGGGCTGGCAAAGAAGGCCAGCGGCGGATGGCAGCATGCAGGGCGTCAGCTGGGGCTGGCAGGCGGTGCACGCATGGCAGCAGCGGCCAGCCGCCACGTGCCCAACTGCATGGCAGCAGCGGGCTTTGGCTTGCTGCCTGCTGCACTGAGGAGCAGTGCGCATGAGCCCAGCTGGGGCTGGCCAGTGAGCGTGCGTGTTGCAGCGGCCAGCAGATCACGCATGCACACATGCACACCCACACACCCACACACACCACACACACACGCACGCGCGCGCACACAATCTGCCGCATTGCTGGCAGCTGCGCCGTGCGTCGTGCGGTCTGCAGCTGCCTGCTGTCCAGCCCCGCGTCAGGCTCACGCACCTGTGAGTGTCAGCAGCACCACGCCGCCCACGACGCCCCCCACCGCCGTCAGCAGCGTCGTGCCGATGGCCCTGCTGAACTGCGCTGGCGTGGTGCGCGCCTTGAGCCACATCAGCAGCTCCCAGGCCTGCAGCCCCAGCCACACCACGTTGAACGCCAGCAGCTCGTGGCTGGTCACGTGGTTGCTGCCGATGAAGCGCACCTGCAGCGGTGCATGCAGCAGGGGCAGGCAGAGGTGCAAACCAAGGCAGGAGGTCAGCAGGGTGCATTGCAGGCAACAGTGTGCTGCTGTTGCGCAGAAAACAAGCGGATCCGTGATGCTGCCAGCTGTGTTGAGCTCGCGCTGTGAAGTGTATGTATGTCCGCTGTAACTGTGTGCAACAGTCCGGCGTATACTTGCAAGCACCCAGGAGCCCTGTTGAAGGCAAACCTGAAACGCAGTGGTTGGCAGGGCACTGCAGCATCCCAGCACCCCCTGCTGGGAGCACACACACGTGCTCATGCGTGTTTGCAGCCCCACCTGCATAGCCAGCAGGCCACCTATCGCCCAGAAGGTGGTGTAGGCCACGTACAGCCGCCGATGGTAGCGTCGGATGGCGATCATGACCAGGACGTACAGCGGGATGAGGTTGGAGATGAACACGTACGCACCCCAGCTGGCAGCCATGTACAGGTACGCAAAGGCTGCCAGCGCCGCCGCCGAGACCGTGCCCAGGCGCACAGCGCGCACAAAGAGGTAGAAGGTTGCGATGAGGGCGAAGATTGCCACAGCCTCATTGTCGTAGCTGCCCGCCACACTGCGGGAGATGTAGCCTGCATGCGAGGGTTGAGCAGTACAGAGCAGCAGCAGCAGCAGCAGCAGCAGAACTTCTCAGCAGCCGCAGAAGAGGCAGCGGCGCTCGAAAGAAGTGGGTGCGGGCACGAAGGCGCTAGCCAACCCAGAAACAAGCAAGCATAGCCCCCCCCCCCCCCCCGGGGGCGCCTCTGCACAGGCAGACGCCATGCAGTGACATCAGAGGAAGCAGCACCTCTGCTGACGAGCGCAGCCCACAGTGTAGCCTGAGCAAGGGCAAGGCACACCGACTCGCTTGAGGAGCGTTTGACGCACACACAGCAGCTGGAGCCCCTGCCGATGTTCCCACATGAAGTGCATCCACAGCATGCCTAGCGTGCACGCAGGCATACCCAGCATGCACGCAGGCATGCCCAGCATGCAGAAAACAGCCCAGCTGCCGCACCTGGCACCACCGACATGAGCGCTGCAGCAACCAGGCCCGTGCCCCTGTCCCTCAGCTCGCACCCAAACAGGTACGCGATCAGCGCCTGCAGGCGGGGCAGGAGCAGCAAGCAGTGCCACATCTTGGCGGCTCTGCAGGCATGCACCACTGCTTCACTGCCCTGCCCTGTTTCTTATTTCTTTATGTGAATTTATTTGTTGATTATAACTGTGGAGCAGCGCACCACAATGAGTGACAACGGCACAGCACCAACAGCTGCTGCACAGGCGGTGCCGCAGCGAACGCTGCCGCCACGCCACATCACGCTATGCATCCTGCCATGCCTGCTCGCTGCGCACTTCCTCCCTGCAGCACCATTGCTGTGGAGCAGCGCCCCTGGCGGCTGCCCTCTCGCCCTGACTCTGCTGCTTGCTGGCCCAGCACCCTGCACTGTCGCCAACCCAGGTGCAGCGCAACCGCCACCCCTCACTGCCACCCCTGACCGCAATCCTGGCCGTCTGCAGCAGAGACGTTTGCGTGTCCAGGCGGCTGCGGTTGCTCACCGTGTTTCCTGCAAAGAACGGGCCGGTGAACACGCACACGTCCCGCAGCTGCACCCAGGCGCTGAGGCTGGTCAGTACCTTGTGCATGGCTGCGGCTGTGATCATGATGCCGGGGTACACCGTGCCGCCCACGACGCGGCCCAGCGGGTACCAGCTGTCGCTGTCAAACCAGTTCCAGAACTCATGGAAGCCCTGCAGGCGGCGGGAGGACACAATGGAACACCACGATGACGCAGCGTGATGGATGTTGGAGGATACAGCGCTACTGGCCTGTCATGCGGGAGTTTGTGAGCAGGCCCATGACGGCGGTGCCGACGGCATCTGATCAATCCGCTGCAAGCACGCAGTGCTCGAGCGTCATGGCGACATCCCCGGTGCAGCTGCTGAGCTCAGGCCCCCAAACTTTGTTCGTGCCCAGCGCCAGCTGCTGCGGCTGGCTGGTGCTGCTGGTGCCGCGGCCGCCCGTAATTCCGCTGTCCACCAGCGATGCCCCTAGGCTGCTAGCTGTTGCCTTGGGTGAGCGAGGAAGACCCTGCCACCACCGCGCACCAGCTGCGCACCTCTGTGACTAGCTTGATGGTGGAGCGGTAGTTAAAATATGGGTCAAACTCGTGAATGACACTCTCATAACGCAGCACAGAATACTGCAAGGAACGTGGCGGCAGCAGGACAGCAGGACAGCAGTAGCAGCAGCAGCAGCAGCAGCAGCAGCAATGGTGGCAGCAGGTCTTACGATGGCAAGCACGGCATCCATACCTTGCCAGACCCACCCACATTGCTAACGACACTGCAATGAGACTGCATGCTGTAAAATATAGTTTTACTGCCTACTGATGTTACACAGCAGGCATTCAAGTGGTTGGCAGGTGGTTGCTGTGCTGCTCATTGCTGATTACGGTAAGGAGTGCAAACCTGCGCAGCTCAAACGCTACTGTACTTTTACAAGGAAGCATTGGGCATAATGTTGATGAGATCACACTCACCAGCCGGATGGAAAAGGCGTAGAGATACACTAGGGCCAGTATAGACAGGCGCAACACTAACTCCTGTGATTTCGGCGAAAACAGGCGTTTGGTGAACGACTGAAACATATTGCCTGATGTACTGGCGCCTTGAACGGGACACGCAGCGGCAAGGCCGGCAGGAAGGTGAATCAGTTGCTTGCCATTGTGCTGCAAGCGATCATAAGTACAGCAGCATCAGTGGATTGACTTCAACCAGTTAATCGGTGTGAGTGATCCCAGCTCGACGGCCCTGATCACAACAGCATGTCAGGTATGTCACTGCAGTAGCCTTCAACCGCCTGCACATCAGCTGTGTTCAACTCTACTCGCCATCTGTGGCATGAAGTGTGGTCTTAACAAGCAGCTGGCTGCTTGTGTAGCTGTCTTATTATTTGTGAGGGTGCTGCACCTGGCATTATATAATAGCAGCAGGTCCAAAATCACGAGTGCTCCCATAACCCTAGGCACCGGTGCCTAGGTACCCAAGCCTGAAAGCTTTTGCCAGAACATCCGGGACCTACGGCGTGCTTGTGTACACTGGCAGACTTGTTGGCTATGCATCATCACCCCGCTCTATCATAAGCATGTGGTGTATTAATTTCAAGATGTGGAAGCCCTGGTTGGTTGGCTAGCACTCACAGCACAACTGCATCTCAGAGCACATGTATGCTTTGCTTGTCACCGTGATTACCTTTAGTGCATTGCAGAATTGCATGTATTAATCCAATCACGCTTGAGTATCCCACCTAAGTGGCTGGCTAGCTGACAAATTCGATTGCTTGACATGTAAACTTTGATTTCGGCCTTCCTGTGCATTTAAGCGGTCTACTCGCAGGTCACAACAGTAATCCCAAAAGTAAAGCCGCATCTATAACTTATTCAGCGTTTAGCTACTGTTTCGAGTCGATCCAAACCTCCGGACAGGTGAGGAAGAAGTCTGGTCACACGGCTTGTTATAACGCAAGCTGATCTGCACGCAGTGTCAACAACGCAGCTTCATACTGCCGTTTGATTAATCGCATTAGTCTAGTATCTGAGCAAAGTCGCACCAGGCACTGCATCAGCAATCTTTTCCACCCAGTTCGGACACGCTCTTCTGCAGACGATCAAATGACATTGAATTGAATTTCGCAGCGATCCGTCTCTGGCTTATGAGCCAGGGGCTGAAAACTATGACACCGCTCCACTCTGGTCTCACACGGCCTTTTGTGCAGCGCAGCACATGCCAACAGGTGTTTTATGTGCATCACGCTCCGATACGACATCCTTTGCGTGCAAGGTGCGTGGGGAACGAGGTCATGGCGTACCAGCAGCATGGGGGTATCGGCAGTGCACTGCTGTTCAGTGTGACATCCATCTTGCTGCATGCCTGCAGGACTCTTGAGTCTGCTGCTCATGTTGTTGCCAAAGAAGCAACTTGCCCCATCAATGTGGCCACTTCCAGCAGCAGTGGCCTTCAACAGGGCAGCGTGGCCTGCTTCACGTCAGAGCCACAGCCAGCTATCAACAGCAGTGATTGGGCCTGCCACTCTAAAGCCGAGCATGACAGACACCATAATGGCAGGCTACCACCCAGCATGCCGATGCATGCACAGCCTATGCATCACCTGCAGCACCAGCAGCTGCAAGATGCACAGGCCTGCATGCCTGTCATCCAGGTTGATGGCGGAGAACAGGCGCCAGCAACAACAGAGCAGCAGCAGCAGCCAGCAGCAGCAGCAGCAGCAAAACACTGCTGTTTGCGCATCATTAGGTGGGACGCTGGCATCATCTGCGCCTACACAGCTGGGACGGCAGCAGCAGCAGCAGCAGCAGCTTGTACCGGCGAAGAAGCAGCGGGTTCCCAAGCAGCGGCAGCGGCAGTTGTCACCTCACCAGTCGCGACAACAGCAGCAGCAGCAGCTGTCTGGCAGCCGCCCTGCTGGCGCCGGCTGGCTTGTGCATGTTGCCAACTCAACCAGCCCCGCGGCACTGGCAACACACCTGCTGAAGCGGCACAAGCATGCGCAGCACAAACAGCAGCAGCAGCAGCAATGCACTGGGCATGCATTTAAAGTCAACAGCAGCGAAGCTGTGGTACTGTCTTGCGCCAGCAGTAGAGCCCTGCAAGCAGCCTTGTGTGCAGTAGGTGCAGCAGCCAAGCAGGCTGCAGCTCTGTCACAGCCGCAGCAGCTGCTGCTGCAGCCGCAGCTGTTGCGCAATGTGCTGGAGGAGGCAGCGGATGGGCGCTGCGGCATGGCAGCATACCAGCTGCATTTGTTCTGGGTGCCTGCGCCACAGCTGGCTGTGCAGCAACAGCAGCAGCAGCGGCGGCAGGCCGTGCAGCGGCAGCCATGCGGCCTGCAGCAGCAGCAGCAGCAGCGGTTGCAGGAGCAACTGCCAGATCAACTGCCGTCAACAGCTGGGCACGGGCAGCAGCAGTGCGCACAGGTGTTTGGTCACAGCAGCAGCAGCAGCAGCAGCAGCAGCACCGACCAGGCTGGCATGAGTCGATTGCGGCTGCTCAACTGTGACCCTACCAGCAGCAACAGCACAAGCAGACGCAGCAGCAAACAACGCAGCAGCAGCAGCAGCAGCAGCGGCAGGCAGCAGCTGCCTGGTGTACGGCAGCTGGCAGAGCAGGTGTGCGGCCTGCTGAATGGCGGCTGGCCTGCAGGCCTCACCTGTGGTTCAGCGGCGGGCGCGCTGCTGGCGGTCAAGTCACTTGTCGACGCACGCAAACAGCTGGCAGCGGTTGGCCTGGACCTGATGCTGGCAGTGGACGCAGCAGCGGCAGTGCTGGTGCTGGCACTGCAGGTGGCGAGCAGGCATCACTCACGCTGCACGTCGTGGCTTGTCCCGCACTGCCGGCAGCTGCAGCACAGCATCAACAGGCGGAGGTGCTTGCGGTGCCCACTGTTGAACGAGTGCTAACACGGCAGCAGCAGGAGCGCAGACATGCAACTCAGCTACGAGCGCAGCTTTCAAAGCAGCAAGCAGGCCAGCAGCAGCAGCAGCAGCAGCAACAGCAGCGGCAGCAGCAGCACATCGAGCAAGCAGGGCACCGGGCGCAGCAGTTGCAGGCAGAGCATGTGCAGCAGCATGCTATGTCAGGTGCTGTCCACAGCGGCTCAGAGCGCATGCCGCATGTGGCAGCGTCAGCTGCTGGGCTACGGGCGCAGCAGACAGCACAGCAGCAACGGCAGCAGCAGCAGCAGCAGCAGCAGCAGCATGGCTGGCAGTTGGGCTGGCCGCAGCGCAGGGCTGGCGAGCTGTCCAGGCGCCAGCAGGAGGCACTCAGCAGCATGCTAGCAGAGGCTGCAGCTGCTGCTGCTGCGCGCCAGCAGGGCACAGCTGCACTGCACAGCGTCAGCAATGGCAGCGGCAGCAGCAGCATTGGTGGCAACGGGAAGCACCAGACTGATGCAACGGTAGTTGCTGCAGCTGGTGAAGCTGCTCAAGGTCAGGAGCAGGAGCAGCAGCTGCAGCCGCTTGGTTGAAAGCTGCTGCTACTTGACAGGGCTGGTTGCCTGTGATGGACCCTGTTGTAATTGTATGTTTGTGCACAACGAAGGGCGGCAGTGCCAGTCGAGAGCTGGCTGCTGCACCTACAGTTGGGCGCTCTTGGGGTCTGAATCGGAGCGACAGAGAGCAGATGCATTCAGCAGTGCCATGTGTGTGTGAGCGTTTCTGCAGCTGGCCAGCAGCTGCTGTAGCGAGTGTGAGCTGCTGGTTTCACCGTGGGTACCTCCTGTGTGTGGACCGCAGTCACCAGGTGACGTAGGCGTGTCCATTGCCGGCACGTGCACAGGCTGCCATTGTGACGCCTGCTGACTGCACCTCAGGTGGGGCACCAGGCTGGTGCTTGCTGCGACTGCGGCACCGGGGCACAGCAACAGTGCAGTCTCTACGTCACAGGGTCATTCAAATTCCCTTCATGTTGTGAATGCTATGGCGTGATTGCGTGACATGATGAGGAGGAGCCCCTTCGCATCCTTGATGATCAGCTGGTTCTCATCCAGAGGCATGGCTCATGATCAGCCCTGATTGGGGCGATGTTGGAGGCTGGTTCAGCTGGCAAGCAATGTAAACACGTCTCTGTGTTCTTTCTGCACGCTTGTTTCCTGAGCTGGCGCGGCAAGTGCGCACTTGCATGCGTACATACTCACTTCCCTGACAAGCACTGCCGCGTTCAGCTGACGCATGCTCAGTGAAGCGACAGAGTAATAAGCTGCAGCTGCAGCACGCAGTGAGAGGCAGGAGTGGCAGTGTGACTTCACATTCCATGTTCAAAGTTGCTCTTGCCAGGCGCTGGCAGCTGCTAGCCACCCATGCTCAGGTTGAGCACCGCTCAGCATCGTGCTCTCTTTCAGGTGCTACACAACTGCTCGGGCCCACCCACGGCAATTTTTGTCTTGATCAGTAACTTGCCAAGTCAGGCGCATGAGCTGACGACGCAGGCAACAACACAGAAAGGTGTTGATGGACAGCATGCTATACAGCCTCCCAGAGCTTTCAGCAGCATCAGGTGCGCTTCTCGCAAACCACAGATCACCTGGTTGTTGATATATGCACCCCATGCACCACACAGTACGCAAGGCTTGCAGGCACAGGGCTGTGTATGCCAATGATGTGCAGTGCAACTGCAGCCGCCGCCTTGCAATACCAGGAAATGCCAAGTGCCTCTGCCTACTGTTGCTTGTCGGTGCACTGCGGGCGCTTGCACACTAATGTAATAGTAAAATGATAGTGACACTACGCAGTCGTGCGGCACGACAATACCCCTGGTCCATAGTTTGCTGAACTGCCAGCACAGGGCATGCGCCTGGAACCGCCGCTGCTGGCAGCTGCAATGTGCAGCACCCATTGGGGCCTGCCAGACACGTGCATGCTGTTTCAGCATGCGTGTTGTGCATGCACAAATGCGGGGGCTTCAGAGGCAGGCATACACAACTCGTCAATGGAACACATCTGTTTGCAACATGATGCCAAGTAATGCATACTACGCACAAACTGTGCAACACACTTGCCAGAGATTCAGACCTGTCACCCAGAAGTATTCCTACGTCAGCGCTGTTGCCGTGCCATCAGCTGCCCATAGACATCCGCTGCTGCCTCGGCACTGACACTGTTGCAACGCGGCCACGCCTTGGCTGTGCATCTTTGTGGCATGCTCAACTCTGCACATCGTGTGATGCCTCGTGTTCCTCAGCTTCAAGCAGTGCTGCTGGTCGCCACCCAGCGTTGTGCATGGGGGAGCACCCAGCGTCCTTCTCTGCTCGACTCTGTGCTACTTTCCAACATCCGCACTCACGTGTCCTGCGCATGCTGCATGCGCCACGCTCTGTCGCGCACAGCCACTGCCTTAGCATGCAGCACACTGACCACCCCACCTGCCCAGCCGCTGCTGGGTGCGCCCGCCTCAGTTCATCACCTCCGGCCGGCACGTATTGTACTCTGGGAATGCCAGGCTGGGCTTGCATGCAAAGCCGTCCGCGCAGTGCTCGTCGGCCTGCAGCAGCAAACACAACGCGCGACAGGGCACGGTGCTGACGGCATCAATGCTGTGGCTCGATTGGGTGACGCGATGATGATGACAGTGCACGGCGGCAGCATGGTGCTTGCCGGGTGGGGCGAACACCACCATGTGCAGTTTGCGCAAGCCTAGCCAGCACGTGCAGCACACTGCATGTGTGGCACATACAGCAGGGTGTTTGCCGGGTGGGGCGACCACCACCATGGGTGGGCACGCAGGTGCGGTCAACGCGCATCCAGCCTAGCCAGCACTTGCGACACACTGCATGTGTGGCGCACTCAGTGCTGAGCAGAGGTCAATGATGGTGCGCCGGATCACCCATTGCCTGCCTTGTGCACGCGCTGCAGCCCGGGTTGTTCCTCTCCACCCGCTGCCATGCCGTGGAAACGTCACCAGTACTGCCATGTGCAGGGCTGAGGGTGACACAGGGAGTGCCGCGCGCATCACACAGCCCAGGGCACTGCACATGCCGGCAATGGCAGCACTGGCTGGCCAGCCAGGAACCTCTTTGGCAGGCTGCCAGCCAACAGGTGTGGGCACACTTCACGTCTTCAGATCCAACGTCACGCACATGCGCCTGCCCAACACACAGCTGCAGCGGCACACCATCTCAATCGCCTGTGTCATGATGCCGCACTGCAAATGGCCTGTGGAGCCACGTGCCCTGCCTCAGCGGGCGTGCCTGCGGCTCACCTCGCAGTAGCAGGACCTGTCCAGCTGACACTTGGGCTTGAGCGCGTAGCCTTGGCCGGCAGCCACGCGGCTCCACAGCTCGGGCTCGTAGACGCGCTCCGGGTCATACTTGTCCTGCAGCCCAACAGGCACAGCAGTGACATCAGGACACGGCGGAGATCGCAGCCTCACGTGTTGCAGTCGTTCAATGGCCAACCCTCAGCTCCCTCAGTGTGCACGAGTTGTTGAACAAGGGGTAGCATACATCACACCAAAGATCTGAGCAGCAGCAACTTGTTGAACAGACAGCGCAGCAGCTGTGCTGTATCGCTTCACACCACACCTGCATGGCCGCCATCTTCTTGAAGTTGTCGCCAAACTTGGCTGCGAGCGCGCAGCGCGGGTTGGTGAAGGTTCTGTCCCAGTTCTTGCCGGTGTGCGGCCGGCCGTTGTACTTGCACAGCGTGAGCTGCTCGTACGCCTCCTGCACCCACTCGTAGCGGGAGGGGACGCCTGGGGTGGCCCTGCTGCCCAGCATTTGTTGCTGCAGGGCACAGGCAGTACAATTTGATGGACATCATGAGGAGTCGCAGGGCCACATGTGACAGCTGCTCAACTTGAGTGTATCTGAGTTGGGCTGATCAAAGCCGGAGCAAGTGCGTGTGTATGAATGCATGATGTGGAGGAGGAGTGGGGATTTCAGCTGGTAACACACAAAGTGACACATCACAGTTGCCAAGTTCTTTCTGCTGCCACCTTCTTGGACTGGGTGCCTGCTGCCAACAGCACTGCAAGGGACGCCTGCTCATGTGAGTTAGGGCCAAGTCAGAACAGCTGCTCGTGTGTGGTCGGGCCAAGTCAGAACAGCTGCTGACATATGGTGAGCCAGGTCAGCGTGCAGTACCTGCGTGTACACTGGCTCCTTCAAGCCAGCCGCGTTGCCAATGTATGACTCTGGCGCGCGGCCGAAGCGCATCACATAGTAGCCTGGCAGCAGGCACCTGCACCACATGCGACAGCACAGCATGCAGTGTGTCATTGTAACAAGGAGGGCAACACCCGCACCTGAGGCAGCGGCACGTGTGCTTGTGTGATGGCTTGTCACGACCAAGCAAACTCTCAGCAAGCAAACATATCATCACCTCAGTGCCATGATGCTCACACAGCTCAGCTTGGTGGAGATGGCGGGCAAACACAGGCTGCCGCTGGCACATCACAGTTCTGTTTTGTCGCAAATGTGTCAGCTGGTCTGCATGTCGCCTTTAGATTGGGTTCCGGGACCGACATGAGAACCAACATGATGTTGCCACCACACACACACACACACCTGGTGTGTGCGCCCCAGCCAGGGATTCCGCGCAGGTCCTTCTCATTAAGCAGCTTGATGTCAGCAACCCACTCCTTGAGGCGGGAGCGCTCAAAGGCAAACTCAACATCCTGCGCACAGGCATGGCAGCAAGCAGAGCAGGTGGAATGAGACAACAGCCAGCTGCGGAGGCGGCTCCTGGTAATCGCTGCACGCCAGCTTGTTTGAGCTTACGTCAGGCATGCATGCACGCACAGCACCCGAGCCACCTCGCAAAGAGAAGCGCCGCGCACCACGTGTCACTGACGCATGAACAGCGTGCCGAGCAAGTGGTACACAGCATATCAGCATGTGTAAAACATGCAGCACCCTGCCTGTGACAACACCCACCAGGCCAGTAGCCATGAGCGCCTTGGAAGTGAACGCGCATTGGTCCCCGCACTCTGTGCTCGTGATGTGGTTTGTGAGCGCCACTCCGTCCAGCACGGGAGTCGGCACCCCCAGCGGCGACCCAGGGCCGGGCTTGGTCACCCAGGAAGCACCGATCGCGCTGACCAGCGCAAGTGTGCACGCCATCGTGTCAAAGCCTGACTGGTAGTAGAAGGTGCCTTTGTTGAACGGGTCATTTTGCCACGCGCGCAGCATGGGCCCGCCCATGTTGGCCTGGAGGGACGCCTGCTGTGGGATGACGTTGCAGGCAGCGCCGGGAATGGGGACGGCGTGTGCGGGCGCTGGCTCCTGCATGTGAGCTGCAGGCGCAAGCCACAGATATGGCACAACACAAGGGGTATTTTCAGGCACTGAGAGGGGACGTGAAGGGGACGGAGTGCTGCTGCTCAGGCTGCTGAGGGTGCAGGGCAGCTCAGTACAGCAGCAGGTGAGCTTGTTCAACACACCACGTGCGTTGTTGTACACACCAGAACAAGCGGTGATGGATATGGCAGACGTACAGCGCCTGTCACGCAGCGCACACCTGTGTACTTCTTGACATCTGGTCGCCACATGACCACAATGTGAGGAGTGATCTGCAGCAGGCAGCAGCAGCAGCCCCACTGGTCAGCAGCAGATCTCCAAGCATTAGTTGTAGATGTCTGCATGTACCGTGCACCCATCTCTGGCTGCTGCAAAACATTGGTGAGGCAACCCTCAGACAGCTGCTGACACCCTCTCCTAGCAATGCCAGCACAGCGTTGCCTCCGCCAAACCGCTGCAACACGAGAGGCCAGATCTAGGCACAGCGGGTGTCGCAGCACCTTTCTGCAGCAAGCTCACGCAGCCACCCCCACCTTCAGCAGCGCCTCAACATCGTCAGCCAGATTCGCATCGTCCTTGAGGTACCATGTGAAGAAGTGTGTCTTAGACGTCTCAGTGAGCTGCAGTGTGATCTCCGTCAGGGTTCCCAGCAGGCCCAGGCCGCCACACAGTGCGTATGCCTCATCACTGCCCTTGGCGGTGGTGTGAATCTCACCCTGAGCATCCACCCAGGTGACATCAACAAACCAGTCACACTGCAGACATGATAACGACAGGAGAAGCGACTTAGTACGTGGGGAAGGTGTGCTTGGACGTACATGTGGCTTGGCTGAGCAGCGTTATGGTGCCAGGCAATGCACGCTACCTAGGGTTCTACATTGCTTGGGCCCACCTTTTCTGTTCGGCCAGCATTACCCTTGATAACCGTTCAGCAGTGAGGTCCTGACTGCTGCTGTCACATCATGCATCCATCAAGCTGGCAACAGGATCTGTGACCGCCCTGCAGGCACTCACAATCATGGACGTTACGTTGTTGCCTGTGCCGTGACTGCTTGTGGCAAACACTCCAGCAAGCGTCAGGCCCTGCCACCAGGGCAGTGCTGAGCGTGGCGTGGACATGTCGTTCGCGTCTGCTGTTGCATACAAGTCCTTCAGGTGCATCTGCGCCTGCACCCGCAGCTGCTTCTTGTCCTTGTCAACGCTGAGCACGTTGATCATCTTGTCCATCATGATGCTGCAACGTCACAATTGCAAACCACAAGCAGCACTTTTCCACCGCGGCAGCGGCACAAATAAAGAGCTGGCGTGTAAGCAACCAGCAGCTGCACTCTTCGTTAGCAAACTCAGCAGCACACAGGCCTGCACATATGTAAGATGAGACCCTGGCACTGCCAAGATGTGGGCAGCTGCTTTCATAGTGGACCCCCACGCGTCTATGCTGTATTTTCCTGCGACCCTTTACGCTGCTTCTCACCCGACCACGATGGGTGTCTTGCCGTCAACCTGGAAGGGTGACAGCAGGGTGGGCTGCTGGGGGCACGGCATGCTGTGCATTGTGGCAAACTCTGGGCGTGTAGCCCGCATCTTCAGCGGGCGACCCTGCTGCTTTGCACGCGCCCGTAGGTCCTTGATGGCTGCTGCCAGTTGCTCAGTCGACTCTGGCCTGATCAACTCATCTGTGGAGCATGTTGTGTGGCCCTGCAGATCACAGCAACGCTGGTCAGAGTGAAGCTGAATGGGCTGCTGCTGCGCTGGCGCTGCCTTGTCCTGATGAGGCAATGCTGTTGCTAATGGTCAGTGCAGTCATTAACAAAAGGCATAGCCTAATGCTTGTTGTACACTGAATGGCATGGTGAGGATGAACTCGACACTGGTGGCAGCGGGATGCAGCAATGCTGCACTCACATACACTCCTCTGTAGGCATTGCTTGGCAGTTCTGGCTCCACCCAAGGATCTTTGAGGTTGTCTACGTAAGGATTATCTAAGCGTGGTATTCCAGCCGGGAATGGATTGGATGGATCGACGCCATCCTTTTGGTTGGGCTGAAGGCTCGAGCCATGTACATGTGATATGAGTGCGCAGCACGCCAACACCAGCAGCAGCGGAGCTGCTGTAATTCTAGCGTAGCCCATTTGGGTTTTTAAACCTTGTGGCCAATGCGCAGACGCTTTCGTGCCGACTATAGTTGTGATCACCCGGTTCCCGCCAACTCTGAAATGCACGGTGCAGATCGGCCGCCTGCTGATTGAAATGCGTGATCCTAGAAAAATGAAGCATAACTAGCTCTTTACACGGGTGGGTGGACGATCTTTGAGACCAGTGCCTGCCTAACAACAAGGATGCCGTAGCCGACTAACTGTTGTCGCCCGGGACCGGACACCGGGTTGAAGCCAGAGCATTGGTACGTTAAGCAGACGTTAAAAGGTTGCTTAAAGAATTGATAAGCCTTTACTTGTGCTAGTAAGGGTGGCTCTCCTTCAAACAAACTGGCAGCTGCGTCTGACCAGTTTCAGCTGCGGACACCTGCTGTTGGGCTTTACACAGACGTATAATCGCAGTATATAAATTATGTATACACACCAGAATACACGATTGCAAGATGCATGTGCTTCAACTGTTACACAATTTACTTTTCTGTCAAGGCCTTGCTATGCTCTTGCCCTGTACACCTGCGTTGTTGCGCAGCCTGCATGCCATTTGGCTGCTGTGTACAGCTGATTGCAATTAAATACATGACTGAAGTCCAACTACAAGAATTTTTTTTTGAAATTGCTGAGCAGCAGTGCTGGGCAAGCACTAAGTCATAGCAAGTGCAACTCTTGCATGTCCCAAAAGCCATTACTTGTTCATGTGCCATCACAATGAAGAAACCTAATACCAAATACCAATACCAAAGTAGGACCACAGGCCCACCCACTAAGGAGCCAAACAAGGCTCATGGGGTCCCACAACAGCCAAGGAGTACCAATCCAACCAACTAATCCGAGGCCTCAACAAGTTCTGAGGATTCTGTCTCTGAGGCACTAGTGTCACTTGGGAGCACAGCAAGCGCCAAAGCCGGATCATCTTCAACCAGGATACAATAGTAGATAAAAGCAGCAACACTACTCTGCCGCTGCTGCATAAAGGCAGCCAGACACCGTCCAATAGGGCTCACAGCTGGGCTCTGCCACCCTCCAAAATCAACAAACAGCCGCCAGAAGCGATCGCGAACAACAATACTGCAATTACGGATGCCCCATGTGCAAGCTCTTGCATGTATATGCCCAATGGTCAGCCTGATAGTATGCAAGGATTGTAAACTGTTCATCTGTGCGGCTGGCTGGTTAGCTGTGCTGGCTGCTGCTGCTGCTGCTGCTGCTGCTGCTCCATCTGCCCCACACGCAGCATCAATGCTGCCGCCTTGGCAGCATAGCCTGCAGCCAGTGTCTGCTGTACATCCTCCAAGCGCTGTGCCACCAGCTTGTCGACTGCCTCAACCAGAGTCTGGGGCTTCTGCAGCAGCAGCAGCAGCAGCAGCAAGAACAGCAGCAACAACAACAGTTGCATTAGAAACTAATTGATTGGGTAAGCAGCGCACAGTCTGTGCACACTGTAAGTGCGTGCAGTCACAGGCTTTCAACAGCTCACTGCGCCTGCTGAGCTGCTGATACAACTTGATGTCGCCATGTGGCGCAGGGACTAGGCCAAGCATTCGACCCCTCCCCCCAACCGCATACCAGCTGGAACGCCACCATTATGACGCACAACCCATATGTCAGGCTTGAAGCACTAGCAGCATGCAAGCATCTGCAGGAGTAGCTGTTGCTGGTGGCGCTTCCTCTTCAACATCCCATCTCACCCTCTGCAGTTGTTCCTGCCGCGCTGCAGCCTCCTCTGCCTGGCGCCGTGCGATGCATGCTGCCGCCTCTGCCTCCCTCGCTGCTTTCTCTGCTGCCGCAGCTGCTGCTACCCCAGCTTCTCTGTGCGCCTGCTCAGCTGCCAGGTGCGCCTGCCAGTCAGCCTCAGCCAGGGCCTGCTCCAATGCAGGCGGCGCCACCACCATTCCACCTGCCATGGCCATCGGCCGCACAGACGCATGCGGCAGCGGACACACACACGCGATGGGGGCTACGTGTGGTGTGCGGTGTGGTGGCTCATTACATATGCAGCTAGCAAAATTGCCTTGCTTGTGAGGTGCATTCACTGGTCGTGGCTCCTCAATAGGTGTAGGTTGGCGACTGCGCGCGTGTGGAAACCTTGTCAAACAGCGGGGAATCAGCAGCGCAAGTCTCACCGGCAGGCGGAACTGGTGCTGCGTGTGCGCCTGCTGCTGGGTGAACACCAGCTGGTACAGGCTGAAGTGCTGCAGAATGCCTCGTGCGAAGCTGGAAGCCATGACAGACACAGCATCAGCGGACAGGCATGCTGCGCTGGCATCGCATGCTGCGCTGGCATCGCCTGCTGCTGGTGCTGCGCTGCACAACCGCAGCAGCGAGCTGCGCAGCAGCTGCTGGCACTGCTCCCTGCTTCGACCATCTGCAGGCAAGTGAGGCGGCAAGCGCAGCCAGGCGGTGCTGAGTACAGACACGTGGACCACGAGTGCATGGTGCCATGTCCTGCAAACTTGCCCCATGGCAGGGCACTACCCACGTCAAGCGGGCCCGTGTTGGTGTGGTGTGCGGCAGATGCACACAGTTGTGGCTTCCCCGCTCTGCTGGTGGTGGTCGGGAAGCCTCCCTCACCTGCACAACCCTGCAGCAGCTGCTGGCCAATGCTGAGCACTGCTGCTGACTGCTGGGGCCCCAGGTGCAGCTGTCTGCATTCCCTGGGAGCGTGACACAGCATACAAAGGTGTCAGGTGCAGGTGCAGCTGCACGCAACGTCATGCGTGTACCTGCACCTGCTGGGTAGCAAACACAAGGGCACTGCCAGCAGCTGCAAGGCCCTTACTCTGCCGACGACACTGGCTGCACCAAGACAACCTGGCAGCACTCACTCTAGCAATGCTGCAACGAGGTCCAGTATTATGGCGCTGCGTGCATCATGCTTGTAGTCTGGCAGGCCAAGTGCATCAGCCAAAAACCTGCATGGCAAAGTGCATGGTGATGCATTAGCGAAAGCGTCACAGTGTCTCCAGTGTTGACATTGCTGACATGCTGAAGTTGACGGTTTGCTCTCATGCAATCTTACCCTGCAGCGCCACTAGGCACCTGAAGCAACTGGGCATAGCTATGCTGCTGCTCTGATGTCAGCTCAAGTTTTGGGACTGTGGCCACCTCAGCAGTCATCTCTGCTTGGCCAAGGTGTGGTTGACTATCCTTGTTATGCCTAACTGTGAAAACTAAGGTACGAGCTGTGCGTCAGTTTTAGAAGTTGGAGCCAAAAACGTATTTTAGCCCAGCTTCGGGGTGCTGCTGTATCTCTGTCGTGCACCTGAAGGGTGGTAAGCGTCCCGCCACAGAACAGTTAAGACACCAGGTTTATGTCTTTTTCTTTCAAAACAACTGACCCTGTGCCTTGTTTTAGCATCAGCTGCCGCTTGTCTTGCAAGTGACAGGCCGAGGGTTCATGGTCCTCCTGCTGCTGCTGCTGCTCATAGCGAGCTGCGCTGTCCGATTCTCCCTCTTTTGAAACGCACGGAGCATTACGGTGCAATATTGCTTCTGTGCTGGCACCAGCTTGCGTCTGAGGCCGCCAAGCAGCAAACATGGCAGACAAGTCTTGCACCATCAGGACTCGCAAGTTCATGACCAACAGGCTCCTGGCAAGGCGCCAGTGTGTCGTGGACGTGCTGCACCCCGGCCGCGCTAATGTGTCCAAGAGCGAAATCAAGGACAAGCTCGCCTCCATGTACAACGTCCGCGACCCCAACCAGATCTTCGTGTTCGGCTTCAGGACAAACTTTGGTGGTGGCAAGTCCACCGGCTTTGGCCTGATCTATGACGACGTCAAGTCCGCAGAGAAGTTTGAGCCAAAGTACAGGTGAGGCAGGGGCACTGCTGGTGGGCTGGGTGGCTGGCATGTAGCAGCCAGAGGCATATGGGATGCTGAGGAGGTTCTGGGTGGGCAGCATATGCTGGCAGGGCATGCAGGGCCCTTGCAACAGCGCAGGGCCTGTCCTGCAGCCGGTACGGCTGCTGCTGTCTCGGTACGCTGCTTCAGCTGCGCACACAGGGCTGGCAGCATCTGCGCAGATATGGATGGGCTGGCATCGCTCTCTGCAGCAGCTTGGCAGCAGGGATAACCGCAACCCCTTACAGACCTATGAAATGCGGAGGAGCAGCTGTTTGCCCAGTTCGCAGCGCAGAGCAGCAGCTGCTGGCGAGGGACAGCAACAACTGCTGGCTCTGGCTGCCATGAACTGGGCAGGGGCGGCACATGCTCATGCTGGGCATGTCAAGGAGGCAGCAGCTGATGAGCACCATCATCAGCAACAGAACCAGCAGCTGCACGTGTGGAGGCGACAGCAACCACTCTGGCATCGGCAGCACCTGTGGGCTGCAGTAGCGTGCTCGATGTCGCTGCAGCAGCGCCACCGGGCAGCACCGGCAGCAGGTGCATGCATGTCATGTCATGTGCAGCAATGTGCTGGGGGCTATGACTGCTGCAGCAACCCACAGACTGTGGTGGTGTGCAGCACTGGCACAGCAGGCAGTTGCTGTTCCTGCGGGGTGGCTGGGGTTGGCCAGTGAGCGCCGCTGGGCAAGCGCATGCTGATTAAGCACAACAGCATCACATGGCTGGTCCAACCTGGCAGCTAAAGCTCAGCAGGCCCCTGGTTATAGTTGTGCTGAGCCAAGGTACTTTTAGCTCAGCAGCTGCTGCTCAGCTGCTGTCTTCACCTCGGCAGACTCCTCAGCAGCGTGCAGGCTACCGTTGGGCAGCCAGGCACGGCAGCGGCAGCAGCAGCAGCAGGGTGATGAGGCAATTATGCAGAGGGTTTTTTTTAATGGGGGGGTCAAGCACGGCGGTCCCTGTAGCAGTGGCCGTGTGCAAATGCACTTTACTGTGCACACGTGCATGTGCATGGCCTGTGCGTTGTGTACAATTGTGTGACCTTGCAGCTGCTGGACTGCTTTTTTGTTGCAGGTGTGTTTGTGCAGCATGCTGCGCCGCACGCGCATGCACGCACATAGCACCATGGTGTTGACTGGATGAGCAGCACCTGGCACAACGTCGCTGACGCTTGCATGTGAACCCTCCCCAACCGCATCGCTGCTGCTGCATCTGCTGCTGCTGCTGCTGCTGCTGCCAGGCTGGTGCGCCAGGGCCTGGCCAAGAAGGTGGAGAGGAGCCGCAAGCAGCTCAAGGAGAAGAAGAACCGCACCAGGAAGATCCGCGGTATCAAGAAGAACAAGTGAGTGGCAGCAGCAGCATGTGCTGTGTGTACCAAAGCCTGTGCAAAAAACTGCGGGTGCGGCAGGCATCCTGCTGTGCAGGGCTCCCATCGGCTGGATGCCACAGCAGCCTGTCCACTGCTACCTGTTAGGCATGTACAACGCAAGAGCGCCGCTTCACCCAAACAGTGGCTTGCACAAGCCTGATGAATGGCCAAGAGCCTGAACGCGCTAATTTGCAACTGTTTTTAGACGGACTAGCTTTTGAATAAAATGAGGTCGTCTCGCAGCGGTAGCCATTCACATCAAATCCTATACCCATTGCAAGCACGTGTACCTGCGCGCCTGGCCTTGTGATGCGTGCTGGTTTTCTAGCATTCCACTGAGAAGCTGTGGCTGCCTCTTGCCGTGCCGTGCTGCAGGAACTAAGCGGAGCAGTTTGGCGCGCTTGCAGCCATGCGCTGCAGCACCAGCAGCAGCGGCAGCAGCAGTGGCAGTAACGGCGCCAGCAGCAGCAATGCTGAGGCGCGTGCTGTTTGGTCTGGCGCTTGTTGGTCGCTTGACGGGCCTTGGCAGCAGCAGCAGCTGCATTTGCAGTTTGTTGAGCCACAGCACGGCGAGGAGGCGCCAGCTGTGGTGTCTGTGGTGGGTTCAGTCTGGCGGCGGTGTGTACACACCCTGGTGCTGTAGCTGTGCATGATGTAACACTGGTACACATTGCTCATGGTTCGCATACTAAAGTAGTAACAAGTGCGCGGTGTCGGGGCGCGTGGTTGCAGCTGTGAGCTGTCATGCAGCAGTGCAACTATGGACAGTGCCGCAGCCGTCAGCAGTACTATCAGGGGCTGCATTACTGCAACTACTGTCGGGTCAGCCTTTGGGTTGGAGCAGCTGAAGGTGGCAGCAGTGCTGTGGTTGCTTGAGTGCAGCTGCCAACCTTCTGGACAGCAGCGGTGGCTACCAGCAGTTCGATGTCTGCGCAGAGCAGCAGCATGCGCCATGCACACTTCAGTATGAACGCTACAGGTTCCCAAATCCAGGCAACAAAATCAACGCACAAGAGTGATGCTGCTTGTTACAAGAGGTTTGCACGCACGCTGTTGAGGTGGACGAGTGCAATCATTGCCCGCCGCAGTGCGCTAGATTCAGAGCATCACAACTGGCAGCCATTTTCACTATGTGGCTGCTGCTGTCAGGGAGCCACACTGCGCATCTGCAGTGAAAGCATCCCACGAACCACGCGCAGCATGGATGCAAGCGATCGGGTGCACTGTGCTACAAGCAGCTGTCAGCCGACTGGCATCATGGTCACCAAGACGTGTTGCTTAAAGCAGTTGGTGTTGCCAGCCACAAGACGTGATGCATGAAAAATGATGGTAGATCCCAGGTGGTAGCACCATGGTGGCACCATCAAGTTTTAGTAGAGCCAACCTGTGGTACTTTATATGTTTGACTCCAATTATGGGCACCACCACCCACACAAACATGCTTCCAACAAAGTCTGAGAGCTGAGGATTTGAACCAACAGGCAGCACATATCGCCCCTTGACTCTTGCAAATAATCAGCTGCAGCACACCACACGCACACGACTCCTTCACGAGTAATAGGCGCCACAGCAGGACACATAGAACTTCACATCACATGCCACGGTGGGGCGCGCGGGGCCGATGGCGCTGTTGCTATGGCTTGA
The DNA here is from genome assembly GCA_014080715.1 of Scenedesmus sp. NREL 46B-D3. NCBI lineage: Eukaryota > Viridiplantae > Chlorophyta > Chlorophyceae > Sphaeropleales > Scenedesmaceae > Scenedesmus > Scenedesmus sp. NREL 46B-D3. The sequence goes on along the minus strand of JACERP010000111.1, from coordinate 84,162 downwards.
ATGGGTAATATGATGATGATGATGACATCACATGCCATGTGACTCATGGCGTACGGTACGCCTCAGGGAAGTGCTGCAAACAAAACATTGCACACATCATGCAACTGCATTGCTAAAGTTTAAATTTGGGCTGTGCGGGCCCCCCCAGGAGTTCTGTATGGAGGGCAGCACATCATCATCATCATATTACCCATTCAAGCCATAGCATCAGCGCCATCGGCCCCGCGCCCCACCGGGCAGCACATCAACGTATACCCAGCCTTTTAAACATTGTTGTGCCAAGAGCTCACAGCTGCCGCCCTGCCAGGTACCGCCACTGGCCAGTGGCCGCTCAGCTGCAGTGTTAGGGATGCTGACAGCAGATGCACCACTGCCTGTGGGTGCAGCACTGCCACACGCTGGTAACCATATGACGCATCACATTTGCGTCGAGCATGACACAAGTACTTACGGACGTGGCACTATCATGCAATTCACTTTGTAGCAAACCAAATAGCAAGTGCACAAGGCTTGCATGCAGTCTGCGGTGCCACAACACCGTGTCCATGATGAACAGTGGTGCACACCTGCTTGAAACAACCCTAGATTGGCGGCCCCCAAGGGCCAGGTCACTACGAGCTTGGTGTGCCATGCCAAGTATCTGCCCCCAGCCAGGGTTCAGGGCAAAAAGCTGTTCTCCTGCCAGTAGCTGTTGCCAGCAATGCGGCCGAACCTCACATGCCACCTTAGGCACCAGCCTGCTACCAGTCTGTTGGGATTGGGATTGCTTTCGCAGCCCTCTCCAAGCGCGGTTGAGGACACAGGCACATGCCAGCTGCTCTTATGAACGCGCAACCCATGCAGATCTGGCACCCCGCTTCAAGTTCAAGCTAATTTCTGAATGTTAAGCGCTTCTGCCAGCCAACACGCTGTTGCCGCCTGCCATCACGCCAGCCCATGCCAGCAACGCTGCTGCCTGCAGCCTGCTCCTGTGGAACGCTGCAGCACATGCATGCCTGCCTCCCCTGCCCATGCCTGCTGCACCTGCTGCCACAGCTGCCGCCCTCTGCTGCTGTTTGCCTGCAACTGCCGCACCACCGAGCTCCCCACAGCCCGCCTGCGTATGACCTCCACATTCCAAGCTGTCAGGATGCGCCGCGCCTTAGACTGCTGCAGCTGCCTGGCCCTGCTGCAGTGCTGGGCTTGCTTACGCGCCAGCCAGCTGCGCACTGCAGCCTGGATAGTGCATGCGGCTGCCTGCCGCTGCAGGCGCCAGCAGCGCAGTAGCTGCAGCTCCGCAGCAAGTGCTGCAGCAGAAGGCGCCTGCATGCTGCGCACCTCTTTGTTCTGAGCAGCAGCTGGTAGTCCTCCTGCAGCACTGTTTTGCTGCTGCAACCCCCCAGGTTGGCAGCTGACGGTGTCCATGCAATCGTGGCTGATGCCGGCATTGCATGCCTGTGCAGTTGAGGTCGCAACACTGCGGGCGGCTGCTCAGCCAGCTCTGCTTCATCGTAGTTTTGCTGCTGTGTGCCGCACCTTGTCCTGCAGCCAGTCGCTGCAGTAGTGCTATGCAAACTTTCAGCAACGGTGTGTCTGCTGCTGCTGCTGCCACAGGAGAGATGATGGCCACACTCCTGGTGCTGGCACTGTTTCTGCTGCTAGTAGCGGCGTCTGCAGTCCTCTGCTGCAGCTCCACAACAGCTGCCCTGCGCTGCAGTGCCCGCTCAATTGCAGGGTATGCCATTAGCAGCGCCTCACTTGGTTGATCGACCATAGTATGAATTTCTGAAGCTGCTTGTTTTGTTGCTGGCAGCGTGTCGCGGCTGCTGCTCCTCTGGTGTTTGGCAGAGTGCTTGTCACCCTGCTGATGTGAAGAAAGCAGCTGCTGATGTACATGTCTGGCGTGCTGTCCAGGTGCGGTCTTATGTCAGCGGTTTCTGCCATGATGGGCACACGAATCGTGTCTGATATCCGCCAGAGATATCTCGTGCTCTCGTCCTAAGCAGGGAAGTCAGCTATCGGCGCCCCTCCCATACGTGCAGCACTCACACCATGCTGCCACTGCACTGTTATGTTCTGACGTGGCTGCTGCTTTGCAGTGCCCAAGGCTCATGCAAGGCAGCACTAGTGGGAAAATTACGGGGTTATAGCATGCTTCGTCTGGCTGCTCAGCATTACATACGTGATCGAAGGCGATCGACGTCAGCTCTGCAAAGACTGTTGGCGCGCCAAATCACAAGTTGCACTGTGCACACCCGCTCATGCTTAGTCTTAAATACAAAGTCGTATGATGACCCGTTGTTCTAAGTTCCAAAGCACAATACAACCGTAGCTAGCCCGTTTACTGTCTTGCCTGAAGTTGCCAGGAACGGCACATGTCATGTCACTACCTGGACAAGACCTAACCGACATAGCCTGGCCGATCTCACACCAACAATAGGACAGCTGGCAAATCCCAATGCTGAGCAGCACAACGCTGCATAAAGAACCCAGCTGCGGACCTGTGGTGCCAATGCTGCAGCCTGCTGCTGCTGTTATAGCTTGCAGGACAGAGCGCACGTCACCTGCTGCGGCTGCGGCTGCGGCTGCGGCTGCCACTTCTCCTGCAATGATAGCGATCATCCCTGCCCCGGCTGCCCTGCTGCCTGTCGTCGTGTCTGCGGTCATACCTGCTGCTGCCGTACCTGTGCCTGTCGCCCTGGTGCCCATCTCTCTCCCTGTCCCCTCTGTCCCTGCTCCTGTCTGTCTCCCCTTCCTTGGCCCCCTCCCTGCGACTGCTCCTGTCTCTGCTGTCAGGCCTGCTGCTGTTGGCTTCACGCCTACGCTCCTCATCACGCCGCTGCTGCTCCCTGCCAGGCCTGCCTGCATCAGCCCCATGTGCACCTCCCTGCTGCTGCTGCTGCTGCTGCTGCTGCTGCTGCTGCTGCAGCGTGGTTGGCGGCCGGGGAGGGCCATATGCCGCGCGTTGTCCTGATGGCAGCCGCTGCTGCTGCTGCTGCTGCTGCCGTTGGAGTGGACTTCTGCTCCTGCTTCTGCTCCTGCTGCGGCTCTGCCGCTGTCCAAGGTGCAGCAGCACAGCAGCGTGGTGCAGCAGCATGCATACGCACAGGATCAGTGTTGCCAAATCATGACCGCAGTCAGCAGAATTTGAGCAACTGCCCCAAACAGCTGCCAAGGCATCGGGTGCGGGTGCTGCATGTTGCATGCAGCAGGCGGCAGTGGATGCCACATGCAGCGCAGCGCGTCCGCCAACAACTGCTACTGCCAGCCAGCAGAGGCCTGCACAACAAGCAGCAGGCATTCGCACACTGCATCCTGCTGGCCTGGCTTTTCTGTTCAGCTCATTCCAACCTCCTTCCCCTCCACACACACACACACACACCTTGTCCTTGTGCTTGTGCTTCTCCTTCTTCTCTTTCTTCTCCTTCTTCTCCTTCTTTGCTTTCTTCTCCTTGTGACTGTGCGCTGCCGCTGCTGCTGGTGCTGCTGCTGCTGGTGCTGGTGCTGCTGCTGGCTTGGCCTCTGCCAGCAGCGCAAACAGCGAGCCAGGCGCCTGCCAGGTGTCACCCAGCCGCCCTGCACCCACCATGCCACCGCCGCCTCTGCCCGACGCCGCAACTGGAGGCTGCGGCTCGTCTCCAAATTGTTCATCAGCTGCTGCTGTGCCACGGGGCCCACCGCCCTGCTGCTGCTGCTGCCGCTGCTGCTTGGCGGGTGGCTCGTCTGGTACTGCGTCTGGATCTTCGCCCTCCAGCTGCAGCAGTACAGTTGGTGCAATTTGTGAATGAATGAAGCAAATGAATGAAGCGCAGGACAATTGCATCGCGGTACTGCAACATGTAACCAGCACCATGCCTTGACACAGCCACCAAGGCCTGCACAGCTACGTTTGCACTCTGGTGCAAGGGCTGCTGGCAATCCGCCGCGACACACACCGACAAGACAGCGCAACGTAACATGGCGCCGACTTCCACACACCTACTAGTGCCGGACAGGTTGTCCACACAGGACCACCACATGGACAAGCAGTGCCACCTGCTGCAGCTGCCATCTGGCTGGCTTTCCAAGCACACGAAGCGGCCGCCTGCTGCCACCGCTGCTGCTGGGCACTGGTCGCTGCCGCCACTGCTGCTGTTGATGCTGCTGCCGCCGCACCTCGGCCTTGCGCTTCTTGTAGTTGTCCACATGCTCCACCCTGATCTTCCTGCCGGCCACGACCGTACCACTCAGGTTGTCCACAGCTAGCACGGTGCTGCGCTGGTCTTCATAGGCCAGGAAAGCAAAGCCTTTGGACTTGCCAGTGGTCTTGTCACGCACCAGGTGCACGTCCACTAGCTCACCATACTGTGCAAACACTGCAAGCAGGTCGCCCTCGGTGAGCTCGTAGTCGAGGCCTCCTGCAAAAATGTAAGCGCTATGTTTGAAGCGCTCGTGCCATGACGCCTGCAAGCAGGAGAGAGCAGCAGCAGCAATGAAGTGCAGCAGCAGTAGCAGCATGAGCAGCAGCAGCAGCAGCAGCAGCAGCAAAGGTCCAAAGATGTGCAGCATCACCACACGCATTTAAAAATGTGGAAAAACATGCACCGTGTCGTCTGCGGGCGCCTTGATTCGGGCTGCGTGTTGAACCCACTGCTCCTCACCTTCTCAAACAGGCCGAGCTCGATCTCCCGCTTTGTACCTTTTGCGTGTTCTTTATTTGCGTAAGTGGATTCATGTTCGCACGATTATAATGTAGGCGCTGTGATACTGATGTGGTTGCTGCAGCTGTTTAAATTGGTGTCTAGCTGCACTGCACTTACAGGCATGTTGCAGGGCATGACTGCTGTTTCGTGCACGCTCAATCTTGCTGCGCATCGTGCTCACAATGATATACATTGTCCCTCAGCCACCAGCATGTGCTGATCATGCTGAGTAGGCAAATGACAACGTGTCACAGGGGTTCATCCAGCAGCACTTGCCCATTGACAGAACATGCAGTTTCTTTTGAACAGTAATGAAATTTTACAGGCAGATAGATGACTTAGATGACGCGGACGCAAGAATGCGGACTGCAATACACATTCAGCATCATAATCCCATTTCACAATCAAAGTGACCAGTCACTGAGTACAAACAACATAAGTGACGGAGAAGCACACATTACAAAAACAAAGTGCAGCGAATGCAGCACTGCTAGAGCGCCCCCCCCCCTGCCCGCCACCAGGGCTGCAGACAATACAACAGCCCAAGGCTGCATGCCGCATCTGCCCAATTTCTTCACGTCCACAACCCACCCGCCAGCTACACTTGGCAGCAAGCAGTGCACGCCCCCCTACACCGCCACTTCCAACCACCAGTTGAACACTAAAAACAAAGCGCCATGGTACAGGTTGAGCATGCTGCACGAGTACAGCGCCGCTTCATTCCCCCACACACAACCCCCTGGTGCACCTGGACATGCACAGCAGCCCTTGCAGCCACTCTGTGTAGTACTGCTCCCCTCGCAGCCAGCATACAGCATGTCGCTCAGACGCCAACCAACCACCATTCACAACAGACAAACATGAACTCTTACCAACTCTCAACCAAAGCTTAAACTCGATGCCATTGTTGTCCTTTGTCACAAAGAGATTTCCTGCACACATGCAGCTGTGAATCAACCAACAACAAGAAACACGCAGCTGAAGACGGAGATGACTGAGAGCTGGCTGCCAAACATATCGAACTGCCTACATGTACACGTGTAGCAAGCCAGCACCTCCCTCGCATGAGCTCACTCAAGGCCTCAAACAACACGTCAGCGCAGCATGAGACCCTGTGAATCACCAGACACTATGAACATGCATCGGTACGGAAGCTCATGCGACTCATCAGCGAACTCCAACTGAACAGCCAGGCTCAACAGTAGGGCCGGTGGTCCTCATGCAAGCAACTCAAGGGTACCCATCACAGCTGGCGGCCTACTGGGCACTTCCTGCTGCTCACCCACACCAGAGTCACCTGCTGCTGCTGCTGCTGCTGCCTGCTCCTGGTCTCCTGCATCAGGCGCCGCCGCAGCTGCTGATGCTGCGGTCACCGCCTCAGCACCCTCTGCCCCTGCTGCAGCCGCCGCTGGCACAGCTGCAGGTGCTGCCGCTGCAGAGGCTGCTGGCCTCCGATCGCGGCCACCGCGTGCGCCCCCCGTGGCTGCTGCTGCCACGGCCGGCTGGTACTGCAGCTCCGCCAGCGCACCGCGCAGCTGCTGCAGCTGCCCATACGGCACGTTCACAGCCATGCCGTCGATCAAGGCCTCGACCTGGCTGCCCACTGACGGGCTGGGCACGTACTGCATGCGCCGCAGCGCGACAAGCAACCGCAGCAGCTCCGGCGCGTCTGCCGCTGTCGCGCGCTGTCCTGCGAGCTGCCCCATGAACGCCGCCATCCATGCTGGCGCGGGCTTGTACCCGACCGCCGCCAGGCTGGCCACGAGCACTGCCTGCTGGCCCAGCGTCAGCTCCGGCAGGTGGCCCTGCACCTGTGCCATGAACAGCGACATGAAGACCGGCCCCGGCCGGTGCTGCTGCTGCGACAGCGCGTCGATGAGGCCCACGTGCTCGGGCGCAGACAGGACGTGCAGCGCCGCGCGCGCCTGCATCAGCAGGACGTCGATCCACGACGCGTCCAGCTGCATCCCCAGCCCTGCGCACGCCACCACGAGCGACACGGCAGCGCTGGAGCTCAGGTGGCTGCTGCCCTTGACCGCCGCTGCCAGAAGCTGCTGCAGCCAAGCTTCAGAGGGCCGCTGCTTCAGCGCCGCAACCGAGCGCACGACCTCAACGCACTCCTGCGGCCTGAGCGCCGCGAGCGCGGGGCCGCCGACTTGGCGCTCGATGAGGCTGATGACGTGCTCCGGCAGGCGGTAGCCCATGCGTGCCAGCGCGCTGAGCATGCGCACCACGCTGCCCGGTGAGCAGGCCGGCAGCTGCGCAGTCATCTGGCGGACAAACAGGTACAGCCAGAAGCGGTCCGGCGTGACACGCAGCGCTGCCAGGCAGGTGATGACGGCCTCCATGTGCTGTGCACAATACATGAGGGACAAGGGCGGGCACGACACCAGCAGCAGCAGCAGCAATTGACCGTCAGACCATTGAATACACCAGAGCACCTGCCATACAGATGCGTAGCCATACAGGCAGTCCTGCACAGATCCCCACATGCAGCTGAAAAAGACGCTTGCGTTCAGCATTGTTGAGCATGGCCTTCCTACGCAAGCTGGAGACACCGCACCCCTCCAACCACGGGCCTGAACAACACCAGAGAAACTGTATGTGCACATACGCCCAGGCGAGGCTGCGGCAGTGCATGCCCACCTGCGGCTGCAGCTGCGGGTGCGCCGCCCTGGCTGCCAGGTAGCGCTCAAAGTTTGTCATGAAGTGCTGCAACCATGCAGTGGTCAGCACGGTGGGTGTGCGCCTTGCCATGATGGCGGCGCTGCTGCTGCTGCCGCCGCCGCTGCTGCTGCTGCCGGGCTGCACAACCGCTGCCATGTCAATCTCTGGCGGAGGGCACGCGTAAGGCAGCGGCTCTGCAGCTGGCTGCTGCGCCCCCATCATCACAGAGGGTGCGGCAGTGGGACTGCTGCGGGTGAGCTGCATGGGTGGCGGCGCGCTGCCTGCCACGCGTGCTGCTGTCTGTGTTGCTGTCAGCAGCAGCAGCGCGAGCTCCGCCGGCTTGTAATGCACGAGCTCTGTGCCAGCATGCTGCAGCACAGATTTGGCCCAGGGTACAGAGGGTTTGAACCCCAGCACCTGCAGCCTGGCCAGCAGCTGCCCTACCTCCTGGTGATGCAAGTCCTGCAAGTGTGCTACTGCTGCATCTGCTAGTGAGGTGAGCAGCGAGTCGAGCTGCCGTTGCTGCTGCTGTGGCAGCAGGTTTGGCTGCACGCAGCTGCTGAGCTGCTGCAGGGCCGCTGCAACATGGCTGAAGCTCAGCTGCTCCTGTTGCTGCTGTACAACTGCAGCGACCTGTGTCCAGTGCTGGCAGTCCTGCAGTTGCTGCAGCAGAGGATCATGTTGCTGCTGATGGCCCTTCACCCGCTGCTGCTGATCGCGGTGTGGTGCCTGCTGTGCTGTAGACGCCTGCAGTTCTTGCTGCAAGCTGCTGCCTGCCTGTTGCTGCTGCCCCTTGTTGCCCCACGGCTGTGGCAGCCAGCCATTTTGCTGCTGCTGCTGAACTGTCACTGCTACTTGAATGTCAGGCTGCCTGTACAAGCGGCTGTCATCAGTGAACGGTGCCGGCACTGCTGCTACTTGTGCTGTCACGCGTGCCTGCATGCATGCAAGTTGACATGCGCGGTGGGAGCTGTCATCAGATAGGAAGACAGATGTCGGCGCAACGAACCCGAAGCTGTACATGCAACACATGCGATGTCATGCAATGTGTGGTCGCGACACGCAGCACAACAGTTGTGGCAGTTGCAGTCGGAGCATGCATTGCACAAGCTTGCTGCAGGCATTGCTGACTACTGTTGGCTTTTGATCGCACATTGACAGCACAAAAACTGCATGGCTTGGCAAGCTAGGAAGCTGGTGGTATGCGCAGCCATGCATGAACAGCGATGCATGATCACAGGCTCGCAAAACATGTCAGTACCTCACCTTGCCATGAGGTTCCTGCTGCAGAACAGCTTGTGGAGGCAGCCTAAACCACATGAAGCAAATCACATCCAGTTAAGAGTGAGTTTACAGCCAGCTGAAGGTAAAGAGCAATGCTGACACATACTGAGCCACAGGCAGGGAGTGGTCAGCAGCAAGTGGAACCGCTGATCGGCACGCACCTGCGCCTAAGACCAGCGTGCCAAGCAGTATGATGGCTACAACTACCAGCTGGCTTTTGGCACTGCCTTGTCTCCATGCGAGGTCGCCTATCGCAGGCAGGCCAGCAGTAATGACTTGGCCCTCGTGCCACGACCAGATAGCCTCTCTTCAGGTCAGAAGTTCTTTTTCGTATATATGATCACCGTTCGATGACAAATAAGAGCCTGAAGGGTCTACAGATACTGTGAGTGTGTGGCTTGGAAGCCTCTGTTGCCTTGCCGCGTATGCAGAGCCTGCTTTGTAATCAATAGCACACAAGCTTCGTCGTGCTTGCATATGAACTTTGATTGAGTTGTCTGCAGGACAGATCGCTGCCTCTTCCTCCCAGAACCCGAGCAACATGGCATCATGAGTTCACGTTTGCGGGTTGTGCTTCGCAGTCCAGCCGAGAATTGCGTCATGCATCATTGTTCATACTGCAGCACACACAGTGACTTCAAATGTAACTCCACGCAGTACTGTACAGCCCTATCAGGTTGGAGGCAAGACCAACATGACTTTGCAGCACTACCAACTGACTTGTGCACTGATCATTCTTCCACTGCCCAACTAGCAACCTCTACCAACTGTCAGCAGCACCTATGAGCAGCCTGGCAACGCTGAACCACACCGCGCAGCAGCAGGCAGCAGGCCTGCATGCCCAGCTGTCAAAGCTGCTGGCACCTGCTGCTTTGGCGCCTTCTGCGGACGTGGCAGACACCACCAGGCACAGCACCACAGCCATTGAGCACCAGCAGCAGCTAGCACTGCAGCATCTGCAGTCCTTGGCCCTTGCCAATGCTGCGCTGGGTGGTGCCCTCGCATCAACCCCGAGCAGCAGGCAGCAACAGCAGCAATTACCTGCCACAGCAGAGGAGGTCGACGAAGCTCAGGAGGCATGCAGCAGGCGCGAGGAGCTGCTAGGAGGCTTGCTGCGGCTGCTGGATGACTCATCTCAAGCCTTGCGCGACCAGCTGGACGGCTGCCACAAGCTGCTGGAAACCAAGCCGTGCATGGAGGAACCAGAACGGATAATCCGCTACGCGCACACGCTGCGCTATGGCTTTGCACCGTTAGGCACCACACCAGGTCTGTGGCAGGTTCCGCCCGCGCCTCAGGTTCCCTTCATGCTGCACTCCACCCTGCGGCAATACCACATGGAGCTGGCATCCCAGCAGCAGCAGGATGCAGGACAGCAACACATGGAGCAGCAGCAAGTGCAGCTCCCGCCAGCGGGCGTACCTGGTGCTGCACTGCAGCAGCAGGATGGCGCTGCTGGCCAGCAGCAACAGCAGCAGCAGCAGCAGCAGCAGCAGCAGCAGCAGCCACCAGTGCCTCAGCAGGTGCCGCTTGCAATATCATTCCAGCTGAATCAAGACCTTGAGGACGATGCAGAGCTTGAGACGGCCTCTGAGGAAGAGATGAGTGAGGAGGACTACAGCGACGATTGAGCAGCTGGACTTGGCAGCGCTGCTTTCATATTCAGGCTTGCAAATGGCATCAGTGCAGGAGTGCCTTGGTCGGGGCATAGTTATCCTGCAACGCTTGCAGCACCAGGGTCATTGGGGTGATCTTGGTAGCTCTATGCTATTGCAGCACCAGGCACCGTGAAATTGGTGGTGTGGTCGTCACATACCCGTGCTTGCAGTGTGTTTCAGTGTGTAGAGTGCTGTGCATTGCTTTGTACGGAAGCTGCTGCACCTGCCAGATGCGTGCCCCACGAGTTCAGTTCAATCGGAGGCTGTGCTGTGGTGCATGCTGAACTGCTAAAATTGGGATTACAATTAAGCCGTTCGCCACTCAGGGGGCGGCACGCCATAGGGTGAACAGATTGTATCATACAACAGCATCTGGCGCTGCTGGTGAGAGCAGCATGCATTGCCCGGTGGGTGCTGCTGCACACCTCATCATCATCATGGTGCACAGCACCAGGAGCCGCTGCAGCCATGTCAGCCAGCTGGCGGCCATGTCATGCTAGCGGTTGCCACAGCAGTCGGCAAGGCACTGGAGGGGTGGGACTCAGCACAAGGCATAATGTGGCGTGTAGGCAGTCGTGTATGGTACACCCCGATCGTGTACGGTTCACTGCATCATGCCCCATGTTACGCTGTACAATGTCTCTTGTATCCACCTCCATGCATGTCGCTGTGCCAAGGTGTACGCCAAGGCTTTGCTTCCATGCTTCCGTACTACAGTAGAGTGCGGCTGCTTGTTATACTATACATGCATGCACAGCAAACCATCTTAACGCAAGTGAGCACAGCTGCTACAGCTTGCCAGCAGCAGCATCATGACCATTCCTTGAAAGTAGTGCTGCTGCACTCAGGATCACTCTCATGATGACGCAACATTGCGTCCAGGTGCAACATGGTGTAGAGTAGGTGAATCCAGCACATGCTGAAAGTCAGCCGAGGGACATCTGCTGTGCTTGCAATGCCTGCCGTAGTGCTGCATCACGTCATAGCAGTGGGCTGTACAAGTGCAGACATGGGTGGCCAGCATTGTGTGAGGGGGGTCAAGTGACTTTGCTTTTCTTGCTTTGCTTCCGTGCTAGATTGCGGTGGTGCTGCTGCTGCTGCTGCTGAGGCTGAGGCTGCTGCTGATTAAGCTGACGTAGACTGCATGTGAAACAGGTGCATTATGCTACCGCTTTGCTTTCTTCGGCACCGGCCCCAGCGGCACGTGGTCACTGCCCGCCATATCCTTGAAGGTGTCAGACCGTAGGGAATGCCTTGAAGGTGTCAACGAACTACACATATGACTCCTTTCCCTCAGCTTTCCTGCCATTAAGGACCTCGCTGAGCACGCTTTGATGGTCAGCACAACTGCTCTTGGGGCGGAATCCGTTCTGACTCTCGTGCCAGGCAGCGGCGGCGCCGCTGCTGCTGTAGCAGCAGTTGCGCGTGGCTGCTGCTGCTGCTGCTGCTGTTGTGCTGAATGCTGGCCTTGCTGCTGCTGCTGCTGCTGCTGCGCTTGTGTCTGCTGCTGCTGCTCCTGCTGCTCGTTCTCTGCAAACTTAATAAGGCGCTGGTTGAGAACGCTGGTGTAGAACTTGTAGAGCATGCTGAGCAGGCTGATGCCGCAGTAGTTGCCTGGATCTGTCAGATCGCCCTTCTTGGGCATGCTGACGACTGTCCCTGGCACCTGGTGTACCTGCTCAAGCTGCCACATGGGGCTGCAGTACTGCAGCAGCATGTTTGCAACTGTGTTGCCACGTACTTCAAAAGCTCGTTGACAATGCCTTCCTCTGCAGGGTTGCCAGATTTGCCTGTGCGTAGACGCTGCAAGCATGCAGAAACCTCGGCGGCAGTGATGGGCAAGTCCAGCGGGCAGGGTGGGCAGCATGAGGTGCGGTTGAGTCATGAAGGTACTGCTGAACATTGGCGGCAACCTGTGTCATGTGCGCTGGGTCGAACTGGGGGTTTGAGGCGGCAAACGCTACATGGCTACCAACACGCTGATAATGGCATGTGAATGCATCTGCTTTTTCTGCAGGGGTTGAAGCCGTCTGTCCTGAGGGGTGCTGCATGACACTGTACACGGCCTCGCTGACATGCTTAGGGCACAGGCGACGCACCAACTGCCACATATCCTTCTCCCCAAGCGTGCTGTCGTCATTGAAGCGGTCTCTGTACGCTGCAGTGATTGCATGCTCGCATGGCTGTTTGTGCTGCTTCTCAGCTGCTTTGATAAGCTGTGCAGTAGCCTTGCGCTGTTGATCACATGCATCCCAGTCTGCAACAAGGCCGGACTCCCTGTACTATTTAAAGGCCTGCACCCTGGCCGCCCTGGCCTGCACAGCATTGGTCAGCTCCTGTGTCCACCACGGGAAGGACTTGCCAACCCAGACCCTTTTGAACTCAATACTGGCATTGACCGCCTGACGAAGCGCTCACAGCAGCTGCTCATGTGCTTGTTGGACTGCAGCATTGGCTGTAAGTTGAGCTGCAGAAACCTGCTGCAGGAGCACGGCAATAGTGGACGTATAAGCAGCGCCAAGCTGTGCCAGGGCCTCCTGGTACGCCTCAAGTTCAGCCGATTGCTCCCATTTCGCAGTTTAAATTCATTCGGCTGTGCATTGAGGCGCTGCTTGACCTGTTTTGCAGGGCGACATGCCACAGGCCTTTGAATGCAAGCAGACACTGGCAGATGGTCAGTAGAGCCCACTGTGTATGGCCCAACCTTGGCTGTTGGCCTGGCGGCAGCTTGGCACGGCATAGCGATGTCAGCAGACGCAATGATGCAATCATTGAGGGACCTCCGCGCGGTGCCCCTGTGGGACCTGTCACATGTGATGTGCTGGTGGGGAGAGGTGGGTGCTGTGCGGGCATTCAGTGAGTAGAGGTTGACGGCATTGAGCAGCGAGAGAAGGAGTTCGCCATTGTTGTTTGTGGTTGTTTGGCCATGCATGCCAATGCGATCTGTGGGGCCTTGTACCTTGCCCGACCCTAGCGTTGAAGTCACCCATGATCAACACAGAGCCTCTGCTCGACAGGTATGCGAGGTCCTCCTGCAGCGCTGAGTAAGCAGCCCTCCTCACTGGCGCATGCTTGTTCATATCAGGCACCTACACCAGTCCAATAAACAGCTTAGGAGTACCATTCTGCCCTGGCACTACTAGCCACAGTGCATCCTCGTGTTGCTGATCAGCAAAAGCAAACACTTTCACAGCGTTTGCAACAGCGGCATGCACAGCAACCGCAACACCACCACTGGCACACCCATTCTCCCCAAGGGGCCTGCCTTACTGATGTATGTGTAGTCCGGAATGAGATCGGCATGCCGCAGCTTCCCTGGCGCCTCCTTGGTTTCCACCATGCGCATGATGTCGCAGCGCAGATCTTTGAGTAATTGGCAAACTTCCACCAGGCTTTGACCCGCCTTAGGCATGTTGATCACATTGAGGACGCCACACACCAATCCACTGCTACCTGGCTGCACAGGTGTCCTGTTGGGGCGGTGGCGGCGATGCTGCAGGGCCCTGCGGCTGGGCCATCATAATGCCCATTCAAGCCATAGCATCAGCCCGAAACTATTACACATTCACGGCGCCGGCGGCCCAAACCTCGAGATCAGAGCTCTGATTCATGCTGCATGAGGATCATCATCATCATCATAGTACCCATGCAAGCCATAGCATCAGCCCCGCAGCTGCACTGCATCAACTATCTACTGCAACTCTGCACATGTACATCTATACATATATGGAGCCTAACATGATGGAGCACACAGCAGGGCAGATGCAGACAAACCATACGATGCCTAGTAGGCTTCTGCAGCATGGAATGCAGTGACAGCTTGGTCCCGGGCCTAAGTTGACATGTTGATGCCAGAACCAGCCTATATAGAATGTGCCAACAGCTGCAGTCTGCCTGCTAAGCCAGCCGCCCAACGGTTGGTGTTTCAGACACAACATACATGTTGGTCACTTTTTCTTAACTTCCAGGGCAGCCCTCTGTCGCAGACTAGCGTCACTTGTCTGCGGCTGCTTCTGCCGCGCTCCCCGCTTCCCTGCTGCCAGCAGCAGCACCGCCCCTCCCACCGCCAGCTGCGCCGCAGCAGCCGCTGCACCGGCTGCTGCTTGCTGCCTCCTCTGAACTAGTTCTCGAGCCCACGCCCGCCTGCATGCACAGCGCAGAACAGTGGCACAGATCCAGGCAGTCAAGGAAGCAGTGAGCTGGGAGTGCACAGCAGCTGCAGACCGTCTGCAGCAGGCTGCTGAGGACGAGGGCTTGGACACTTAAGGCTTGCACCGCCAACAGACACAACGAGCAGACATGACAGCTCATCACTATTCGGTCTAACTTGGTTTGCGCAGGAAGTCATTGGTAGCAACCCAGCGCAAGTGCATCTGCTCGCTCAATTCCAGAAACAGCCATTTCCATTCACACCGAGGTGCGCGTCTGAAGCTAACAGCAAACCGCCCTATCACCCTGCCCCAAAATTGTCGCTCACATCTTTTGGTACCAATCGCTGCTGCATGAGCATGCACCACCATCGGCACGGTGTCTGCACCTTCCCCCGCAAAGCAGAACAGCAGGCAGCACTACTTTGCATTGCCTCAACCCACATCACCTTGAACACCACAAGCCGCAATATACAGCAGCAGCTGCGCTTGCAGGCATTAGCAGAGGTAAATGTAGCAGCCCACTCACCCAGTAACTGTCCTGAACTTTCCATTCGTTGAGTCAAAGAACTGCTGCAGCGGCAGGCCCTGGGCCTGCTCATACTCGTGCGCCTGGATGATCATCTCCAGCTTGTCAAAGTCCTTCACCAGGTGGGCCTCCGGCGAAGACTGCTGCTCGTACTCATGCCACAGCTGATCCACCTCCTGCGCTGCAGAGTGCAAACATGACCATGAAAAGGGGGTGTCTTGTGTCAAGTTGTGCCAACAGCATCTTCAAACACCGCGCAATACTGCTTCACCCATTGGAGACATGGCAAGACAGATGGCAGGGGTGCAAGTAGGTGTGGCAGCAATCTGCTATGCACATCTACCAACAGCAGGAAATAAATGCTTGCGCCGAGGTGTTTGTCGGGTTGCTGTCAGTGAGGCTGCTGATACGCACACGGCAGTGTGCTGACTGCCTTGATCTGTCAGCAGCAGAAAAGGCACCAGTTGCCTGCAGCTTGATTAGCTCGCAAGAAGCTGCTTGCACGTGACTGCAGTTGCAAAGCTGCTTGCAGGAAACTACCTGCATATGTGTTCACCCCAGCATCTGCTTGATCTGCTGGACTGCATCTGCCTCCAGCTTGTGCTTCTCGTCATCGCTGACGTTGCAGTGTGGCGTTATGTCGCCCACGATCGCCTCCGCCACGTCATGCACGAGCGCCATGCGCATGCAGCGGCCCGCATCCACGCCCGCGTCACTGGCAAGCAGAGACATCATGCCCATGCGGTACATGTGGTCTGTCAGGTTCAGCAAGGCAGTACAACACACAACGCAAGCGTCAGCAAACGGCATGCTAAATACGCCTGGGGAGCTGGGGGGCTCAAGCTACCATTCATTGCTTTACGGGGGTTGCAATTTGTTTGCCTGGCCAAGGAGGGAGCTCAGAGGGCACCACTGCACAATGCATGTCCAGCCTCCTGAGCCAAAAAACATGCAGTGTTGAGCCTGCTGCTGCCAGCAAAAGCACCCGCGCCACAGCACATATACAGACTGATCTGCAGCACTGCTGCAGCAGCCAGCAACTGAAATGCTGCTGATCATGTGCAGCTGGGCGGCCGCGCTCACCCGCTATGCTCTCTGGCTGCTGCACGTTGCATCGCACCCACCCAGTGCGCTTGGTCGTCTGCGCAGCAAAGCACGCGGCAGCACAGATGTCAAAGTCATGGTCTGGTGGCCACCCATTTGTACTCATGTGTCGAGAGGTGTTGCAGTTCAGCAGGCCAGCTTCCAAGTGCTGCTAACAGTTATGCCCCAAACCATACAGCGTGCAAATTCCCAACATTGACTGCCGCATGCTCAGCACAAGTCACCTTGAGTTTCTGAAGCAGCATCAAGAAGTCGATTGCTGCTGCTGGGGTTGGCATGCTGCTGCTTGTGCTGCCGACGTCTGTGGCCATAGCTTGCTTCCTCTCTGTGCCACTGTATGGTTGCTGAAAGAGATGATAGACCTCCTCACAAGGGAGCTGAGCATCACAGTGAACGTAGCTTGAAGTGCACTACAACTGTGACCAACCTGTCGCAGGCACCTGACGCGCTACACGTTCGCGCTCAAAACACCCGATGTACTGCCACCCTCAATTCTGCAGAATGTACGCAACAGCAGCACTTGATGAGCTGGATACACTGATACAGTACCTACAGGGTATTCACAAAAACCCCACTTGTGACGGTGACCGGCTGCCTTCACCCCTGTTCACTGTGCTACTCATCACAGCTGTGGCTTCAAGGCGTCACCTTGTTTTACGCACGTTTATTACAGAATTTTTACAGACGATCGCACCAGCAAGCAGCAAAGGCTCTGCCACACCAATAACTGCACAGGGTGCCCTCAAAGAGTCTGCAAACCCTGATGCCTAACAAAGCTGGGATCGCTTTGAGTCCGCTTGAACTTTAGTTGTTGCTTGAACGTGCCATGCAGCAGCATGTAGCCAGAGCCAGGGCTGTGTTCTTGGTTTGCTGCTGGTGCTGTCCTGCTGCTGCTGGATCATCATAGCCGAGCCTGCCTGCAAGCAGCAGGTGTGCATCGCTACTGTTCTTGAGTAGGTATTACGATGCAGCAGCCACCTGTGGTGCCTGCAGTCCACCTGAGTGTGTAACTGGGCAATCTGTTTGGTGGAACGCACTCATCAAGTCAATCAGGGACACGTATGCTACCATCAGCAACCCTTTTCATGATGCTTGTTGGAGCCACTAGTGTTCATGCAATAATCCTGTGCCAGGTCAGGCTTAGCAGTATGCAATGCTGCCACAGTGTAGTGTGTACAGCTGAAGTGTGCTTTCAGATGCTCGCTGTTGTCGCGGCTGCCGCTGCCTGCAGGGCTTGCTGATGCTTGACGAGGCACACCCGCCGTACCGCATGCGCCTGCCCTTCTGCGATAAGGTTTGCAGCTGGCTACAGCTGCCCATGCAGCAGCACCTCGGCAGTAGAGTCTGCCAGTGCATATGTATGGTGTGCACCAGCAGGTGGCAAGCAATGTCTTGGCTATTTTGATGGCCAAACCATCTGGCGCACTTCCTATGTGGCGACTGCCCAGCAGCAGACCTGGTCATGCTGCGGCGCTCTGCACATGCCAGCACATGACTCTGTGTGCTGCGCTGGCTGTGCAACCGTCCGCTGCTGCAGTACAAGTGCAGCTGCTGCAACGCCAGCCACGCGCTGGCCATCCAGCGCAGCGTGCAGCACCTGCTGCTGGACGAGGAGCTGGGACTGTCCTGCAAGGCGGGGCTGGTGATGCTGGCATGCAGGCTGTGTGACCCTCAGGTGCAGTACACCCAGGATCATGACGCGGTGCCGGTGGAGGAGCAGCAGCGGCAAATGCGTTTATAGACGGTTGCAGGGGGCTACTGGGCTGAGGCAGGCCTCATGGTGCTAGTTTGCAGGCTGAACGGGGCATGCTTGACAGCTGCAGGGCTGCTGCTGCTGGGCAGGGCCAGTGGCACCTTTTCGCGACAGCTCTGCACCCACAGCTGGCGCCCAGCAGCAGCAACAGCAGCAACATGGAGTGTCGACAGGGGGAGCTAACAACATCATTCACCCTACAAGTGATAAGGCTACGGATCCGCTACTGTTGCTGCTGCTGCTGCTGCTGCTGCATCACAGGTTGGAGTTGGCAATGTCACCAGTGTGTGCCAGTCAACATGCGACTCAGTGTATGAGGCGTGCTCAGAGGTGGGCGCTGTCCTCCCGCCAGCGACACACAGCAGCAGTCGCCGCAGCAAAGAAGTGCCAGCAGTGCAGTCAGATGCAGCAGCCTGATGCAGCCAGCAGTGCAGCCACGCCTCGCACGCCGGCACACGCAGTCACACCACGCCCAATTTGCTGCCGCTGTGGCAGCCGCCACAGGTGCTGAGGTCCAGCGCCTTGTCTCTCCCTCGCCACAGTAGACTGATTGCCTGTGTAGTGCTGCAGATCCACTTTGACTCGAGCCCAGCACGCATCTGCGGCACATTCTCGTCAGCTGAAGTTGTCTCCAGCTGCTGCTGGCACTCTCAGTCGCACAGGAGTTGCGCTGCTGCTTGTTTCTTGCTGCGACAGACCTCGCTGTTCTCTTTTCGCCTGCCTGGGCCCGCCTGCTGCTGCCGCCTTGTTCACCGTGCAGGACTACTTTGCGTTTGACGAGTCCAGCGGCGACATCACGCCCTGCACCAGCCAGCTCAGCAGCAGCTTGGTGTGCAGCCAGCTGCAGCAGATTGCGCCAGGCGGCGAGGAGTTTTGCAGGGCTGCAGGTGGGCCCGCGTCAAGGGCTGCGGCTGCTGTGGATGTGTGGTGTGTGGTCTGCATTGCGCGCACAACCATGCAGATGCGTATGCAAGGTCAGCGGTGCTGCAGCAGATGCTGGAGGCAGCTCCAACGCCTAGAAGGTTGCTGTTGCCGCTGCGTGCACTGGCACAAAGTGCATCAACATCTTGCTGACCACGCCAATGCACAGATGACTGCGCAAGCTAGTAGCCACAATGAGACAGAAGCATTCTAATACGTCGCCATAGACGCCTGCTGGCGCTGTCGCTGCTGTTCTGGGTTTGCCCTGCAGGCTACAGAACATCACAACCCAGCAGCAGCAGCAGCAGCAGCAACAGCTTGGATCACACCGCATGCTTTGACGGCAGCCCTGTGGCAGCAGACAAGTGCAGCTCAGAAGCCCCACTGCAGAAGCAGCGGGGCAGCAGCACAGCAGGCAGCAGCAGCAGCAGCAGCAGAACTAAACGGCGATCGAAAAGGTCAAGCAGCAGCAGCAGCTCAGGTGTTTGGCCGTTTCGTAAACTCAAGCGGCGGCACAAGCGGATGCTGGCAGAAGTAGCACAGCTATTGGCCGGTGCACTGACGTCGACACTGGTCGCGCTGGGCATCGTGCTGCTGCTGCAGCGTGTCATGCAGGTGAATTCCAACTGCACAGTTATGTGTATTGCGCATCACCTGCACTGCTTTCAAATGACTTTAATAACAGACGTTTAGGGGCGTGATGCCTAGCAGTGCTGGGAGCAGGGGCCATGCACTTTGCTTGTATTGTGCCACTCAGATGCAACCGCAGTGATCACCTCTTCCAGTTCTATTGCTGCCAGGCGCACCCCCCCTTCAGCTGTTCTACTGCCTGGTGCCGCGCCCTGCATCTCGTCATCAAGCCAAGCTCTCACACATACCCACCCTGCTGCATTCACTGCTGTCTGCCGCGCACTTCTGCCACGCTGCACACGGCGTCACGCCTGGCAGCCTGCTGCGTCAGCAGGCAGAGCAGCAGCCAGGGGGCAGCAAGGTGTGCCGCGGGCTGCGTCCAGCAGAGACAGGCTGGCGCAGGCTGCAGAGGCGCGCGCGACGCTGGGTGCAGGCACAGCAGCAGCAGCCCCTGCTGCCTCAGCAGCGCAGCAGGCGGCGCAGCAGCAGCAGCAACAGCCGCAGAAGAAGAGGAGTTGACAGGACCTCAGGTGTGGTGATGGCGTCTGCCTCGAGTTACTTCAGTAGTATGCATTAGCAGCACTACTGCACGGCAAGTGCTGCCGCAGCATTGCGGTGTTGCAGTGTAGCGAGCTGCAGCACAAACTAGGTCATGGCAAGCACGGCAGACAGTCCTCCTGTTGCCAGCCGCGCTGCTGCAGCGTCCACGCTGGCATATGTGCTGCGTTCCTGTGTAACCATACCACGGGCATCACAATCGCGGCCCAATCCCCAACCAGCCCGAACCTATTTTCCATCCACGGCGGTCCAAACCTCCGGTTCATACTGCATGAGGACCTACATCATCAATGTACCCAAGGCTTACAAGAATGATTATTATTATCATCAATTCTCCCATGTAAGCCATAGCATCAACCATATCATATGTGCTGTGTCCTTGCACAGCATATGCAGCGGCAGCCGTGGCGCACATCACAGGAAGACCAGCAACGTTGCTGACTCGCTGTGGCAAGCCAGCTGTGAGCACGCATGAGGTACTGCTGCATGGCTGTGTTCAGCAGGCCGTGGCTGCAATGCAGCATCTGCAACTGTTTTCAAGCAACTGGCCAGGGCAGGTTGAACTCACCAGACTTGGCCAGCGCTGGCTGTCCAGGCATGTGATATTGTTTCGTGGGTTTTTCTCGTCCCCTACGTCAGCAGTAACGCTGGCTTGCCGTCAGGCCTTGTCAGGCCTGCACATTCAAACTCTGGAGGTGGCACCCTGAACCTGACGGGTGCTCGCGTTGCACCCAGCGTCGCACGATCCTTTGTAATGGTAGAAGTTTGCACGGTGCGTCTGTCAGCGTATAATGCATTGCGAATTGCCGACCTCACATTGATCACCACGCTTATCACCCGCGAGAACTCCTTGGTTTCGTTTTGTCTTCTGCAAGCAAACGTCATTAGCAGTGTAGGGCTGCAAGGATCGCAGAGCTTGCCGCTTCAGAGCCTTGACACATAATGTTGCTGTCAACGCGCTCCTGTGTGGTGTCTCGGGTCCCTTCTAGCAGCAGCACATGCAACAGCTCAATTAGCATCAGCGGCATTGCACGAGGCGCTCAGCCAGCTGTTAGGTGCTACATAGCTGTCGACAGCAGTGTTGGCAGCAGGTTCAGCAGCAGTAGCTGCAGGCCACACACCCGTAGGTGAGCCATGCTGGGAGGTTTGTGGGTGCAACCACCTTGCATGCAGAGTACAGATGAGGAGTGCATCTTGTTTTTGGCTGGCTGAGTTCATCTTCAGCTCATCAGCTCATCCACTGAACCAATTGTTGTTAGGCTGCTGCAGACCTTGCATGGCAGTTATGCCTCGTACTGGCGGCGCTGGGGTCTCCTGTGCCTGCCTGCTGCAAAGCAGTTTTGCATGCCTGCATGTGCTGCACACCAGCGCAGTTTGCAGGCAACTGCTGTTTGAATGCGCTTTAGCCGAGTAGAATTTTGCAATTGCTGTCATGCAGAGTGCTGGCATGGGCACTGCTGCGCATGCAGCCTGTTGCAAGTGCATTGCTGCTGCCGGTGCGCTGCATGGATGCAGGGCCAGGCACGGCATAGGCAGGCAGTTCATGTGCCATGCTGAAAGCGATGCAGGCAACAACAGCAGCAGCAGCAGTGAATCTGCAGAGCAAGCTGGACAGCAGGCCAGGCAGAGGACCTGCCCAGCGGCCAGCAGCAGCAGCAGCAGCAAGACAGGGAACATCAACAGCAGGAACGACAGCAAGATGTTCAGCAGCCCTTAGTAGACAGCAGCAGTCATGTCACGAAAAACAGCAGTGCTGCAGCTGCTTCAATGTGGCTGATCAGCAGGAACATGTGTCTGTTGACCACCAGCAGCTTGAGCAGCAGCAGCAGCAGCAGCAGCAGGTAGTTCAGCAGCAAGAAGCCGAGATGCTGCAGGCTGCACAGCAGAACCTCCAGCAAGAAGAGCAGCAGCAAGACTTGCAGCCAGCAGCCAGCAGCAGCAGCAGCAAGGTCAGCAGTCCCTTAGGTCCCCTGAGCAGCTGCAGTTGCAATACTTGAGGCACCAGTCGCTGAAGCTGCAGGCACTTGAAGACTACCAGCAACTCATGCAGCAGTACCCTAGCACCAGCAGCAGCAGCAGCACCACCACCACCAGCAACCAGGGCAGCGCAACATCAGCAGCAGCAGCCGCTGAGCAGCAGGACCAACAGCAGCAGTCGCCTGCAGAGCCTCCGGATGTGCCGGTGCTTGATGCTGCGCTGCTGATCGCCAAGCACTTACACCCAGAGCTCGACATACAGGTAGTGAAGCAGCAGCTCGATGACCTGGCCGCTGAGGTGGAGGCTGGGCTGCCGCCTGGTGTGCGCTACCCGTTGAGGGTGATCAAGGAGATCAACAAGGTGCTGTACGAAGTGCACGGCTTCAGCGGAAACATCGAGGACTACTGTGAGTGCTGGCAGACGTGCTTACGGTGGCGATGTCTGTCAGCGGGTTATCACGCACTGTGGTGGCTGCAGCCGCTCAGGGTGGCTGTATGCAACAGCAGGGGCAGGTTGTAGCGGAGGGGGTTTCAAGCAGCCGCTTCAAATGGCATGCACACCACACAGCATGATTGCCTGTGCAAGGAGAAGTGAAGCAGCGTGACAGCTGAAGCCGCCCAAAACTCACAGACAGGCCAGACTGGGCGTTTGCCATCAGCATACCCAAGCATGATTTGGCGGCTGACGGCTGGACAGATGTGCATGTGGTGGCGGGCAGCTAGCTATGTGTTACGCCTTGTTGTGACAGCATGGGTTGCCTGAAGGCCACCGACAGCAACAGCTGCTGCAGGTATACCTGTACGTACAGCGGATGTGTGGGTCCTGGACAACCGGACAACTGGACTCCTGGCAGCTGCGGTGGCACTGCTTCACCGCTGCTTGACCACGCAGCTCATGGGCAGTTTGGCAGGTGCACAAGCAGGTTGCTGTGCAACAGCTGTTGGACCCGCCATGTTACTCATATTGCACACATGGTGATGTTGTCCTGCCGCCATGCATTTGTCGCAGATCATCCCGACAACAGCTGCATCAACCGTGTGCTGGAGACGAAGAGGGGTGAGCGGCACCCCCCACTTTTTGCATGGCTCAACAGCTATTCAGCACCCCTACAGCTGGCTGGTCATCCCTGCGTCCGTTGGCCCACCATCCAGGCACCTCGCTGCGTTGTTTCTTCGTGATTGTTCCTCCTACTGGACCACCTGTTTAGTCCTGGCAACAGTAATCAACAGGTGCAGGATGTGCTACTGCAGGTTTGCATTCCTCGGCCACTGTAGGCAGACCCATATCCACATCATGGCACATCAAGCGAGTTTTGCCAGCCCATGGTGCATGCCGAAGTGCTGCTACTAGCACACTCACCGTCTGTGCTGCCGCCTCAATCTGGGCTGCCAGGCATCCCCATCAGCCTGTCCATTGTGTACATGGAGGTGGCTGCGCGGCTGGGGCTGAAGATGGCCGGCGTCAACCTGCCGGCACACTTCATGATCCGGCCACAGGTGCGGCGGCCGCGTCGCCTCTGCATGGCAGCCCAGCAGCAGCAGCAAGGCTAGACAACCTGAGCTTAGCATTTTCAGCGTCATTTCAATAGCTTCCGTGTTCGCTGCTGCTGTGGCTGGTTGTGCTTCATGCGTTGGTCCAGCAAGTGCTTCTCCGTGCGCTGCCCTGCGCTCGTTTCCTTGGGGGGCGGCCAGGTTGAGGGCATGGAGCTGATGGTGGATGCGTTCAATGGCGGGCAGCTCACAGCGCTGCAGGATGCTGAGGAGGTGCTGGGCGGGCTCATGGGCTACCAGGTGAGCAGTGCGGGGAGGGGGGGGTTCATGGCTGCATGACGTGTCATTGCTGGCAATTTGTGGCAGTACAGCTGCAAAGCTGGCAAAGCTGGGCTTGCAAGGCCGGGATTCAGAGTTTGTTCAGCCATGCTTCTGCATGTAGCATCGCTGCTGTTGTGTCTTGATGCTGGAAGCAGGGTTGAATCCAGCTGCTCTGGGTGCTTGTCCTTGGTTGCAGGCGCTTGCTGTTGTGGTGAGGGTTGTTGAAGCGCGGTTGTTGTGGTGTGGTGTGTGTAGGTGAAGCTGGACCCTCGCTTCGTGCGCGGCGACACACCCTACTTCAGCAGCCGGCAGCTGATGCTGCGCCTGCTGAACAACCTGCGGCAGATCTACCTCACGCTCAACATGGCAGAGGAGGCGCTGGGCATCGTCAGGTGGGCGGGGACAGCGGGTCGACATGGCAGAGGAGGCGCTGGGCATTGTCAGGTGGGCGGGGACAGCGGGTCGACATGGCAGAGGAGGCGCTGGGCATCGTCAGGTGGGCGGGGACAGCGGGTCGACATGGCAGAGGAGGCGCTGGGCATCGTCAGGTGGGCGGGGACAGCGGGTCGACATGGCAGAGGAGGCGCTGGGCATCGTCAGGTGGGCGGGACAGCGGGTCGACATGGCAGAGGAGGCGCTGGGCATCGTCAGGTGGGCGGGGACAGCGGGTCGACATGGCAGAGGAGGCGCTGGGCATCGTCAGGTGGGCGGGGACAGCGGGTCGAAGCGGTGCATCTGTGCGCCCGGGCCCCCAGCAGGCCAGGCGTTTGTTGTGCGATGGCGCGGCACATGATTCGCGCAGCTGGGATGCTGTCCCGGGCACTAGGTGGGGCGGGATGGTATGTTGTTGGACACTTGACAACGGCACAACCAACTTGTGCGCATGTCTGTGCTGGTGGTGGGGACCATCGTCAAGGTGTATGAGGCATGCCGATGCCCCTGGGTCTTGCTGCAGAGCGGCTGCAAGGATACAGGTGTCGGTACCTTGCAAGGTGACGTGCTGACGCATTGCTGGCGCTGCTGCTGTCCATGCTGCTGCAGGTACATGCGGGCCACGGCTCCTGCGGGCATGCTGCCTGAGCTGCAGCGGGACGAGGGCCTGTGCCTGTACGGCCTCGGCAGGCTGGCAGAAGCGGCAGAGGTGCTCGGGGAGTACCTGCGCCAGGGCGCGCCCAGCGGTGACGCGGCAGTGGTGACGGCAGTGCTGCAGAAGATACGTGAGCGGACGGCAGAGGCTGCTGCGGCGGCGGCGGTCGCAGCAGCAGGCGGCGGTGCCAGTGCTAGTGTGGATGAAGATGGCGACGCTGGTGCTGCAGGCCGCACGGCTAGTTGAGCTGGCCGCTGGAGGCACGGAGTGAAGTCATATATGGCACACCATGTTGGGGGTACTGCACCCTGGTACTGCAGACAGCAGCCGTCACTTTTGGTGCCTCCTGGGTGTGCACCATGTGAGAGGACGCGGCACTAGCATGCAGTGCACTGGCAGCCCACCCAACCCCCGCATGAAAGCGAATGACTGCTGCTGCTCATGCATGCATGTGGCGTGAGCTCTTGAAGCTCCTTCAATTGAAATGGCGCGCGTATACTACTGTGTGCCTTCAGCACCACGTGCAGAGGGTTTGAGCAGCACAGCTCAATGCGGCAGTGTGGTAAGCTGTGGCCACTCCTTTGCTTTGCATGCTGGCTACTGTCACAGCAGCCGGCTTGCTGTGCGTGAGTGATCTACTGCTGCCATCTTCTGCGGCGACAGCTTGCCTCGGTTGGCGATGTGGTTTTTTCCAATCCTTTTTTACAGAGGCAGCGAGCTTTTGATATAGTAAAGGGCAACACAACGCTACATGTTGTACATCAGACCTGCGTACACCCTGCATTGTTACACGCACCCTGCTGGGCAGTACTATCGCACAGTGCAGCGATGGATGCGTTGGTTGAGCTAGTTGTAGTTTGGTTGTAAAGTCATCATTCATTCGAACCGCAGCGACGCGCAAGTGTGAGGTGAAGGCCATCAGCAACATTTTTTGCGCAAATAGTGAAGCCTTATAGTTTTTCCGGACGTTTACCACCCTTCAAAAACCAACAAGCATTTTAGCCGCTGGTGAGTACCGCCTGCTGGCGTGCGTGCATGGAAGATGTTGAACGCGGGAATGTGATGCATCGCAGGTGCCAGCGCTAGTCAGCAGTCTTCGATAAGGTGATGCGAGCAGCGCGTATCTCACCTTATATGGTGCCAGCATATCCCACAGTGCAAGGCAGCGTCGATTCCGCCTCAACTGCGCTGCTGTCACTGCTGCTGGCGGGCTGGCACTTCGTTTCGCAGGAAATGTGCACGTAGCAACCGGCAAATCCGTTTTTGACGATAAAATTTTGGCTCAGCAGGCAGCGTGCTTTCTCTAGGACTCAGGTCACCTGATGCTGTTGAGCAAGCTATGCTCACCTGTGTAGGCGAGGCAGCGGCAGCACAACACCAGCAGGGCCACCCAGCCCACAGCAGTGCAGCAGCTGCCAAGCCACCCCTTGTCAGCTACGGCCCAGCAATGGCCGGCGTACGCGCTGCACAAAAATCTTCAAGCAGCAAACCACACGACTACTACTGGAACATAGATGGACCGACCCTCCTTGCGGAGATGATGCAAGAAGATCCGAGCGAGTTCACAGAAATGTTATTAGATAAAGCATCAGCAGGCAACGACAGCTACCCAGTAATAGACTACCAGACTGTCTTCATCAGGACATCCGCGCCCGCAGCCACGACCGCGCCCCCAACAGCTGACGTGCTGAAGCCTCCCCCCATCATCGTCAAGCACCGGGCTGCAGGAGACCCCAGCAGCAGTCCCACAATTGAGTTCATCCACTGGGCTGGCAGCAACAGGGGCTCAAAGAAGCGCCTCAAGCGGCTGTCAGTGCCTGCCTGGAGGGCGGCTCGCAGGCCTCTTGCCGCCCTTTCGCAGCAGAGCAGGCGGCACAGGGCGCTGCAGCCCCACGAGAACACCAGGAGTGCAGGTGTGCAGCAGCAGCAGCTGGGTCGGCATGCGCTTCCTGCAGCACTGCCGTCTCACCCTCCACAGGTGCACACGAGGTGCCCAGTGACGCAGCAGCAGCTGCGGTGCAGCTGGCCAAGCGCAGCAGTAGCTTGGGGTACACAGCAGCCGTGCAGCGCTCCCAGCTTAAGCCACGCCGCCGGAGGCGCACTGTGCGTCTCGACTACGCCATTTTTGCAGAGATGCTCGCAGCAGCAGCTGCTGATGCATTAGCGAAGGCAGCCTCGACAACTGACATTGCTGCAGCAGCCCTGGCAGCAGCAGCAGCAGCAGCTGCAGAGCAGGCCTCAGCCGGTGGTGCACCAGGTGCACAGCTCAATGGACGCGGCTCTGCAGCTGGCAGCACAGCAGCAGCAGCTGCAGAGCAGGCCTCAGCAAGTGGTGCACCAGGTGCACAGCTCAATGGACGCGGCACTGCAGCTGGCAGCACAGCAGCAGCAGCTGCAGAGCAGGCCTCAGCAAGTGGTGCACCAGGTGCACAGCTCAATGGACGCGGCTCTGCAGCTGGCAGCACAGCAGCAGCAGCTGCAGAGCAGGCCTCAGCAAGTGGTGCACCAGGTGCACAGCTCAATGGACGCGGCTCTGCAGCTGGCAGCACAGCAGCAGCAGCTGCAGAGCAGGCCTCAGCAAGTGGTGCACCAGGTGGAACGCTTACTGGACACGGCTCTGCAGCTCCCAAGGTGTTGGGCAAGCGCTGGAACAGGGACTGGGATGAGCAGCAGAGCGGCAGCAGCGGTAAGGCAGGCACAGCAGGCAACAAGACAGCAGATCTGGACAGTGTGGTGGCTGGCATCTACGCAGCGGGAGCTGCCGCTGTGGGTGAAGCTGCCGCTGTGGGTGGCGCTGCCGCTGCCGAGCCTGTGGCGGCTGCTTGCAGCGACGGTGGCACTGCCGAGGCTGAGGCTGAGGTGGGCGGCCCAGCCAAGAAGCGCGTCAAGTTCAGCGACTCACTGCCTGGCAAGCCGCTGCAGGAATTCAGGCTGTTCCTGCAGCACGACTCCCCCCACAAGGTGAGCAAGCCAGGCAGCTTCATGCTGGGGCAGCTCCCCAATGTCATGCCCATTCCGTGTTCTCAGATAGGCTCTTCTGGGTTTTGAACTACGCCAGCTCACACGCCTGCCATGCTTGGTAGGCTTGCTGAAAAGCCCGAGTGCTGTTGCTTGACCGTCCTCCTGCTCGCCCGCTGTCCTGAACCACATGCAGGCGGTCGTAGATGCCCGCATGCGCCCGCGCAAGCAGCGGCAGCCACTGGAGCTGTCCTCCTGGTGGCTTGGTGGAGATGGCGGAGGTGGTGGCGATGGTGCAGCTAAAGACAAGGACCTGCGGTAGCGCTCCTGACGGCAGCAGTGCGCGGGTCGGAGAATCAACACGATGCTTGACAGCTGTTGGGCGCTGCTGCGGCCCACCTGCCAGGTGTACAGTGTGCTTGGGACCCGTGATGGAGTCACGTTGGGATTGTGCAGTGCCAGTCAATCTTTGAAGCTGCGGAGGCACAGGCATCGACCGCATGCACTGCCATGTTGCCAGCATAACAAGGCGGGCGGCGCCTTGGGTCGTAGATGCAGGCCGCAGTGTACTGCTGTGCATCATACAGCAGCTGTGTGCAGCTTGCGGGTGCCGTGCAGACACTCAGGCATGAACAGGGCCGCAGTGCCTGGCACAGGCTGTGGTCCCTCGAGTGATGCATGGTGTGGCGTGCTCTGCATGTGCTCAGGGTCAAGGCAACATATGCACAGTGCACTGTAGTGTGTGTGCCCAAAGAGCGCTGGTCATGATGGAGCAACGTAGCTGCTATCAGTGGGGCTTTTCTTGTGGTATCTGTTGTATGCATCGACCGTATGCACTGCCATGTTGCTAGCTACCAAGGCGGGCGGCACCTCGGGTCGTAGGAGCAGGCCGCAGTGCTGCTTTGCATCAAACAGCAGCTGTGCGCAGCTTGCGGGTGCCGTGCCGACACTCAGGCGTGAACAGGGCCGCACCTGCCTGGCACAGGCTGTGGTGCTCGAGTGGTGCATGGTATGGCGTGCTCTGCATGTGCTCAGGGTCCAGGGCAACATATGCACAGTACACTGTAGTGTGTGCGCGCAAAGAGCGCTGGTCATGATGGAGCAATGTAGCTGCCATCTGCGGGACCTTTCTTATGGTATCTGTTGTATGCACACGCAGAACCCTCAGTCCAATGCATCGACCGTCTGCACTGCCATGTTGCTAGCTACCAAGGTGGGCGGCACCTTGGGGTGTAGATGCAGGCCGCAGTGTACTGCTGTGCATCAAAAAGCAGCTCTGCGCAGCTTGCGGGTGCCGTGATCGCACTCAGGCGTGGGCGGAGCCGCACCTGCCTGGCGCAGGTTGTGATCCCTGGAGTGGTGCATGGTGCGGCGTGCTCGGCGTGTGCTCAAGGTCCGAAGCATAACAGCTACGATACACTGTAGTGTTCATCTGAATGGTACCATGTACCATGCACCGGTGCTGGTCATGTTCACACACCTGATCCCCATTGGGGGTGGCATCAGTGCACGCATGCATGTACGTGGGGCCTTTTTTGTGGTTTAAGTTGTTGCTGCGTGTATGTGGCAAGGATTCATCACTGGGTTGTTTGAATTATGCAATGTGAATCATGCAGCAGCCAGATTCATTGCATGGCAGTGTCATCATCATCATGATACCCATTCAAGCCATAGCATCAGCGCCATCGGCCCCGCGCCCCACTGGGGCGGGAAGCATGGCAGTGTAAAGCAAAATTTTGCAAATCAATTGATGCTTCTGGGCTCCAGGTGTATTACAGCTGTGCACCTCAGTTGATTTGCTTGCAGAAGACTTACAAGCGTTTCTGGACCAGTTGACCCCTGCCAAAACTCTCCTGGTGCACCCATCAGGCTACCATGCAGGCATAAATTCCGGTACTAGCAGCGCATCAACCATGAAACATGCCTGTAGCGCAGAAAAGATGTGCAGGGCACAAGTCTGACATGGGGCCTTGTCTACTGGAGAAGGTGGTGTGCAAGTGTCACGGGTGCCTCATCGCATGGGGTGTGCACTTGTGGACACCTCCGCCTTGCACGCGCTCTCTATGCCGCGTAGGCTACAGGTACTATTAATGCATGTGGGCTGCTTGTGCATGCTCTGCCTTCCTTTCCCCCTTTGCTTGTGGAGAGACATTTTGGACCCCATGAGCCTTGTTTGGCTCCTTAGTGGGTGGGCCAGTGGCCCCGCTTTGGTAACTTGGTGACTTGGTATCTTATTGCTGAAGCTTTGCTGCCGGAATGCGTGCCTGCATGGCAGCCCATTCGGAGCACCAGGAGAACTTGGGCGGGGGTCTCCTGGTCCAGCATTGCTCGAGGTACGCAGCTGTGCACTTACCTGGAGCCCAGGAGCCGTTTACAACCCGTTTTTTTACAAGCTAAGGGTTAACGAGTACACACCCCGGCCGGAAGGCACAGCTGTGCCTTTTGCAACAGGGCACGGCTGCAGTGTGCAAGTCGTACATGTAGGTGGGAAGACTGTGGGCCGTGCACCCGGCTGCCAAGTCGTCCTAGGTTGTGTTCAAGATCAGTGTCAGACCTGACAATAATCAAGCGGTCCAACGTCTCCACAGGTGCAGTATGTGTCGTACTATGACTTGACGCCGTACGAAGGCCAGCTGGTAATGTGGCGCTGCACCATCAGTCGCTGCTAGCTCAGCCGAGTCGCTGCAGTGACCTTGCTGAGTGTCCTTTATTGAGTCAGCGCGGGGCAGCAAAAAAGAGTACCAATAACGTAGTTACATGTGCTGGCCACCGAAATGTCAACCGGTAGAGAGCACACTGTACAACACAGCTAGCTGGGGAATTGCTGCCACAAGGTGCGAGGAACAGTTACGATACAGCCTATGCTGGCCATGCCCAGGAGCTGCTCTAGTTGGTATAAATACAGCCCACAGCATGCAATGGGCTACACTCGTGCGCTACCCAGATCCATGCAGCACTGCAAAGCTTGTGCCAGGGTGCCAGAGCCATCACCGCACACACATGGTGGGCTTGATGCGGGCTTCCATCCGTTGCAAGCAGGTAGACTGTGGCAACCAGGCCAAGCAACTATGGCCGCTGCCTGCACACCCCAGATGCACCACAATCACTGCGTAGCATGATGCAAGATCCAGCGTACCTGCCATGTGCAAAAAGGATGCATCCTCCTTGAAATCAAGACCAAAAAAACACGCAGCAAGGCGATGGGTGTACACTGTGCAGGACCAAGCTGTGACTTGCAGCTCAAATGCAGCACGCAGCACACAGCACACAGCTGCTAGCCACAAATGCAACAATCAGGAGGGTACACCGTCCTGTGCAACTGCTCGCATTGCGGGTTCGCCCACTGAGCAGCCACTGTCTTGCTGGATGATGCACGGGCTCTGATCAGGGGCACCCTCAGGTCCTGAATGTGTAGCTGTTGCTGCTGGTCACGTACCGCACCCAGCGCTGCGGGTTGTAGTTGCGGTCCTTGCGCTGTATCTGCAGGTACTTGAGGCTGATGCGGCTGGCGCTGAACATGGGGATGGTGAACTTCAGGTTGGCCGGGCCCACCTCAGTGCGCAGCGATGCACCGAACGGCTTCGTCAGCGTGAGGCGTGCACGCATTGACAGGTCCATGCCACCTGCGCAGCACGAAGCGCACAGCACACATGGTGAGGCACTGGAACTTGCCACCAAGAAGACGCAAAGTGGTATGGCATGCTGGCGCATGCTGAACAGATAACGCAGACCCCCTGCAATGTTGACTGCCCTGTTCACGACCAGCACACCCCTGAAAGCTGGCGCGTCACCGATTACGGCCGCTGGCAGCCGCAGCCGACTTCCAGGCATGCGCTCTCCCCACACTGCAATGATGACCGCGCACGCGACTCACCCGACACCTTCTTGAAGCGCCACCGCAGCACGTGCGTCTTGTCGCTGAACTCCCAGCCCGCCAGCGCTGCCGAGCCCGGGGGCTCCACCTCGCAGTGCACGCGCGCCACGTGGCCCGGCAGCGGCAGCTCCACCTCCAGCCCCGACGCGGCCTTGTCGGCCGGCACGTCACACCACAGCCGCAGCCGCACCAGCGCCTGGGGGCGCGCGGCACGAGGGTGCGCGCAGAGGCAGCGGCGGCAGCAGCAGCAGCAGTGGTCTGCTTCCACCATGG
The DNA here is from genome assembly GCA_014080715.1 of Scenedesmus sp. NREL 46B-D3. Taxonomy (NCBI): domain Eukaryota; kingdom Viridiplantae; phylum Chlorophyta; class Chlorophyceae; order Sphaeropleales; family Scenedesmaceae; genus Scenedesmus; species Scenedesmus sp. NREL 46B-D3. The sequence continues at coordinate 52,268 of JACERP010000111.1, read as the reverse complement.
CCAACGGCAACGGCTGCAGCCAGAAGCTGCACGAGACAGCATGATGGCGTGTCCACCAAACAGCTCTTTTGATTGCGGCATCGCACAAGACACCACAGCATCCACCACTTGTCAGAGTTTCCCTGCCCTCTGTATCCAGCGCCGCCCAGCACCTATGAAGGTGCAGCGCATGCTCCCTCTCCAACTGCACCCGCCCACCTTGTGATCGCTGGCTGGGTCGCCCTCGGTGGTTACGCTGAGCCTGAAGGGCAGGCGCAGCGCGTGGCTGGTGCGGTAGTTGGCGAGCGCAAACTCGCCGTCGGGCGGCACCAGGCTGATGCAGCGCTCGGAGTCAAACGCTTCAAGGTTGGCCACCTGACAAGAGGATGAGGCAGCAGGCAGCGAGGTCGTAAGCGTGGGCTGTTGTTTGTGATGGGGTGTGCCGGGCCCCGTCCGTGCCTGAAGGTACGCAGGCGGCACCACAACACAACCATAATTGCTTCACAGAGAAGAGTGATGTACGATGATGACGCAGGAGCTGCACGCACCTCATGGAAGTTGACGTCGTCCAGGATGACGAGGCTGCTGTCTGACGCGTAGTCGCCCGCGCTGAACCCGCCGCCGCCGCCGTAGCCGGCGGCGCCGCTGTAGCCGCTGCCGTCGCGCCGTGTGATGAGCAAGTCGTCGTTGAGCTTGATCTTGATGGGCGGGTTGCCCGCCAGGTAGCTCTTGACCTGCACGCAGACAGACAGTTGTGTGAGTTGCATGCCCAGAGTTTGAGACTGAGAAGCCGGCTCATGGCACGGAGATGAAGAAGTGCGGCTCCAGGGTGGGCACTGCCGTGCAAGGAGCACCAGCAACAGGGAGACGCATCCGGCAGCAAGCGACCACATCAAAGCGGGAAGCGAGCTCTGTCAAACACTGACTGCGAAGCCGCACACACACAAGTATGTTTCTCTGTGATGAGCACACACAGCAGGCACAGCCAGGACTGCGGCAGGCACTATGAGTGGTGTGTTGTTTGTGAGCAGGTTCAGCGTGCAAGACGCAGGCACATCAGTGTCAGCGCCCCCATAAACAGCACACGCCTGTATCGAGCCGTCTATCTGGCTGCTGATGGCGTGTCCCGCCGCGTTGAAGGTGACCGCCAGCCGCTCCACCACGTCGACGTAGATCTCGTCGCGCCGCCTGCCGTCCGTGCGGTTGGTGTCCAGCACGCTCTTGAACACACCGGTCGGCCCCTTGGACAGGCCGAACAGCGGCCTCAACGAGGCCTGCAGCAGGTGCGGGGGGGCGGGTGCGGGCTTCATGCGCGTGGGACGGCTGGCAAAGGGGGTAGGTCCGCAGACCGGCAGGCATGTGCTGTCAATGGGCCCTTTGTGTCGCCAGACAGCGGCTGCAGCGGTGCCTGCACTAGTGTGACAGTGCGTGTATGTCGACAGCAGTCGCCAGGATGTGTGGCCATAATGCAAGCACATGCTTGCTGGAAAGCCTGGCCCGTGCACGTGCAGGTCGCTGCCGGGCGTCCACGCAGCGCGCAGCCGCGTCCGGTCCACTCACCGGCGGCGCAACAACTGTCGGCTCGTTGAGCACGAAGGTTTTGAGTGCCTCCGTGCTGGTGTTCTGTGGCAGGCCGTAGTCCACGACCTCATCCAGCAGCTCATAAATGAGCGGGAAGTTCTTGCGGATGGCCTCCTCACTGATGCTGCCGCAGTAGTCCTGCGGGCACAGCAGCACAGCAGCACAGCAGCAAGGCGTGGATGCTTCATGCTTCCCGCTGCTGCTGTGCGGATGGCCGCAAGTTATGGACGCAAGCAGCGTGATGAATGGATGTTCTGTTGTTCGTTTCCTCCGCTGGTGCTGCCACAAAAGTTTGCCCACCAAGCCACATGTGTTGTGTGTGTATGTGTGTCTGCGTGACAAGCTGTGCAACTGACTGTACACCGCACGCTGTGCGCGTTCACGCTCGAGCGCTTGTTCTTGCAGCTGCTGCAGCCACAAGAGCATCCACGCGTCATGGCAGCTGGCTGTTGCTGCTGCTGACTACCATAGCTGTGGCGCTGATGGCAGCAGCAGACACCTCAATGCACCACAACTTTTTGAGCCTGCTGCCGCCGTACGTCAGTCATGATGAATCTGCAGCAAACCCGTTGGTGCTGCCCATGCTGGTGCTGCGCCTGCGCCGCTGCCACTGCTGTGCTGGCCACTGCCTTCACTGCTCATGCTGTGTTCGCCTACAGAGCCCGTCTGCTGGCGCCAACCCTGCTGCTGCTGCTGCTGCTGCGGCGGCGGCGGCCACACCTTGATGATGACGCTGATGCGCTTCAAGAACTCCAGCACGAATGACGGCGACACATTGTCCCGTGTGGTGGCAACAAGATGCACGCCCCCATCCTGCAACATGCGCAATGCATCGGCAGCATTGACCCACTACGAGATGAGCAGCTGCACCAGCATAGACCGTATGTAAGCTGGTAAAGACAAGAAAGAGCATTCGCGCAAAGCAGCCTACACAACATTCACCAACGGTGCCTGGTACTGCATGAGGTTTCACCTGACGCGAAAGTGATACCATCGCTGGTGGCTGGCTGGTGGCCCTCACTGTTGTGCTGCATGCCCATGTGCCCCAGTAACAGCAAACACGTTCAACTGTGTGCGCAGTGCTGTGCAAATGGCGCACAAGAGATACCTGATGTTGCGCTGTGCAAGCGAACACATAGTCACTGCTGCAATTGCTGCTGCTGCTGCCACTGCCACCTGCAGCTGTTGGTACTGCTGAATGTTCACCTTGACACTGAGGTATGACACGCCGTCAACTAGGAAGATGGGTGGTGCCTCGTCTCCCGCTTTGTAAAACTTTGACGTGCGAAAGAACGTTTCGGTGCTGGTCTGCATAGGACAGATACACACATTGCAACACCACGGGTCCTTTTCAAGAGCAGGCATACAAGTCTGCCTACCAATTGCACATGCACCCACTGTGGATAGCACACATGTCGGTGCTTCTAACTTGAAAGGCTTGACAAACGCAGCCATGCATTCAAGCAGACATTTGAACATCCAAAAAGCAGCATGCACATGTACTGCAAGGTCAGCTGAAAGCAATTGCATGTATGACACCTGTTGCTCACTTTTGGCACGTTACCCAGGTAGTCTCTTCTGATTATCACATCACCTCTGGGGCTCAGGATAAAGAACTGCGAGATCATGGTGCACAGGCCCCCTTCCAGCTGCTCTACTGCTGCATGCTACTGCATTATGCAACCCAACCGCGGGTCCACCTGCCTGCCGTGCGCCTGCTGACCGGCCGGTCCTTGGCAACAGCAAGCTATATTTGACCAAAACGTTGAAACCGAGGTGGAAGAAGGATCTTGCCAGCCAGGAACGCGTGTCTCACACACCAGTGTTTGTATGAATAACCAGGACGGCGTGATCTGGCTTATAAGCGCTGCAATGAATGTTTCTTTTGTACGTATTGATCATTAAACATGTGACTGCACGCTTAAAGACGGACCCTTGAGACCTGATCAATCAGTCTCCACGTGTAACTGCTGCTGACCGCAGGAGTTACAATGCACACCCTGTTGAAACTAGAACAACAAGTAGACTATGCTCAATCAGCGCCAGCATGATATGCTCACTTACACAACTGACCAAGTGACTTGTCCCCACACTTGACCTGCCTTTACTGGCCATTAGTGTAGCAGCATCCGCGGTTGGTCTTCTCTCGTAACATTCTGATTACCTTACGTTACCTCCCAGATGTCCTGCTTCGTGCCGTGTGTCATATGTATCTATCCAAGGAAGCTGACTAAGGCAGCCCAAAGCACCAGCAGCAGGAGCAGCAGCAGCAGCAGCAGCAGCCAGCAGCAGCAGCAGCAGCAGCAGAGCAGGCTGAGCAGAACCCTGGGCGGGAAGCATGCTGGCCAGGCACAGTCGTAAGCTGAAGCTGGCTGATGCTTTGCCCATCTGGTGGAGAATAGCTCGCCAATGGTTCACAGGTACTTTCATTGGCGGATGTTTGCAGCAGGTGCTGTGGAGCTGGTGCTTACAGACTTGGGGGTCGTGTCAATCAGTTGCGATCGCTAGGACTTTTCCCACATCTCAGCAACATGGGATGGCTTGCAGCGTAATGGTTTGATGTTGGGCTCAAATGGCTTGTATGCGGCACTTGTGCCATCGCAGCACTGAAGCTGCTCGGCGGAAGTCATAGCGGCATCAGCAGAACAGTGCAAGCAACATGTGCTGCTACAGACTACAGCTGGAGCCACTTGAACCTGCTGTATGCTCCAGACAAGTTGACACCAGTAGTTGCTGACTCAGCATGGCTGCCCTCTCGGTGCTGCAGGCAGCGCCAAGTGGCAGGCCCGTGCGTATGTGCTGGCGTGTGCTGTGCTGGCCTGCCTGACCACATGGCTGGCAGTGCAGGTCTCGTACGCACAGAAGCACTTCAGCACTGGGCTGGCAGAGAAGGACCAAGGTGTGCTGCTGTGGCTGTGCGTTGAAGCTGCAGTCCACCGTGGCTGCCACCCTTGCTCTGCTGTACCTTTTGCAACCCCATCAGGCTGAAAGGGCAGCACCAATGGCAGCCCAGGCGTGCGCGAGCTTGGCATACTCATGGCGGTGAGCATCAGCTCAGGCTTTTAGTGCTGCAGTGTGCAGGAGCTGCCGCCTCTGCTGCCGCCATCAAAGCTCCCTTTGCCTCCCTGTCTGCCTGTCACAACTGTTGCCACGCCTGCCTTTGCTGCTTGCCTCCTTGTAAGCAGTCGCCTGGAAGGCTGCTGTGTGGGAGTTTGTGGGCATAATCTGCATAGCAGCGCCGCTCAGGGCGCTCGCCGTTTACACAGAGAAGCGCATGATCGCAACATGGAGAGCCTCGCTCAGCGAAGCGCTCATCACAGCCTACACCAGCAACAGGTGCTACTTCCACATGCAGCTAGCACGTGGCACAGAGGCAACGCCAGCCAGCAGCGACGCAGCGCAGCAGCAGCAGCTGGAGCGGGTACATGCGGCCGGAGATCTGCAGGACGCTGTTCCTGCAAGCAGTGCGAGCATGACACGGGCGCATGCAACTGTCCTGCAAGCAGTGGAGATGTCTGGCACGCAGCGTGCGGCTGCTATCCCCACTGGCAGGGCTGATAAGGACGTGAGCAGCGATGCTGAGCGTGCCAGGGCCCTGGCAGGCACGCCCAGCAAGCCTGAGTACGTGTGCGTGCCAGCACCCGCGCCTGATTTGAGCGGGGCATCCGCGTGCGTGGACAACCCGGACCAGCGCATCACGAACGATGTGGCAAACTTTGTGTCGACGAGTGTGACGTTGGTGCACCTGCTGGGCAAGAAGCTGCTCAACTGCATGGCCTTTGCAGGTGAGCAGACGTGGGTGGCAGAGCTGGAGTGTGCTTGCAGCTGGCTTGGTGAGCGGTTGCTGTTGCAGTGCTGCCTCTGCTGCTTCAAGACGATGTGCAGGCATCGAACATGGGTGTGGCATGCGCTGTCAACAGCACGGTGCCTGCAAGTGACGTGTGAGCGCATGCCAAGGAATGTGCGGGTCTGACGGTACCATGGGAAACCCCACTCTGTGCCCTCGCAGCAAGTCCGTTCCCTCACAGGAGGGTGAGCAGTTGCAGATCGATTAGCGCCTTCTTTTGATGTGCAAAGCTGCACCACAGCTCCCAGCACCATGGCGGCACTGCTCTGCGCTGGTCTCTCCTGCTCGCAGGCGTGCTGTGGTCCATCTCTCCTCGCCTTGTGCTGTTCCTGGTGGGCTACGCCTTCCTGGGCACGTTTGGCACTGCAGCCATGTTCGGCAGGGCGCTGACATCATTGCAGCAGCGCATCCTGAGGCTGGAGGCCGACCTGCGCTTCGGGCTCGTGAGGCTGAGGTGAGCGCGGCGCTGACGTAGCAGACACGCTGCTGCAAGACATGTAAGCGTATACGTACGCGGCCCATTTGGCGCAAAACGGAGGCGCGTGCACCAACAGCAGCCAGGGACATGACATTTGATGAGGCTGTTGCGGCGTAGGCTGGGGATGACGTTCGCAAGCCAGCTGTTGCGAGGTGTTGGCATCCCCCCTTCTGTATGTCATGCCTTGCTGCTGCGCAGGGAGAATGCTGAGGCGATTGCGTTCTACGGCGGTGACGAGCGCGAGGCAGCCGACCTGTGCCAGCGGCTCGCTGCCATGCTGGTGGTGCTGTTGCGGCGCATCCGCTGGCTGGGCTGGTATGAGCTGTGGGTGAGCTGGTTGGTGGAGCCAAACGTAGCCTGTGGCTTGCAGTGGCATTTGCAGGAGCCGTGTTTGCTGGCTTCTGTTGGTTGCCAGTTCTTGCTGGTGGGTCTGCTGACCCGGGCAACTGGCACACGTGCCAAGCCATCTCGCGATGAGCTGCAGCAATGAGACATGTTGGTATTTGGACAGCTTGGGCAAGGGACGAGCATCGTGCCTGCTGTTGCCGCCATGATGTGCAGCGCAGCTGCTGCACTTGGCCTTGGCCATCTGATGGCGCTGCTGGCTTGCCCTGTCTGCTTTGCATGCGGCTGCATTGCTGGTGTTCAGGTGACGGCATACCAGTATGCCACCATACTGTTGCCGTCCCTGGTTCTGGCGCCAGACTACTTTCAGGGCAAGATACCCTTTGGCACACTGACACAGGTGAGCACAGCGATAGGGTGCACGCTGGGTTGCTGATTGCTGATTGCTGATTGCTGATTGTTGCTGATCCTTGGCCCTGCAATGGCAGCCACGTTGTCCACATGAGAATGCGCAACGCTGCATTGACTCAGGCAAAGCGGCACAGAGTTGATCGTCAAGCGGCATGTGGCCTGGACCACCAAACACAACGTTGCATAGCATCTCATTGCTTGCGCTGCCTGCCAATGCCCAGGCCAGCTATGCCTTTCAAGTGCTGGAGGGTGCCCTTGGGCTCATCCTGGCCAAGCTTGACGAGTTTTCCAGCCTGGCGGCTGAAACCGTGCGTCTGGACGGCCTCCTCACAGCACTGCAAGCAGCAGATGTGGATGCAGGGGGTGGCGGCACTGTGCAGGGCTTTGACCAGCCGCCAGCAGCACCTGCAGGACTGAGGGGGGTCCTGGCAGGGCTGAGGGCTGGCGGGCTGGGTGGCAGGCGCAAGAAGGGCCCGACACGGAGTGGGATGGGTGCTGCAGAAAGCAAGGCAGCAGCAGCAGCGGCAGCGAGTGATGCGGAAGACGAAGAGGTGGGCGAGGCCACTGGGCTGTTGGTGCATGCAGACAAGGCCGGCAACCGGCGCGGCAGCGGCACGGACGCGGCAGCGGCGGCAGGCGCGGCTGCGGCTCAGCAGTGGGGCGCCGGCGGCGCCAGCGGCGGCGGCAGGGCTGGCGGCGACGGCAGCGGCGGAGCGGGCGGGCGGCCCTCGCGCGTGCTGCGGCTGATGGACGGCGCCTGCGCGGGGTTCTCCGCCGAGGAGCTGGCCGCTTGGGTGCCTGGCGGGCACCACCTGCCGACGTGCGTGTGCTCCGAGCTGAGCTTCAGCATCGCACCAGGTGGGGCGGGGAGCAGCTGCAACGGCAGGACAAGCTCAGGGGGCTGCCGGCACGCCCACTCTGCCACGTGCAATGCGGTGTCCAACGAGCATGGCTGCCGCTGTGCTGCCAATGAAACGCAGCTCCCATTGGGTCTGCAAGCGCGTGTCAATTCTGCCCAGTCTAGCTTGGCAAGACCTGCTGTCGGCCAGTCGTGCCGGTGTGTGCTGCCCCTGTAGCCCTGCATGGCGCGGTTCTGATGCATGGCTCTGCGCGCTTGATTGTGGGAGTGTTCCTGACGGCCCAACCCTGCCCGGTGCGCGCATGCAGGCGAGTCGCTGCTGGTGATGGGCCCCTCGGGCTGCGGCAAGTCCAGCCTGCTGCGCGTCATCGCGGGGCTGTGGACCGTTGGCAGCGGCACGGTGCGCGGGCCAGCCCCCCAGGCGCTGTTCTTCCTGCCCCAGGTGACAGTCCGCGGCCAGTGGCCAGCTGAGGTGCAAAAAAAAATCCTATTCCTATTCCTAAAAAATCGACACAAGGCAGCGCTGCATGCCAGGCAGCGGATGCTCACAGCCCGCCACCCAACTGCATGCAAGCTCCTGCTGTGCACACCCATAACAATCATATCACGCTGGGCGCACGGTGCAGACGTAGTGGGCACTGCGTCCAGTGAAGCGGCTTCAGGGGCGCCAGTCCTGTTGCGCCTACGAAGCACGAGGCAGCTGGCTGCGCATGCACACGCATATGCTGACACTCACACCCATACTAGGCTATATGAAAGTGTGGCTCAGTACCTGCTGGCAGTGGCACCTTGCTGGCACAGTGGCAGTGCTTGACAGATGGCATGCTGTGCTGCCGCTGCTGCTGTGTGTCTTGCAGAAGCCGTTCATGCCCCTGGGCGACCTGCGCCAGCAGCTGCTGTTCCCAGCATCCTGGTCCAGTGACCGTAACAGCAGTAGTGCATCTTCAGCGGCAGCAGCAGCAGAAGCAGTGGCTGCAGAGCAGCAGGAAGCACCAGTGAGTGCCACCGCAGGCTCTAGCAGCACATGCATCAACATGGGCGGTCTAAGTCTCAGCAGTGGCAGCAGCACGGATGTCCAGCTGGAGCAGCTGCTGCAGTTGGTGCGGCTAGGCCACCTGCTCACTAGGTTTGAGTCGGGGCTGGATACGCAACTGGACTGGGCAGCAGTCCTCAGCCTGGGTGAGCAGCAGCGTGTAGCACTGGTCCGGTTGCTGTACCATAAACCACAGCTTGCGTTCTTGGACGAAGCCACATCAGCGCTGGACCCAAAAAGTGAGGCTGTGGTTTATGGTTTAGTGAGGCAGGCATGCAGCAGCTACGTGAGCGTAGGGCATCGGTTGCAGCTGCTGGAGTGGCACAGCCATGTGCTGGTGTGCTGTGGCCAACCAGGCGCAGGCCAGTGGGAGAAGTACACAGCAGCAGACTACAAACAGCGGCTTGCAGCAGGGCTAGAGGGATGAGCGTGCTCACTTTGATGTGCTTTGAACAACGACTCTGATCCAGAGAAGCTGTAGTGGCCTTGCTGGCGGGAGGGTCACAGGTTGGTGTTCAGCATGCCGATGGCAACCTCGTCGTCCAATGTTCTGCTGGCGTCTAGTTCATGGTGACAGGCGGACGCTGCGTAACTGCATGTGTTTGCTAAATTCTGAGGTTGGTTCAGCCATTGAGTGTGTGACTGCACCAGCTGCCGACACTTCTGCATCCACCTGCCGTCCAAAGTGGCACTCGTCGTCGGAGGCAGACACAGCTGTTACGCATGACACAAAACAGCGCGACGACTCTATTTCGATGCAAACTCACCTCCCAGATGTAGCTGGACGTACTTCAATCACCCAAACCACTGCAGCGCGAACATGGCAGGGCACATGAAAATCGCACACCGCGGCCTGGGGCTGCTGCTTTGCCTCGCCGGTCTGCAGCTGCTGGCACATGTGCAGCTATCATGGGGTTATACGGAGCCGGATCAACGTGCGTGCGGGTGTGGTCCCAAGGATTAATAGCTTCAGCAGCAGCAGAGGACAACCATCCAAAGGAACATGCCTCAGGATTCCAGCAGAACCGGACAACCTGTCTGCGGCAGCACTGCACTGATTTGCTGGGACCTGCACGCCAATCTGCATGTCAACACTGCAGCATCCTGCTCTGTATGACAGCTACGCTGCAGCAGGTCATGCAAGCTGGCACACGGTACCTGTGTGACACTGTGTGGGCGCCTCGCTGTGCATTCTCCCCTTGCCAACTGTGCTGGGCACTGCAGAGTGTCATCACATTGAGCGTGGGGTGGAGACAGTCACCCACCATTGCTGTTGCCTGTTGCATTCCTGCAGTTGCCAGGTTCATTGCGCTGAGGGACGCGATGAACACCCGCAGCCCTTACTGGCGTGCTGCCACCAGCAAGTGGACCTGCCCCACCCCCCCGGCAAACTCCGACAGCACGTGCGACCCCTGTGGCCGTGACGTGGAGGGTAACTGGTACCACATGCACTGCAGGGGGCAGAGCACAGGTGTGTGTGCACATGCAGGTGCAGCACGTGTGCAATCTGTTGCACAAATGCATGTTCAGTCCTGATACTGGGTTTCCCAGCACGTGTTTGCGCTTGTGAGCGCTGGCGCCAGCTTGGCGCTGCGGCCAGTCTGTCAGCGCGCTAATAGAAGATGGTACGGTGACAGAGGCTGTGTACATGTGTGCTGTGCTGCCAGCACCAGCTGTGCTTGATTAGCACGCCGGAAGCAGGTCGGGGACACCAGCTGTGCTTGCCTTGCATCAAGGTGCTGCTGCAATCTATAACACAACCAGCTGGACGTTTGCTTGCCATCTGATCAACTACTGCTCAACTACTGTGCCACTGCAGGGTGGGGTGAGTCTGGCGACGGCATCATCGACGGAGTTGTGACAAGCTCCCACATCACTAGTGAGAAGGTGCGTGCAGCGCGAGTGCAGGACTGTTAGCAGCTGCAGCGTAAGCACTGCTTTTGACACGCACATCTTGGGTGTTTACAAACATCAACGACTGTCATATGTATTGTCATTGTGATGATTGTCTGCGTGTGCACGTGCACAGCAACCTTTGCATTTACCGCATGTGCTGCTGTCCAGGCATCCTGGAGCGCACTGCTGCGCTTGCCTCCTGGGCAAGCCACACCTGCCGCATGCACACAGCTGGCTGCCAACGCTGCGGAAAGAATGATGCATGAAGTCTGCATGCTGTTCAGGTGAATGGCCCCGTGCCCAAGGAGATGTGTGTGCTGCAAGGCCTGCGCGAGTACGACTTTGGCGGCCGCGAAGGGCTGGGCTACCTCACAGGTTAGGGCAGGCAAGCAGCGGCAGCGGCAGCAGCGGCAGCAGTGACAACGGCAGCAGCAGCAACGGCAGCAGCAGCAGCAGCAGCAGCAGACACAGCACCCTGCATGGTAGCAGCATCACCTTTGCTCAGCTGCAGTCAGGTGCAACTGCTGGCCGCGTTGCAGGCTGCAGCAGTCAGTGCGGTGTGGCAAGGGGGTTGTGCCCAACCTGTGGCCAGGCAATACACTGCCCAGGTGCTTGGGGTGTCCCGTTGCGCGTGCATTTGGCAGCACCTGGCAACGGCAGCAGTGCAGCATTCGGTGGTGATTGTCGGGCAAGTGCACAGTGCAGCGGCCCAGTCAGGACAGCCCAGTTGTTGGTGCACCATGGGCAGCTTAGTCCGACGTCACTGACACGGTGTTAGCTGATGCCGCAATGCTGGGATCTGCTGCCGCTGCTGCTGCTGCTGCTGCTGCTGCTGCTGCTGCTGCCGCTGCTGGTGCAGGCCCAATTCCCACTTGGCTTGGCAAGTGCTTCCCAGGCATCGAAGAGTTGGACCTCAGCAACAACAGGGTGAGCGCACTGCAGCATGCACGCGTATTCTATCGCATGTTTTGCAGCAGGATTTTGTCTAAGATATTGCAAGTGTTGCTGCTTGTTCATGCTCCCAAACACCACAATGCTTTAAAACAAGCATGAGTCATCTAGTGATACACAGCCAATCCATAATGACTCAAGGACAAGGCAACAACCATATAACCCTATTGACTACATGTACTACAGGCAAGTACACGTTTTACTTCATTTTGAACCAATCCCATAGAACTCCTCATCAAACTTGTTACAGCACCAACCCACAACAATATTGTACGTGCATAAACACTACATCCCCAAATCCTATTTGTACGTGCGATTATAAAAATTCCAGCAGTTACCAAAGTTGCCGCATGAATCAAAGCAGAGACAGGAGTAGGACCCTCCATAGCATCAGCTCTGCCCCCCTCCCCCCCTTCATTTTTACTGGGACACTGTTCGACTCCAGGAGCCAATGTGTGGCTCCTTGCGGGGTGGGTCAGTGGGCCTACTTTGGTGTTCGGTAAACGGTAACCGGCATATGCAGCATGCCAAGCTCACGATCTGCAAGCGCGCAACGGGAGCCGCACCTGTGTGCGGGCTGCGACCTGGTTGCGCAACAGGGGGCTGATGCCGAGGGGTGGCGCCCTCTGCCTTCAACTTGGGCTAGCCGCATGGTGTGCCTGCGCGGCTCAAAATGCGGCTCAAATTTTTATGAAGCTGCCTGCTGGTAACTGCCAGGGCATGCAAATCTGCAAGTGGTTGCTTGCCCTGCTTACAGCCGCCGGCATTCCTAATGCCATGATGTAGGAATGCCGGCGGCTTTACGCAGGGCAAGCAAGCACTTGCAGACTTGCATGCCCTGGCAATTATGTGTTCATTAGCACATTGCACACCGAGCGCTGCCTGACAGGGCAGGGTGCTACTTGCCCTTCGAGGGTGTCGTTGCGGCACCTACAGGCAGCGCTGGGATTGCGCAAGCCGTGGCCTGTGCATTCGAACTATGGTTGCTGTCCTGGACTGTCGTCAGGCGGTGCACCGCCAGCAGTTGCCCTTGCTCACCCTGCTGCCTGTTGTGTGTCTTGCTGTTTGCGCGCTGCTACGTGCTGCTGCAGTTCACTGGAACACTGCCAGAGTACATTGCCAGCCTCCCTTACTTGACAGGTATGTGTTTCGTGGACGGCTGTGGCAGTGCCAACCACCAGGCAAGTTACCACAGCTGCGCATTCAAAGTAGACAGCAAGCATCTGCACATGTCTTGAACACCGCATTCGTTGTCCTCATGGATTTTGGTTGCTAGGTATCTGCTGCTGCTGTTGCTTCACCTGCTCTGCAGAGGCCAAGTTTGAGCACAACAACCTCATCGGCACCATCCCTGAGGCGTTTGGCACCATGAGCAGGGGCGTGCGGCGCTTCCAGGTGGACAACAACCACATGACGGGGACCATCCCGCAGTCATTCACGTGAGGGGCTGGGCGGTGTGTTGCAGTTGGAGCTTCTTGGCAAACACTACTGCCAAGCTGATGTGGAGTTGGGCTGCCTGCAAGGGCTAGGGCCGTACTTGTGCCAAGGCACGCTGCCTGGCCAGATTCAGGGGTCATGCGCCATGGTTCAGTGCTTCTCCATCCTGCTGGTGGATGTGCAGGCAAGGCCGGGAGGCGCTGCGTGCGTGTCTGGGGGGGGGGGCGCTGGAGCTGCATGTGTGTGTGCGTGGGCGCGGTTGCGGGCGTGGGTGCGTGTGGGTGCCTTTGGGTGGTGCTTGTGCATGTGTGAGTGTGTGTGTGTGTGTGTGTGTGTGTGTGTGTGTGTGTGTGTGTGTGTGTGTGTGTGAGTGTGTGTGTGAGTGTGTGTGTGTGTGTGTGTGAGCGTGTGTGTGTGTGTGTGTGTGTGTGTGTGTGTGTGTGTGTGTGTGTGTGTGTGTGTGTGTGTGTGTGTGTGTGTGTGTGTGAGTGTGTGTGTGTGTGAGTGTGTGTGTGTGTGTGTGTGTGTGTGTGTGTGTGTGTGTGTGTGTGTGTGTGTGTGTGTGTGTGTGTGTGTGTGTGTGTGTGAGCGTGTGTGAGCGTGCGCGCGAGAGCGCGCGAGAGAGCGCGAGAGTGCGCGAGAGTGCGCGAGAGTGCGCGAGTGTGCGCGAGTGTGTGTGTGTGTGTGTGTGTGTGCGTGTGTGTGTGTGTGTGTGTGTGTGTGTGTGAGTGCGTGTGCACGTGTGCGGCGACTGGCGTGTGGCGTGTGGCATTGCATAGCACTGCCAGCAGCCCAAACTGGCGCGTGGCAAGCACGTAACAGGCACTGCGCCTGCGTATGTCCACAACATGCTGCCTGATGGTTCCTGTTGCTGAGCATGCCATCGCAGTTGCAGTGCCGCAATTGCAGCATTGCCACACCTGCCGCTCCCGTGCAGCCGCTCTGTGGGTAAATGTGTTCTGCCGCAGCGGCTTCTATTCAGGACGTGCGTAAGCTGACACACACATCGCGATGCGTCTGTATGCTGCTCCTGCTGCGGCCGCACGCCTTGCTGCTGTTGGCGTCGCAGGCGCTCGGCAGCGAACCTGACGCAGTTCCACATCGCGAACAACGACTTCAGCGGCAACTTGTCCATGCTGGTCGCCGGCCACTTGACGACCGTCATGGTGCACAACAACCCCCAGCTTTGCGGCATGGTGCCCGCAAACGTACGCTACGCCAAGGACTACAACCCCGGCGGCACAGGGCTGGGCAAGCCCTGCGCCACCAGCTGAGCTGTGCATTCATTCAATGGTTGTCAAAGTGTACCGCTTAATCATCCAATGATTGATTGTTATACGCACGCAGCACTGCTGCAGCGCTGCAGGGGGTGCAAGCTGAAGGCGGTGGTGGGTGCAGTTGTGCGTGTGGTATGCTGGTGCGTGCGCAAGCGCCGCACCGCAGCAGCCAGCAGCTGAGGCTGCGAATTGGACGGTTGCCAGCGGCACAGAAAGTTGCGATTACCTCTGTACCCACTGAGCCGTGTGTGGCAGTGGCGGTCATGGTTTACGCTGCAAGGTGGGACGCCCATTGGCGGCGTGCATGAGCTGCCTAGCTGGCTTTGAGCCAAATCGGGTTTACAGATTGCAAGCATGGTGCAGTGTAATAGGTGTCCATTCGTTATGTTGATGTGTGTGCAGTATGTTGGCCATGCCATGGCAAGATAGTGCCATGATGCAGCTAATACAAAGGCAGTACAGGTGTCGGTGTGGTGGCAGGGGTGCCTCCTGATGTCTCCAACAAGCGTCCAGTTGTTTACGTGATAGGTAGCCGTAGCTGGTAACTCTCAAGTGTAAACGTGGGGCTTCTGGCGATCATCGCGGCCTAGTGCATGCGCCAGACAGTGCCAGGCATCAATGGCAATGAGACCTTGTCAAGATCTGGTAGCACTTGCAATTGAGTGGCGTGGGACTCCTGATCGATTGACATCAATCAAACGACTGACTGGCGTGGGACATGCCTGCGCAACATTGCGCAGGCAATTGCTGCCTCTCAGGCCGCAAGCTTGTCCCCTCAGTGAGGCAAGGCTTGTAAAAGAACGAGTTTTTAAACGGCTCCTGGGCTCCAGGTAAATGCAAAACTGCGCACCTCAAGCAATGCTGGACCAGGAGACCCCCGCCCAAGTTCTCCTGGTGCTCCGAGTGGGCTGCCATGCAGGCACGCATTCCTGCAGCAAGGCCTCAAATATCCAAACATACCTGTAGCGCAGAGAATTGAAGGGCAGAAGTGTCAACGAGTGCACACCCCGGGCGGGGAGGCACCCGTGACACCTGCGCACCACCTTGAAGTAGGCTCCAGTAGACCCCATGTCAGAGCCCGTCATGACAATAACACTCGCAGCAAAAACGCAGCAGCAGCATGTACACACAATCAGATGTTTATGATTGAAGTAAGCAACAACAAATATGACTGTGCATACGCAGTGGGCACTCTGCTAGCCAGGTGCTCCCCACTGCTGTACTCGCATAGCACATATGCATGTTGAAATGGTGTTGTTCATCACAACTGTTCTGCTGCTGCTGTAGCTGCTGCTGCTGCTGCTGCTGCTGTAGTTGCTGGAAAAACAACGAATGTTGGGACCAACATCCATGTGATGCTGGCATGGAAGCAATTGTTGCCATGACTGTGTACACTGCCGGACACTGGTTGCTGCTGCTTCTGCTGCTGCTGCTGCTGCTGCTGCTGCTGTCCTGTAACACGCCCAAGCTGCTGCTGCTACTGCTGCTGTCTCATCTGGTGGATTTTGTGCATCCTGAGCCTGGAAGGTAGCAGGCTCACCCCATAGCAACACAAGCCTCGTTCACCCAACAAACGAGCTGCTAGGCACAAGTGAACAATGTAATCACAACGGTAATGTAACAAGCTGAAAGAGTACATATGCCACAGTCATCAGTGTAGCGAGGTCTTCGGTTGCCCACGTCTTGGCTTGATCCCTCCGGCTGACTGTCCACTGACAATATCGCAGTTGCCATCTTCCACGGAAGCGCCATAGCCAGACAACAAGAATATTACGATTAAAATCTTTAAATGCAACCTAAAGTACTATGATGGGTCGCACCTGTATGTGGCGTGCTCTTGGAGTCCAGTACCATCCCCCATCATCGTTGTCACGTCGTTCTCACCTTGATTGTCGTAGACAATTTACATGTACTAAAATCCGAATGTCTCCTGCACCCAATATGTTAGGGCCCCGTCCTCATGCCTGCCCTGGTGGCGATGAGTTGCCACTTAAGGCGGACGAGGATTCAACAACGCTGGGCACCGGCATCTCCCGCTAAGGAGAAATGCCGATGTGATTCCCCCCGCATTATGGGTGTGCAGTGTGACTCTTTCCGTCTACGAGCTACCCAAAGGCATCCGCAGGCAGTTCAAGGATGTAAAAGAACGAGTTTTTAAACGGCTCCTGGGCTCCAGGTAAATGCAAAACTGCGCACCTCAAGCAATGCTGGACCAGGAGACCCCCGCCCAAGTTCTCCTGGTGCTCCGAGTGGGCTGCCATGCAGGCACGCATTCCTGCAGCAAGGCCTCAAATATCCAAACATACCTGTAGCGCAGAGAATTGAAGGGCAGAAGTGTCAACGAGTGCACACCCCGGGCGGGGAGGCACCCGTGACACCTGCGCACCACCTTGAAGTAGGCTCCAGTAGACCCCATGTCAGAGCCCGTCATGACAATAACACTCGCAGCAAAAACGCAGCAGCAGCAGCATGTACACACAATCAGATGTTTATGATTGAAGTAAGCAACAACACTTGTCATATGACATGCATGTTGGTGATGCGCGAGGCAACCCGCTTGGCCAAAGGCCTCCCACAGCGATGACATGCCTGCAGCTGTACTGAAAGCTTCCAAGCTGGTTTGATGCCTTCCTAGTTGCAGCTTGTAAGAATGTGCAACCTGTCCCATGGGCCTAGTTGCACGCAGTGCGAAGCACCTTTCAGGATTTCCAGTCGCAGTTGACTGCTGTTTTAATACAATAGTTCCTATTCCCGATTGCACATCAGTCGATGCACCTGCCTCTGCAGCCTGCAGGCAGCGCCGGCCATCAATGGTTTCACGGGACACTGCCGCCTGTTACAACACAGCGCAAAGCGTCAAAACTCTTCAACTTCAACACCTTCCAGCTCGAGCTGCTGCTGCTGCTGCTGCTGCTGCTCGACGCTGTCAGGATCGGCTGCATCCACGGCAGCCAGTGGCAGATCAGCCGAGCTTGCAGCACCACTGCCAGAGCCAGCACCTTGTAAGGCCTCAACCGCAGCGCCAACAGCATCACTTGCTGCTGCTGCTGCTACAGCACCAGCCACCCCAGGCGGTTTCCTGGGCGGCCTGCCGCCCCCCACCCGTGCAGCCTGCTGGCCTGCAGCAGCACCAGCAGCCGCACCAACGGCAGCAGCCGTGGCCGCCTGCTTCGCCTCCGCTGCACGCATCCTCTCCACTATATCCTTGGCGCTGCCAGCAGCCTGCCCCGGAGCCGTGCCGGCACCAGGAGCAGCAGCAGCAGCAGCAGCAGCAGCAGCAGCGTCCCCGCCGTACTTGCGCTGCAGCTGCAGGCGCGTCCACATGTTGCCCAGCAGCCGCCGCCAGGCCGTCTCCGCCTCCTGGCGCTGCCGCCGCTGCTCCGCCGCTGCCTTGTCGGCCTGGCGCTGCAAGTGCAGCTGCACCACAGCCTCCTCGAACTCCTGCGGTATGCAGCAGCGGCACAACTGCAACTGCTCAGGATGAGCTACATCTAGAAAGAGAAAACAATCAAGCAGTAGCAATAAGTGGGCCGCCAAGCACGATGCAGCGTGAAGGAACACAACAAGCTCTTGAGACGTCAAGCTGCCTGCAACATGCAGCAGCCGAGGAGCTGCTGTTCACGCAACACACCGTACACCCGCACCGGAGACAGCAGGCAGTGCTGACAAGGCACACCCAGCAGCTGCATGCAGCGCTGGCCTGGGCGCACCTCGCACACGACCACGCCCAGGATCTTTGGCAAATTACGGCCGCCCTGCACGTCGAAGCCAACAAGCGCCGGCGCGTAGTCGACCCCCAGGCTGCGGCAGGCAGCGGCAGCGCCAGGCATCGCCACGTGGCGGGTGCCTGCAAGGCAGCGGGGCAGCGTCAGGAGTGCAGCAGGTTGGCGCGCATGACTGTCAGCTTCGTGACGTAACAGATGGCCAGTGTGGCGGCCCAGCTGCGGCTGAGCAGACTGCTGGTGCAAGCGCCGCGCTTCACAGAAAGCGTTGCATCACTCACAGGACACACAGCACACATGTGCTGTGCATTACCTGGAGCGCAGGAGCCGTTGAGCACTCGTTCATTCACACACAGCACACATGTGTTCGCCTTGTGTGGTGCAGGCCACCTCATGCACGGCCGGCGCGCAACTGATTGCTCCGAGAAAGGCGAGTTCAAGAAAGCAGGTCGGGGCGGCACGGCACAACACTGCGAACCCAAGCTCACCTCTCGGCAGCGACTTGGCGAAGGGCGGCGCCTCCACGTTGCCGTGCTCGTTGCGCGGCACCTTGCCGTCCGCAGCCGGCGGGGGCTCCCACTCCTCGGTCTGCCACAGCCCGTAGAGCTGCTGCACGCCCGCGCCATCGCCGTCACCGCCACCTGCTGCTGCTGCTGCCGCCGCTGCTGGGAGCTCCCCATCAGCGTCAAAGTCGTCAGCACGACCTGCCGCTGCCGCGCCACCCCGCACGCCAAGGTCAGCCGACCCCGCCGACTTGCTCCGCTGCCAGGCACCCCAGCCGCCCCTCAAGCCGCCGCCCCTGCCGCCCCTGCCGGCGGCTGCTGCGGGCGCTGCCCGCTTCCTGGCCAGCTTGGCGGGCTGCGGCAGCTGGCGCTCCTGCACGTCCCTGCCGAGGCGGCGCCAGTGCTGGCGCGTGTGCAGGTCCTGCAGGTCGCTGCGCGAGTAGTAGGGCTCGCCCTTGTGCAGCCCCAGCTTGGCCGCACCGGGCAGCAGCGCCTGCGCGGTGGCGCGCGCAGTGCCAGCGGCACGGCAGCAGACAAGGCGAGCAGACGATGAGATGCAGTACGCACGCACGCACACAGGCACCCTCGATGCTCGCGTGCGCACACATGTGCGCAAACAGGGGGGGTGTTGAGCCGCACTCAGCCGGGGAAGGCCACCCGAGTTCGGCAGCAGGTCTGGCAGCAGCGCCTGTGCAGGTGAATGCAACGCAATGTGATGAAAGCAGCGCGACATGACAGAACATGACAACAGTGCAAAGTTAGCTCGCTCGTGTGTACGTGAACCAGAGTGCAGCTCATCAACAGCAAAGGGTAGACAGGACAATGGCTGCATGGCCAGTGGCTGTGACACAGCTGACCAGCAGCAGCAGCGGAAGCAGCAGCCGCTCATGCCCTTCCAAACACGCCCCATCTACGTAAAGCAGTCCTCGTCGGGCGCGCACCTGCTTCTGTGGTATGTGTCGCGCCAGCACGTACAGCGGGTGCGCCTTGAAGCCCTCCACGGTGCTCGGCGGCTGCGCGGCCTGCCTGGCAGCAGCAGCAGCCAGCTCAGCATCCTCACGCGCAGCTCGCAGCGCGGCATCCCCACCAGCTGCTTCGCAACCAGCAGCGTCCCCGGCTGCTGCTGGATGCGGCAAGCTTGGCTGCTGCTGCTGCTGCGGGGCCTGCTTGCTGATGTCTCCTGCTGCTCGCACCTCTGCCTGCTTCGTCTTTCGCCGCGTGGCCGGCCGCTGCTGCTGCTCGTCCCGCTGCTGCTGTATGGCTGCAGCAGGCTGTTCCTCTGCTGCCGCTGCTGCTGCTGCTGCTGCTGCTGCTGCCAGGGGTGGCTGTGCGGCCATCTGTGCTGCCAGGCGGCGTGGCAGGTGTGCTGCTGTGCTGCGCAGGGCCACCATGGTGTCGGTCCACCAAGCCTCGTCCCGCACTTTTTGTTCTCTGTGTGCTTGGCAGCATACCTGCCAACACGAGAGCACGGCAGGGCACGTGCACAGCAACGCAACGGTCAATGCCGCCATGCGACGGCCGGGCGGCCCGCCTACGGGCACGCAGAGCCCATGGTGTGCTGCTGGTGGGCACTCTGCAACCTGGATGGCTGCACTCACTGCCTAGAACTTGTACACGTTCCTCTTTCTCCACCCAGAGATGTTTTTAGATAATGCAAAAGACACGCGCCCGCAGGCACGCGCCCGCACGCGTCAAGTCCAACACCGTCACCCTGACCTGCAGGGCTGACAGCACCATCATGTCGTGCTGGCCTGCACGTGCGGCCCTCGCTGCTCGTCGTGCAGTTTCACGCCACATGCAGCTGGCCTCCAGCGATTGCAGCACCCGCCTGCCAGGTGGGTGAGGCGCGCGAGCCCGATGCCGCAACCCGCGGCTTTTCAGGAATGACTGATGGGATGCTTACATGGTTACATTGACAGCTAGTATTGGTGAATGTAATGCAGCTGGGCTGCGCTGCCGCCTGCCGCGCCGCACCCACCGCGAGGTGACGTCCTTGGGTGCGCCAGCCTGGCACGCCACCACATACGCCAGCGGCTGCTGCCGCGCCGTGGCCGCCTCCACCACGCCCGGCTGGTCCCAGCAGCCCAGCAGCCCGTCGGCATGCAGCCACCTGCCGCTGGCGCTGCTGCCGATGTAAACCTCGGACCAAACCCTGGGCACTGAACCCAGCCCCGTGGGGTTCGGGGCCCAGAGCCAGCCTTTCGGTGTCGCGGCGGCCGATTGCTGCGCTGCTGCTTTCAGCGCTGCTGGTGATGCACCTTTCTGTATTAATCCACGAGCGCGCCGCAACCTGGCGGTTGAGGTTTAGGGTTTGGTCTAGGGTTTGTCCTGCTGCTGCTGGCTTGGCCGTCGGGCGGCCTTGCAGCTGGATTGCTGTTGTTGCTGGGGCTCTGGAGGTGCCCACCAGCACTGCTGGTGGGCGCTGCAGTGCCATGTGCAGCTGCAGCAGCTCTGCCGTGTGCTTCTGCTGCTGTACTGGCCATCGCCATCGCCAGCTGCCGCTCAAACTCCTCGTCACCCTTGCGCATGCTGCGCTGCTCACCTCCTGCGGCTGCTACTGCTGCTGCTGCTGCTGCTGCTGCTGCTGCCTCACTTGCTGCAGCCCTGTCCACTGCTTGCTGATGCTCAACCTGCTTGCTGCTGCTTCGCCGCTGCCGCTTGCCAGTGCTGCTGCTACCATGATCAGCCCCTGCACCTGCAGCAGCACTGCCGCCGCCGGCAGCTGCTGCACCAGTGCTGCCAACGCCAGCAGGGGTGCGGCCACGCTTCTTGCCTGCCTTGCCGGTGCCTGCTGCAGCTACTGCTGCTGCTGCTGCTGCGTTTGCTGCCGGCCTGGTCTTGCTACTGCTGCTGCTGAAGCTCTTGCCTTGCAGCAGTGCCTCTACCGCTGCTGGCTTAAAAGGCAGAGGCTGTAGGCTCCTGCCAGGCATAAGCACGGGGGACGTGCAGTGCGAGAGTCCTCAGCATGCCAAGGAGTGAGGTGCAAGAAGGGAAAGGCATGAATGGCGGTGTGCATGAAATGCTGCAGCAGCTGCTGCTGCTGCTCATCAGCAGGTGCTGCTCCTACCTTACATGCACAGCATCACCGATTTACTGCATCATCTACAATGCTGCTGGCTGCCATCCCCACCACAAAACAGAACAAATAAATTTTGGTTCCGTGCTGCAGCCCCAGAACGGCGGGTCGCGCACCAGACGCTGCGCGTGAGGAAGCCCACTCCTCGCAGTGCAGCCACCAGCAATGTAGCCAGCTGCTCGCAGCTGCCACGCCGGTCAGCCACGCAGCCCAGCAGCTGCTGCTGCACTGACACAAACCCAGCACCCATGCCTAGATCCTGCAACACCTCCTGCTGCCAGCCACGTCCTGCTGCTGCTGCTGCTGCTGCTGTCCTGCTGTTGCCGACTTGCTGGGACTGCTTCAAATGTGGTACTGCTGTGGGTGTGAACGTGCGGTGGAACCAGCGCAGCAGCCCTGGCAGCCATGCTGCAGCGCTAGGGTCCTCGGAGGTTGCTGCTGCTGACGCTGCATCTAGCAGTTCGCCCGGCAGCATCGACAGCAGCAGCGCCTGCGCAGCAGCAGCACCAACGGTGACAGCGGAACAAGCCCGAATGGTAGGCTGGCAACGTCAGGATGCAAAGTTTGAAGTTGTGAGGTGCACAGACCTGGCCTGGCTGCGATCATTGACTACACATGTACAGCCATACTTTGCTGCAGAAATGCACCCAAGCAAACACAGCCAGCCACGATGAGTGGAGTGCCACAGGAATGCAAGAGCAGGCTGCTGCAAAGCTGCCAGAAACAATCAATCTGCCGACCCTTTGGAGGACCCAGCGACACTTAGTTGCTGCTGACGACGCTGCGCTGCCTGTGGACGTGGCAAACACAAAGGATGCAGCACCCTGAAGCATGCACAGCAGTCACTGTGGCAGTCACTGTGCCATGCAACCAGGCACCGCCCACCTGCAACTCGCTGCTGGATGCTGCTTGGTCATGCAGCAGAGCATGCGCCAGCAAGCACAGCGCATGCACGCGGTGCACCTGCATCGGCACAGCTGACGACGCTTAGGGGGCGAGCTGTGGAGAAGAGAGTAAACCGGCTCCAGCTGACTAGTGCTTGTCATTGCCAAGTTGGACAAACAACTCCAGTGCTAATGCTAAACAGTGCCAACGTACTGATCCTGAACATGCAGGCGAAAACTGTAGGTGGAGCGGCGTGACACCAGCAGCAGCTGCAGGCATGCCATTGCGGCAAGGCATGCTGCTGCTGAGCTCCAGCTCCAGCTTGTCCTGTGCCAGTCCGCCCTGCCGGTAGTGCTGGGTAATGCGCTGGCAGCTGTGATTGCAGTGCTGCTGCCGCTGCTGCACACCTCAAGTGCTGCCTCGCGCTCCTGCTTGGTGTAGGTGCGGCCTGGCGCGCCTTTGCGTTTGCGACCATCGGCTGTTTCTGAGTCCTCTGCATCACCTACATGTGCATTATAGTGCGCAAAACATAAGGCTTAAACTTGCAAAGGACGTGCATCAGGCTGCTTGCCCCAGGGGCGCCTCATGCACAGGAGCAGATGAACACGTGGTATGTTGAGGATGCTGCACACTGAGCAGGTGGCACAAGTGCCTTGTCACCAAGGTGACGATAAGGATAAGTGAGACGCCATATCACATGCCTTTGAGATAAATATGCATATATGGGTGTGTGATGGTGCTGTGCCTTGCCTGTCAGTTTGATGGTGATGTCTCCGTGGTGCTGGTCAGCAGCACTTGCTGCAGCTGCAGGATGCTCAATCTTTTCCCATTCATCCTCAAACTCAATGTCGCTGTCTTCCATCATTGATGCAACACAAGTGCCTGGCAACCTGGCAAGCTGGGTGTATGGCCGAAGCCTGCACGGGCCTGAGGCCCGGAGAAGAGCCACGACGGTGGCAACACGTAAACATGATCACAGGTTCAGCAAGCTGCATTGCAACTCTGCAGACGATGAGTGGATCAGGGTTTTGCGCACGTATAGTCTGTTTTTGGACCATGGCAATTTTTTTGTCTTAAGTTTAATTTGTTTGGAATGGCGAGACGTGGCACTCCGAAAGGAGACTGAAGGTGTTCCCGCGTAACAGTCATCACATTGTTTGAACACACAATGGCATCACAACAAGACCATAGCGCACACACCCTTTGCACAGCCACGTTAGTACCTTGACAAGCTCGTTGCGTGCCTCCTAGTCTTACAGCCTCTTATTGAAAGGCCACAACTTGTGTATCTGCCCGTCACGCACGTTACCATGGATGTGGACGACCCATTTGGCTATATGAGTTTTGAAAGAGTGGAATCTGCCGCTGCTTGCTCTGCCGCGGTCCAGCCTGATGGATATGCTTCACCTGCACGCTACCAGGTGCGTCACGGACCACGCACGGCGTGATGCATGCCCTCAGCCACAGATTATGTTTAGTTGTATGATTTCCGCAACTCCACAAGAGCACTGTGCCACTCACGGCGTGGCTGTGCGCCCGTGCTACGGCAAAGGTCTGACAGCTAGCCCTGTGTGGTAACGTGTTGCAGGCTCGCAGCCCGGTTGATTCAGGCAGCGAAGATGATTCTGGTACACCTAAGGCGCCGCGGCTTCCGTTTGAAGGCAGGCCTGGCAGGCCTTGCCCTGGTGCACCGAAGAAAGGCCGAGCGCCGTTCAGCCATTTCGACGTGAGTATGGCTTGGTTGGGCGTGCTATTGATGACAATATATGTGCAGGCAAATCTTGACGCTCTAGAAGGCCTTGTAAGGGGTAATGCTGCAACATGAGGCCCAGTCACGTCAACCACCCTGTGCTAAAGCAGCAAACCCATGTTGCTGTTGACTAATTAGTATTGCAGCCTTGATAGCGTGGACGCTATCAAAGATGCTGTGCAGGTTTCACCAAGCAGTGGGGCTAAGGAGTGTCGCTATTCTGCTCAACAGTACACCTGTGCGCTGTAGTTGCTGTTGCTGCTGCTTAGTATGCCATCGACATCCTGCCTTGGTCTGTGCTGCTGACCTGCAGCTCTCTGGCGAGGCACCAGTGCGCAGACTAAGTTTTGGCACAATCGGCAGCCAGTCGACTGAACAGGATGTGGACTCGCAGTCATGCAGCATGGACGATGATGAGTGCATGGAGGAGCAGGAACCTGAGCACCAGCAGCACCAGGATTTCCAGCCGCAGCAGCAGGCACAGCAGCAGGCATGGAGGCAACAGCCACCACCGCAGCTGATGCAGCAGCATATGCAGCAGCCTTGGCAGCAGCAGCTAATGGGCCCGGCCCTGCCGAGCCCGCAGCAGCTGTTCCGCCAGCAGCTGGTGCAGCAGCTGCAGCCGCTGCGGCCACCGCAGCCGCCGTGCAGCCAGCTGTGGGGCAGCCAGCAGCAGCAGCCTGCACAGCAGCAGGCGCTGTGGAACCCGCTGTCACCCACAGGAGCCCGCCTGCCACCTCCGGCACCTGGTGGCCTGGCTCAGGGCAGCAGCACACCGGTGCGCCTGTTCAGGTGACAGCATTCAAGTCAACATGCTCAAGCCAGCTCAGTCTGTTGCGGTCCAATTTTTGCGGGCATTACCTGGTGTGTCAGCGTGTTGTCTGTTGGATGGACGACTCCAGCGTCAATGGTTTCGGCGACGAAGCCGCCTGCTGGCAAAAGTTGGAAGGTTACTGGCGCTGGACAGAGAGTTGCTGGCACTGTAGGGCTGCTTGTTTGCTTTGCTGCAGCATTGGCAGCCTTGTGCATGTAGGGTTGCCACAGCAGGGTGCATTGAAGATGTGTCATCAGCATGTTGATGAAATGTGTCATCAGCATGCTGCTGTGGGTGCAGCAACCAGTTGTAGGGTGCCACGGCTTTTGCTTCAGTTGCGTGCGCCAAGTCACCTGCAGGCTGCTGTGGGGCTGCAGGTTTGGGCTTGCGGGTGTTGTGGGGTGCATGCATGCAGTGCAGGTTGGGTCAGCAACTGCCATCAGCCCACGCCTTGCTGAAGTGCTGGCTGCTTGCAGCCCTGCATGGTTTGCAGGTGGGGGACATTGGGTGCAATGTTGGGTTGCAAGGCAGGTGAGTATTTACAGCACCCAGTGGCAGTGGTACTTCACACGCGTGTCGGTCTGCGTTCATGAGCGCGGCGCGGCGCGCTGTTGTCGCTGGCAGGGGCTGCTGCAGGTCAGCGTTGTTTGTACAGAGCAGGCTTTGGGTTGCTGGCCATGGACTTGTTCAACATGTGCGTTGATTTTTCCCATGCTGTGTATGCTTTGTTAGGGCAGCCGTGGTTTCAGCTGTATTTGCAGGAGGCATCTATACATACAAGGGGGGTGGGTAGGCGATGCCAAGTGTCCAAGGGACCGCTGGCTGCAATATGCCGGGGCATCGACATACATACAGCATCTGTACGCATTTGGGACCAGCTGCAAATGTGTAGTTTAGCACCTCAGAGGCTGCGCCTTGCAGTGCACCTGCCGCTCAATGATGATTGTGTGCATGCTGGTGAGGGCTGCGCGGTGGTGGTGGGTTGACCAGGGGAAGCTGCAGGCATTTCAATCTGCCATCTAGGGCTTGGGATGCTTGCAGCTCAGGGACCGGGAGGTGACGGCTGGGAGGACATGGCGGGATGTGGAAGTGCTGCAGGGCGACAGTGTGGGCGACGGCTGTACTCCTGCTGCCCTTGTGCATGCTGTCAGCACAGCAGCAGCTGCAGACTTACATCAGCAGCTGCCTGCGCTGGGCACTGCTAAAGGTGGGGTTTGGTTTGGTTGAGCATTGCGCAAAGGACACCGCGATGCTGCAGGCATTCAGGGTTGCAGTCACCGTTTGACAATCCAGGCGCTTGGTCTCTGATGCATTGCTGTCAGTAGTCAGGGTGCTTGCTACTATGTGATTGAAGCATGTTTGCGTGCTGTGTTGTGTATGTGTGTGCGGCATTACGTGTATGTCATGTTCTGTTGTAGTTGGTGCTGCAAGCACAACCAAACGACCCAGGCCTGCAGCTGCATGCTGCTAAGACTAGCAAATCCCATCTAGTGCTGGTGTGCTTTCGGCTCTGCGTCAACCGTCAGTGTGTTGTATCTTGTTTTTTTTCCTGGTGGACAGACTGCACGCGACATGTCCTTCTTGGCGGGGTGGGGCAAGCCAAGTGGTTGCTTCCATGGGCTTTGGGGTTTGGTGCGTGCGGAGCCACAGGCCAGCACCGTGAGAGGGTGCAGGCTGCTTTGGCTGTTGAGGCTGGTTATACGAGAGGTGGTGTCTTCTTTTTGTTGACCGTGGTTGTAGTAATTGACTGAGCGGCTTGCATGTGCCAGCTGTGCAAAGGAATGTCTGACATGTTGGTACTTGGGCATGCATGCGTGTGGCAACGACAGCCACATGCGCCATCCGTCTGTGAGCAGGCACATCAACACATGCATTGTGCAAGCAATATCTGCTGCTTCATTCGTGCCTCTTGCATGCATCCGCGATGGCCTTGGCAACCCACGGCACTTTGATTTGCTGTCCTGCATTGCTCTGCTACATGTTTTGCTGGCAGCAGTTTGTGCTGCTACTGTGTGAGGCGGTGCCTGCTTCAGCACCCGCATCATTGTGCCATGGCTTGTTGCACAGGCATTGCACAGGCAATGCAGCATGACTCTGACATGCACATCACCAGTGACATGTGTCATGCTTGTTTCTGTCACGTACCAGGAGGCATTCGCTCGTGTGGGCATGCGTCTTGCAGATTGCAGTACATGCTGCATGCGGCCGTGTGGTGTTTTGGAGAGAGAGAGAGCCCGTAGTTGCTCCACTTGAAGTACCCTGCAACAGGTCACTTGGTATGTGCAGTTATGCTTCCACATCGTTCCAATACTGCAGTTGGGGGTCTGGTCAACTGTTGACTTCTGAGTGATTGCAACATGCCTGATCTGCCAACTCCTGTGGGCACAAGCTTACAAGGTTGTGGCAGCATGTTGCCATTGTGCGTTCTGTCTACTCAAGCATTGTATGCATCTGGAGCATGTGTGCCACGCCGCAATCCATGGCAGCAGTTGCGGTGGCTGGCAGCTGTGCCCTACTGTCAGGTACTGCACAAATAAGGGAGTTACTATTGTAACAGCTTTGGGAGGGGTGCAATCACCGTCTCTGTGTTGTTTGCTCACTTAAAAGTAGCAGCTTTTGGTGAGAGTGTAACAAAGTGCTTTGAGTTATTACATTGTAAAGCAAGAGATCTTATGACCAAACAAAGTAACCTTGCTGATGCTGTGCTGATGCTATGGCTTGAATGGGTAAAATGATGATGATGAAAGTAACCTTGCTGATACATTACATTACATGCTGATACTTGAGTAACACAAGCTTGTGTTCGACAAGCGGCAGTACTAGTATATTACCTGTGGGGTGATAGGCTGATTCCTCCGTGTGCAAAACACCCTTGCGCTAAATGACAACAGTGCCTGACAAAACACAGGTCGAGCAGCAGCTGTAATCTGGCAGCGCAGCAAGTACATGAACATGTGCAAGCAGTTGTCACCTTGAGCCACTGACACCCTACATGTTTGCTGCAACCCAGCTGATACGCATCATGCTAGGCTACGGCATCATGCAGAACTTCTTGTATGAAGACACAGCACTGCAGCTGCCAGCTGCAGTGCAGCTGCATGCATGCAAATGAGTGGCCCACATGTCGGCTGTGCAGCTCACCACTCCCGCGTGCAAGCTCTGATCTTGTGCGACTTGTGGGCTCCATGAATTGAGCAATATTGTGCAACATTGTGCAATGCGCTTGCATACGCTACGCTGCAACAGATTTCTGCATGCTAGCATCGTGTTCTCTCCCAGACAGCTGAAAATGCCGCTGGGCAGCGCCATCTGCAGGGCTGGCCTCTTGGCTTGAGCTCGGAGAG
The DNA here is from genome assembly GCA_014080715.1 of Scenedesmus sp. NREL 46B-D3. Lineage (NCBI taxonomy): Eukaryota > Viridiplantae > Chlorophyta > Chlorophyceae > Sphaeropleales > Scenedesmaceae > Scenedesmus > Scenedesmus sp. NREL 46B-D3. Next base: position 24,080 of record JACERP010000111.1, on the reverse strand, counting down.
CAACCTCATCTCGGCAGCCTATGCATAGTTCAGTCTAGATATAGCCTGTAAATATGCAGCACAGGAGCAGCAGCACGCTAGCTCCAACAACCACTGGCCCTTCACCGTGAAGGGCTTGCGACAAGCTTAAGGGCTTGCAGCACTGCCTGGGGCGTTGTCGCTCAGCATCAGGCTGTGGCAACATGATGCATGCTGGCATACTGAGGGCATGGCAGACCCGATGGTCAAGATTTGGTCGAATCTGGACCGTCGCTGCATGACGCCAGCCACCGCTGCCAACTACCAGCTCCTGCAGGTGCCGCATGGCATCCCTGCCGGCGCTGCTCACTGCATCATGCCGTAGTACTGGCCAGTAAGTGCCCTGGCCAATGGCCAGTTCCTGCACAACCCTGCACTGCACCAACAAGATCTGGCGACATCTTGAGTAAACTGCATGCAGCTGCTGGCATGCAGCAGGCATGTTTTGGGTGATGTCTGTGACACAATGTGTTGTAAAATGGCAACTGCAACTGCTTGAGCGTGCCCCTCTTTAGGAGCCACCCAGGGTTGTTGCACCAGCTCGCTCAAGGCCTGGCCTGACCAGCAGATCCCCCTAAGAGAAGGGACAGGGTTGTGCACTGGAACAGCTGTGCTGGCGCTCCACCTTTCTGCCCTCCCACCAAAGGCACCCTGCTGCATGGCAGCTGCACCACATGGCAGCAACAGCCCCCTGGAAGGATATGGCGATGGCAGCACCAAAACTTGGACTCCATCGGATGCAGCTGGAGCACCTCCAAAGAAGCCCAACCGCCTTCGCACATTCGCTACAGCAATAGCAATTAGGCTGAGTAAGCCACTCATCCCTTGCTTGGAGAGTACAAGAAGAAGACCTGCCGGCGGCATCAGCTGGCTGCCACGGCCGCTGTGGTGGTGGCACCAGCAGTCAACCCCACGCGCAGCTGGTGCACCTCTGCCAGGGCTGCTGACAGGCCCTGCTGCAACTGCCAACTGTAGCTAACCCCGGCCAGGTAGCTGCAGGGGTGCTGTGGCCGGCGGCTGAGTTCTAGGTTGTAGGGTTTGAGGTAACGTGCTGACTCATCACACCAGTCTGGCCTGCTGAACGATGCATCTGCGGGCTTCCACAACAAATCCACCATGCTATCCTCATCATTGCTGCTGCTGCTGCTTCCGCCACCATACAGTGAGCTGCTGGCTAGATGCTGCCGAATAGCACCAGTGGTGGTGAGGTGAGGTGCTTGGTAGCCCACAAATGCATGCCGCATATCTTGGCCGACAGCCGTGCCAGTGCTGTCCGTCAACAAGCAGCACCAGCCGCTGGTGGCTGTCCAGCTGTACATCAGATCCGTGACGGACACAAGATCTGCTTGATCGGTCAGCCCTGTCAGCCAACCTGGCGCCAAGCCACGCAGGGACACGACAGTGCTGCCAGCATGTGCAGCGAGGCTGCTGACGAGCTCTGCTTGACTCGCACGTAGCGGCAGCACGGGCATGCCTGCGGCCGCCGCCGCCACCTTTTGCATCGCCGCGAGGCTGCTGCTGCCGTCCACGGCTTGCACTGTCACGCTGCTGCTGCGCAGCGCCTGCCGCAGCGCGGGGTGCGCCAGGAAGTTGGGGTACCTCAGGTGCTGAAGCAGATCCGGCTGCGCCACGTCCAGGAACAGGGATGCTGAGCAGTGCATGGGCAGCCGCCGATCCGTGCCGTCCATCTCGCAGGTGGTCAGCATGTCGGTGAAGGCCGACGGGTCCTGCCAGCAGTAGCACACAAACCTTGGCGGCACCAGTATGCGGCCCAGCGCACGAGCTGCAGCCAGGGCCTCTGCCAGCACCTGCATGAAAGCCGAGCGTAGCAGCTTGGTGTACTTTGGATGGGCAGTTGCGTTGGGTGCAATCAGCTATGTGTGTGTGCGACTGGCAAATGCATGGCCGCGGCACCCCTTCCATATGGTGTGTGCTGCTGAGCACAAGTTGTGAAAGGGGGCTGGTTTCCATGCTGCAGCGCATGGCTCTGCACCCTGCTGCTGCTGCTGCGCGAAGCCGTGCTGCGTATTGATGCATTTATCACAGCACCCAGCGCCTTTACAACCCGAGCAGCTGGTAATCCCACCTGTAGCTGGAAGGCAGCCGCCAACAGGTGCCGATGCAGCAGCGTCATTGGCTTGCCTGAGGTCTGCTGCCAGACGCGCGCCGCACGTGTTATGTACTCCGTCACCATGTTTTCATACGTCAGAAAGTTCGCAGTGAAGTGCTCAGGTGGGTCCAGCAGCCACAAGTTGTTCTCCCGCATGCGTGACAGCTTGCCAGCTTTGTCGTGGTACACCTGGAACGTGTCGTGCACTGCAACAGGTGTCACGCCTAGCAGTTGTGGCAGGCGCTGCTCAAACGCGACATGGCCGTTGGCCACTGCCAATGGTGGCAGGGGTGCCACTTTTACCCTTCTGTTGAAGCCCCACAGCACGCCACTCCATCTGCCACTCGTCGCGTTGCTGCTGCTGCTGCTGCTGCTGCTGCTGCTGCTGCTGTCAGCTGGTAGGTCTGCACTCGTCCATGGTAGTGAGCCCTCGTCTATCATGTTGCTGAATGCCAGCTGGTCATCCACCTCCCAGCCTTCTGGCGTCCTGCTTGGTGCGCCAGCGCCCAACCTGCACAGCATGGCAGGCACCCACACCAGGCAGCTCAACATGAGTTGCAGCGGCTGCGGTAGCGTCCAGCGCCTCAACCGGTTCAGGTGTGCTGCGGTGCTGCTGCAGCACCTGCTGCTCTCTCAAGCGTTGCAAGCTTGCTGTACCACTGGCCAGGATCGGTTGCAAGTACTGCACACTGCAACCTCACTGCTGGAAGCTCATGCCGTAAGCCGCGGCGGACCCGCACACCTGTCAACCCATTCCTGCAGTGCAGCTGCTGCTGCTGGTGTGTTCCTGGCCACCACCACGCCTGTGTTCCAAGCAGATGTCCACCCCCCTGGCATCATCTGACACCTTGGGACTGTCGTATTGAGCACTGCAACTGCTGTCGCGGACAAGCAGTCTGTGCTGGCCATGACGTCAGCCGTAGGAAACAGCTGCAGCAGCAGTGCTGGGTGCTGCAGCCAGGCGGTGTCAGTGTCCGCGAGTACCATGCTCTGCCACTGGTAGCGCTGCTGCAACTGCAGGGCCGTCTTGACCTTGATACGCCCCTGCAACACACGGCAAGTGGCGTGCCTAGCAGGTGGCTTCACATGGCAGTCGATGCTGGCAGCCATGTTGTTCACATGTATGCAACTGGCGTGAAGAATGGGTGGCGGATTGTAACAGCTGCTACAGTGCCAACAGCCGCAGCTCAGCCAGCACCTGCAGCTGCCAGTCACATCAGTAACATTTGGTAGGTGCTGCTGTTTCTGCAATTGAGTCAGTGTAGCGCGGTAGGCTTTACTCACCATCAACCTAAACAGTGCTGGGCTGTCTCTGAACTGGGTTGAGCTGGCAGTGCTGCTGCCTCAGCTGAGGCGTCATGCACCAGGATGCCATTCAGCTGCAATGCTGCTGCTGCATCTCTGTCAAATGCTATCACAATGTGCTTGGCATTGACGCTGCTGCACGTAGCTGCCCAGTTGAGGGCCCACTTCTGCAGGTGGCAGCAGCAGCAGCAGCAGCAGCAGCAGCAGCGCTTACTCTTGGAGCTTTCAGTGCTGAGCAGCAGCAACGCACTGGCGCACAGCACACAAGAGCACCAGCGGCAGGGTCAGATCTACGCAAACTTCGTTAATGTTTGTGACTCACCAGCAAGCCAGAATTGGTGTAGCTGACCATCACTATGTCCGCTCCCTGCAACGCAGCAATCCCAGAGGATGCTGGGTAGTAGTCTGCTGCTGCTGCTGGGCCAGCAGGCCTTGCTTCCTCCAGGGACAGCCCAAGACCCAGCTTGTAGTGCACCAGCCATAGTATGGCGCATGTTGCAGCTATGGCTGACAGCCATCGGATGTGCTGCTTGCTGGGTTGCTGCTTGCCCAGGTGCTGCATCTGAGATCGCGACCAGAGCAGACGTGGTGCAACTACGAACGGTTGTGTCAAAGTATACTAATGGTTAATGGATGGGGTTGGCCGGCCAACAAGCGCCTGATTGCCGGGTTGCTCTGCGCGCGTATACGTTCAAGAAACCGCCCTGTTTGATCACACCATTTCTCGCACGTCACTCCAGTGTGAAAGGTTGCAGAAAGGTACATTGCAATGCAAACTGCAACGCTAAATGCAGCACTCAAGTGGCAGGAACGGCCCCCTCCGCAACCGTGGAGTAATGTTATCCCTGCAGTTTAATCAGTTTTGCTTGATCCTTGTGAAACGCTAAAACACAACCAGACCATGCTGTCAATGACATGTTGGGGTCAGGAGCTGACATGCCTGCGCCTCCCAAATCATGCATGCCTCTGATACACAGTCGTGCCAAAAAATGACATGTATGCCGTGGACATGCTGCAACAATACATGGCCTTGCCATACTATCATACAGTAGCACCATAACTTCCACCCCGTCAACAACAGCACGCATGCAGGCAGCTGTGCTGGAGATCAACCAAGCCACATGGCCAGCAGACCAAACTCCAGCAGTCAGCAGGCAAACAATCAACGCACAACCAGCAGGCCATCAGACGAAAAGCCTTTTCACGGTGTGCCGTCTTGCTCCAGCCCTATACACAGAGAGTCGAGTTTTATGCAGCAGATGTGTCAGCCGCCATGGCCAACGGCATCAAGCTGCACAGCCAGCAGTCGCCTGCAATGCAACAGCCAGCCTGCAGCTGTGGCCGGCCCAGCATTGCATTGCAGCGCCAGCTTCTCATCGGCAGAGCAGCCCACTGGCACCACAGCTACAGCATCATTCTTCTGTTGACTTGACCTCAAGCGGCCATCCTGTGCAGGAACGCGCCCGCAGCTACAGCCCCCCAGTGACACCAGCCCACTGTGAGCAGTCTCAGTGCTTGCCCAGTCATTCCACCTACCCTACCACACACACCGGCCACATGCTGCAGACCGCCCTTTCTGCCCCTGCCCCTGCCCGTGCAGCAGCGGCAGCAGCAGCAGTGCAAGCGGCAGCGCCGCCGCAGCTGCTGCTCATTCCCACTCAATCGTGCTGGGTGGTTTGCTTGTGATGTCATACACGACGCGGTTCACGCTGCGCACCTGCACAGCAGACAGGCACAACGACAGGATGAGGCGACTGGTCTGAACTCTAGCAAGCTTTGCCGCAGGAGGCATGCAACACAAACCACATGGCTGTGCACATGCAACCAAATGCAAGCACCCAAGTTGTCTCTGCTGCGCCACACAGGCAGCAGTGCCAGCCCATGCACTCAACGACCACGACCGCAAGTCTTTCAACGGCATCACGGCAGCGTGAACGCTTGCGCGCAGGAGCTGGCCGCGCACCTGGTTGCAGATGCGCGCAGACACTGTGCGAAGGAACTCAGGGGTGAAGGGGTACCAGTCCGCGGTCATGCCATCGCTGCTGCACACCGCGCGCAGGCCCACCACGTGGCTGTGCGTGCGCTGGTCGCCCTGCACGCCCACGCTCTTGATGGGCAGGAACACCGCAAACGCCTGCCAGATTTCGTCGTAGAGGCCAAACTCCTTGATGGTGTTGACGTAAATCTCATCAACCATGCACAGCACCTGCACGGAAGGGAGGGGTGCAGTCAGCATGCCATGCAGGGGGCGGGTGGGGGTGCCATACTTGTGCATGAGCGCATATGCGCCATGAAAGCTGCTGTTGGTCTTGCAAAGCACCTGCAGGCGACAGAAGTAGCTGAAGCAGCAGCAACGCCCTGCTCCCCAACAAGTGCTTGCACAACGCTCCAACCGCATGCGGGTTTCCATCCTTGGGCAGGTGCAGCCGAAGAGTGCGGTCACGCTTCTCCTGGCCCGTGACTTTCGCTGCAGCCACAGCGGCACGGGTGACAGGCGTTGTGTGTGATGAATCACCCACACCCACACCCACACGCATGCGCCCAGGCACCCGCACACACACCCACACAAAGGCTGATACGTTACAGCAGCACAGCCGCCACCAGCAGCCGCAGGCACTGCCGCCCCACCTCCAGCCTGTCGCCCTCCGTGACGTCCCCCAGGATGCGCACGCCCATGCCCGGGCCTGGGAAGGGGTGGCGCTTGATGAACGCGTCTGGCACACCCAGCAGCCGGCCGATGGCACGAACCTGCGCCAGCCGCAGCGACGCCGACACGTTGGCGGGGCGCAGCCGAGCGGACACCAGCTCAGCAAGCAGGCTGCTGTCAGCAAGCAATGCTGCTGCAACCCGTACAGCCCCAGACCCTGCACACATGCAGCAGTGCCATAACAATGACACGCCAGCAACCTGCTGCTGCTCCCTGGGCTGGTTGCAAGGCAGCACCACCGCCACTGGTGGTTCATAGCAGTGCCTGCACGCACCTCATCCTTGAACAGCTCCCTGAACGGCTCTATGAGTTTGAACTGCAGGTCCTTGGGCAGGCCGCCCACGTTGTGGTGGCTCTTGATGGTGTGGCTGTGCTTCTGGCCGCTGCCAGGGGGAGGGCAGCTCTCAATCACGTCAGGGTACAGCGTGCCCTGACCAGAGTGCAGCGGACACAGCACAAACAGATCGGCAGGCATTAGCAAGGCGTTGTTGCACAAAGATTCAGCACAAGTGGACGCATTGTGTGCATGAGCAGGCGCGTCATGACAGCAGCCACCTGCAGGAGCAGGGCAAACCCACCACACAAGCATGCGTTAGCCTGCGTACATCGCTTTTCAACAGAGGGCCGCAGAACATCCGCGCTGCTCCCCACCTGCACTAGGAACGCGGGCTTGTGGCCAAGGTCTGTCTCCATCTTGGCGGCAAACGCCTTGAACACCTCGATGAACTCGTGCCCGATGATCTTGCGCTTGCGCTCTGGGTCTGTCACGCCCTTCAGCTGCGCCAGCATCACCTCTGCGTGGTCGACCTTGGTCACCGGCAGGTGCAGGTGCTGCGTGAACATCTCCATCACGCGCTCACCCTCCTGCAAGCGCATCCAGCTCAACGGTCTCAGGGTGTGTCCCACACAGGTCGGTGAGCGAGCTGCACAGCAGCATGGCGCGAACAGCAACCAAGTTCACACAGCTCAAACACACTTGCTGCTGCAGCATGGATGCAGTTGCATGCACACAAGGTAGGCTCGCCAACCAGGCTATGCGCTCGGGCAACCAAATAGCTGCTGCGCTTCTGTGCAGTTACATTGCACGGCCGCACATGTTGCCCTTGCGCTGCTGTGGGGGCACTCATGATTGAGCCAGCCTGCCGGGAGTGGCGCACCTTGTACCGCAGCAGGCCGTGGTCCACAAACACGCAGTGCAGCCTGTCGCCCAGCACCTTGTGCACCAGCGTGGCGGCGACCGTGCTGTCCACGCCGCCGCTCAGCGCGCAGATGGCGTGCTGCGTGGGGCCGACCTGCGGGGGCAGCAGGCAGCGCAGCAGCCGGACAGCAACCACGCAGCATCAGGCACCAGCAGAGACGGCAGTTGACGCAGCCGGTGGTGACGGCCACCAACCTGGCACCATCCGGTGCGGCGTGCACCTGCGGCTGCAACAGCCTGCATGAGAGCGCTGTGCCGTTCCACAATGGTAGACCTGCTCTGCACGCGTCCCAAATGACACTGCCATGAACAGCCCAGCCAGCAGCACCGGCACTGCTGGACGTCATCCGCTGCTGGGCGCATGCGTGCGGCGCCCCCCACCTGCTGCTCGATGAGCTTCAGCTGCGTCTCCAGCACCTCAGCCATGCTCCAGTCTGCTGTGAGCCCCGCAATGTCCAGCAGGATGTGGCGCAGCATGTCTGTGCCCTGCTCCGTGTGCACCACCTCTGGGTGGTACTGCAGCCCAAAGATGCGGCGAGCCTGGTCCTCGATGGCCACGACAGCACCCTGCAGGCACAGCAGCACGGGGCAGGAGACGCCCTTGGTCAGCAGGTGTTTGTGCGTAGGCGATACACAAAGCAAGCAAATGCCAAGAGAGGCCAGCAAACGCATGCGTCTAGGGAAAGAGCACAAGCAGAGCGCGCAAACAGTAAGTGCGGACCATACAATGTTGACACTGCTGCTGCTGCTGCACTTCTGACATGCGGCGTGACCAGCCATCCACGATGCCTGTCCTTCTTTTACCCCAGCTTTCAACACCACCTGCGCGGTTGCACGCAACTGTGGGGCCAGCCCGCCATAGACATTGGTTCCTGCTCACGCACCTGCTCGCTTGTTGCCACCACTTGGAAGCCCTCAGGCAGCTTTGTGGCTTCATCCCCGTGGCTCATCCACACGTTAGGCTTGCTGTTGTCCTGGAAGCTGTACAGCTGCGAGCCCGGCTGGATGAGGATGGGCATGCGCCCATACTCGCCACCCGCTACGCCGCTGCCGACTGTGCCGCCAAGCATCTGCGCCGTGAAAGAGTGTCCAGAGTGACATTGACGCGAGCAGCATGAGAGGAGATAGAGTGCCGTGGGAGTTTCAGCACTGATCTAGGAAACCAGCACTCCAGCAAGCAACGCAAGTCATCATGCTGACGCCGCGAGTTGCTGCTGCCAGCAGGTTGTGGCACCATGGTGCAGCATGCGCTGTGCAGCCTCCCCACCCTTGCTGCCTGTAACACCTGTCGAGCTAAACCACATGCTGTGGCCTCTCCACCCTTGCTGCCTGTAACACTTGTCAAGCTGATCCATATGCCATCGATTGCACAAACCATTGGTGGCTGCAGGAGCAGTGGCGACCAGCATATGCGTGCTGCTGCTGCTTTTGACACTGCTGTGCCCTTGGTGTGCTGCGCACCTGCACAATGAGCTGCATGCCATAGCAGATGCCCAGCACGGGAATGCTGTGCTCTGCGCAGTAGCTGAAGAAGTCGTCGGGCACGCGTGGTGCACCCTCCACATGCACACTGTTTGGCCCGCCCGACAGGATGACCACCTTGGGGTTCACACTCTTGATGCGCTCCTGCAAGCGGCGGTTGCAAAAGAACAGCCACAAGCAGCTAGGCGGTTGGGTTGATGTACTGGCAGGAAAGGAGGCGAGGGGTGGTTGTAGGGCAGTTTGGCATGGTATGGCTGACACGAATGAATGGAACGCACCAAAGGGAATGTGAGCCGTGTATGGTTCAGCCTTAGCAGCACTCTGGCGCATGGCAAGGCAGATGAACCCCCACCACCCAACATCGTGCTCATTGTGGTGAAAATGAAGCACGACTCACATTTAGCAGAGCAACATGCCGCATGCAAGCTAAAACACATATGCTGTTCTCAACAAGAGTGACTGCATAGCATCATGCAAAGCTTCAGTTTAGTGCAGCCTCTGCTCAGCCGCGTGATGACCACAGCAAGGTTGCTGCTCAACAGCATCACAACAGCTGCCTGTGTTGGCTGCTACTAGACCTCAGTGACAGCACACTGCTTGGCTGCTGCCTAGGCTGCGCATCAAGTCGTTGTGAATCACCACCACGATCTACAGCAAGTGCTTTGTTGAGCCATCTAGCTCGTTCTGCCACTGACCAGGTCAATGTCGGGGCGGGGTGAGCAGTAGCCTGACAAGACATGTGCACAGCCAACACCCACCATGGAGGCGTCGCCAGGGAACATGATGGAAAATACGCCGATCTCACGGATGCGCCGGCAGATCAGCTGCGTATACTGTGAGCCGTAGTCCAGCACCAGCACGCACTGATGGTCATCGTGCAGGGAGGTGCCCACCGTCTTCTGCTTCTTTGCTGCATGATCATCTCCATTGGCAGAATTTTCAGCAGCACCGTTTGCCGACATGGCCGCAGCACGGACTAGGTGTCGGTGTTGGCTGGCAGGGCTAGTTTTGAAGGCGAACAGGCCCCGAGCAGCTCTGTCTGGGCTTGCCTCAATATACCAGCGGTGCGCAGCGGCCTGCATGTGCTTATTCCTACTGCGCAAATACAGAAGAGCGAGTGTGCCACCTGTCTGCTGCCACCTCTGAGTTTTGACATAACAGTTATCAGGTGACTAACAGGTCGTGGTTGGTGAGTGTGTTGGCAGCAACTAGGCATGAGAAGTTTGTATGTGCAACAGCTGAGTGTGGCTACTACTGAGCTGTTCAAACGTCCCAATTGATTGTTCCAGTTCACAAGTGTGACCCAATTGGGAGAGTGTAACTTTGGATGGCCCATTTCTTGGCCATCCAAACCGGAATTCAAGCTCAAGTGAGCTTAATGATACCTTCTGTCGCGGCAGCAGTGCACCTGCGCGTGTCGCTGAAACCTGGTGTTGTGCATCTGCTCCTCCTGCTGATGCTGCTGCCGCTGCTGCTGAATCCATAATAACCAAGCAGATCACACCAGCTCTGCTTACAGCACTACTCAGGCGAGGAGAACACGCACCGTACTTTCTTAGTGACGCATCTAGCAGTGCGCTGCCTGGTGGGCATGGGAGCAGCACTGCAGGCTATGCCACCAGTGCAGCCCCAGGAGAGCCTGGGGCACCGGCTAAGTGAGCAACCCTTACGCACAACAGCAGTCATGCAGCTTTAGAAGACCAACTATTTGGCACATGGTCTGCAGCAACCACAACAAGCCTTCTGCACACGCATGCCAATTACCAATGCACAGCTGCACCCTTCTGAGCACTGCGGTGGCCTGCACGGCAGCACTCAACGAGCCTGATGGCGTGCTGACTGCTGGCAGCAGTTGCAAAGCGACTCCTCACCAACACCACCTGCCTTGCTGTCACCTGCTGCTGCCGCTGCTGCGTTTCTCTGGCTCGCAGAAAGGACCGCAGTCGACAGGTGAGGCTGCTTGCGGTCATGCAGGCTGGCACCAGAGTAGCGCCAACATCCGCGCCTGCCTCTGCCTCCTGCTGCTGTCCTTACACACACCCCTGCAGGTGCGGCATAAGCTGCACAGGAAGGGTGCAGCTGTGCACCAGCACGCCCGCCTCCCGCCTGTGCTGCTGTTGGCCTTCCTGCGTCATGCCGTGTTTGGCTACTGGCATTGCCGCTTTTTGCCCCTTGCTGTTTGCAGCTGTCTGCGCTGCAGCGTTATGGGCGTGACTTGACAGCAGAAGCGCGGCGGGGGCTGCTGGACCCTGTCATAGGCCGGCAGGACGTCATCCAGCGCACAATGCAGGTGCGCAGCACAGCCCGAGGGGCACCGAGCAGTTGGCAGCGCCCCGCTTGCTTCACACTCCCTTCCTTGCGTACGATCCGCTGCGGCAGCAGCGGTCGTCGTGACATCAATGCAGGTGCAGGAACACAGACGTGATGGCGCTGTCACAACGGCCGGTTCCTGCCAGTGGCCGATGGCCTTGGCCAGCACAAGCACCAGGAGCACTCGCATGCAGCCACGACGACACCCGAGGAGCATGCGGGTTCCGCCACGCCAGCAATGCGCAGCAGCAGCCTGACAGACACCGCGCGTCAGCACAGCGGCACACCGCCGTGCGGCTGCCACTCACAGCAGCTGCTGCTGCTTGCTGCTGCAGGTGCTGCTGCGCCGCTCCAAGCACAACCCGCTGCTGGTTGGCGAGGCTGGCGTGGGCAAGACGGCCATCGTGGAGGGCATTGCGCAGCTCATGGCGGGCCAGGCGCCACTGAGGGGGTGAGCGCGGAGCTGAACACCACAACGACAGCTGCAGGGCCGCTTAGTTTCACTGCCACTGGTCAGTCACGTACAGGACATCGCACAAGCCATGCACTGGGCATTGTGCATGGATCCAAGCGGGTCTGGCGGTCCCTGGGGCAGGGGCCCTGCGCGAGACCCGCTTGGACCTGTAGAATGGTGCACCCCGCCTAAAATTAGAGCTTTAGTGGAAGCACCAATTGGGCCAAACAAAGCGGTCAGATATAGCAAACATAATACAGAAATAATAGTGATGCTGTCACTTTGGGCACTTGCAGCCCCCCAAGCAAAAAATAACATGTTATGTTCATAGCAGCAATGCGGCAAAAAGCAGCGAAATATGCGTGAAATCGATCTGACATCCTGTGTACCAGTTATCAGAAGCAGGTATAGCATGCATTCGCAAAGAGTGCAGGCCATGTTTCGGGCCGGTGTCCACACGCCGCAAGAAAAGGGTCCTCCAAGGCAACACAATATACGCAACGCAGTCAACGCATGGCGTGAACCATGCATTGCAGCATGCGCCAGCAATGCCAGAAAGACCTCTATTGGATGTGCAAACAGCGCATGCAGCTCCAGCAAGGCCACAAGCCCCGCACAGAAAAGGCACTGAGATGGGCGCAAAGTCATGCATGGCCGGGTCAAATGCAGGCGACCGCGGGTTCTCGCAAGCCCAGTCTGCTGCCCATGCTGCATGTGCTGCCTGCTGCTGCTCAGCTCTAGGCTGCAACCATCAGCGCTAACAGTGCTGGGTGCCTTGCCAGTAACGCGTGTGCAGGCTGTGGCAAAGCAGGCAGCAAACACGCGATCCACTGTCTTGGAGTCCGTGAAAGTGACCCCCTCATACTGCAGGCACTTGCGCAGGTCCGCACAAACCTGCAGCGTGGCCTCCAACTCATGTGCATGCCGCTCCTCACATGCAAGCTGCCCCTCGGACAGCACAGACCTGGCGCCATGCAGGGACGTGGTGCTGAAGTACCTGAACTTGCCACCAGGCTGCGGCAAGTGGCTGCCCCAAAAGGGATGCGAACATGCTCAAGGCATACATCATGCGGGCGTGACACCATCCTGTGCCACGAGTCATGCACGTCTCGGTCAACAGGCCGCCCCTGCGCACTGGTGTTCCAAGTGCCACACGGGTAGTTGTACTTGCGGCTGCGGATCATGTGTAGCAAAACGACATGAAGAGGCGCCCAGCATTGCTTGAGTGTGCATTCCAAAACGACCAGACCCTGTCACCAAGTTCTGCCTTGCTAGTAGCAATGCTGTCTATTTTGCAATCTCCGTGCACCTCACTGTATGCCACTCTACCCTCTTCCAGCTCAGCAGCAGCAACAGCGCGAGACACAAGGCGGTAGTGCGAAAGGCCGGCATCCTTCTGCACTACCGCCTTGTGTCTCACAATGTTGATGCTGAGCTGGAAGAGGGTAGAGTGGCATACAGTGAGGTGCACGGAGATTACAAAATAGACAGCATTGCTATTAGCAAGGCAGAACTTGGTGACAGGGTCTGGTCGTTTTGGAATGCACACTCAAGCAATGCTGGGCGCCTCTTCATGTCGTTTTGCTACACATGATCCGCAGCCGCAAGTACTACCCGTGTGGCACTTTATACACCAGTGCTCAGGGGCGGCCTGTTGACCGAGACGTGCATGACTTGTGGCACAAGATGGTGTCACGCCCGCATGATGTATGCCTTGAGCATGTTCGCATCCTTTTTATGGCAGCCACTTGCCGCAGCCTGGTGGCAAGTTCAGGTACTTCAGCACCACATCCCGCATGGCGCCAGGTCTGTGCTGTCCGAGGGGCAGCTTGCATGTGAGGAGCGGCATGCATATGAGTTGGAGGCCACGCTGCAGGTTTGTGCGGACCTGCGCAAGTGCCTGCAGTTTGAGGGGGTCACTTTCACGGACTCCAAGAAAGTGGATCGCGTGTTTGCCGCCTGCTTTGCCACAGCCTACACACGCGTTACTGGCAAGGCACCCAACACTGTTAGCGCTGATGGTGGCAGACATTTTTTGTCGCCTGCAATTGACCCGGCCATGCATGACTTTGCGCTCATCTCAGTGCCTTTTTATGTGCAGGGTTGTGGCCTTGCTGGAGCTGCATGCGCTGTTTGCACATCCAATCAGATATCTTTTTATTATTGCTGGCGCATGCTGCAATGCATGGTTCGCGCCATGCTTTGACTGCGTTGCTCAACTTTTTGTTGCCTTGGAGGGTTGCCCCTCTCTTGCGGCGTGTGGACACCGCCCCGAAACATGCCCTGCAATCTTTGTGAACACTATCTCCGCTCCTGAAAAACGGTGCACAGGATGCCAGATCAATATACATGCATGTTTCACTGCTTTTTGCCGCAGTGCTGCTAAAAATATTGTTATTTTTGCTTTGGGAGGCTGCAACTGCCTGAATAAAAGCACCACTGTTATTTCTGTATTATGTTTGCTACATCTGGCCGCTTTGCTTGGCCAAATCGGTGACTTCCACTAAAGCTTTTTATCTTTAGGCGGGGTGCACCATTATACAGATCCAAGCGGGTCTGGCGCAATATAAGGAATGGGCCGGGTCGGTGTGCATTGGTGTGCGAGCGCAAGAACACTTGGGCTGGCAAAATTTCTGCGCACTCTGCTGGGCATGATGTACAGGTGTGTTCATATTCTCGCACTGTTTCCAAACGGCTGCTGCTGCTGCTGTGCGTCAGGCTTGCCAACAAGCGACTCATCGCGCTGGACGTGGGCAGCGTGGTCGCCGGCACCAGCTACCGCGGCGAGTTTGAGGAGCGGCTGCAGGCGCTGCTGCAGGACTGTGAGGCGGCTGGCGGCAGCGTGGTGCTGTTCATAGACGAGATACACGTGCTGGGTGAGGGTTCCGCGCTGGCGGCTGCGGGATTGGGGGTGAAGGGGTGGGGAGTGGCGAGCATGTGGGAGGGTCATTCGGATGGAAGTCAAGTGACAGAGTTGTGTGCCTACCGGTAGGGTAGGTCAAGCGTCTGTGTGCAGATGAATGGGAGGGTGCTGTTTGTGTGGTGAGTTGATTATGTATGGGTAGTCACGTGCGTCTGGGAAGCGCGGCAAACCTGCAACACACACCAACAACCGCTGCGCTTGCATTGACTGTCGGTGCTGCATCTACACAGTGTGCTGGGCCGCGCCACCACACAAGGGGCAATGCAGTCACATGCGCCGCACCCGACCCTGGCGTGCCTCCTTCCACGGCACTGCGCACCAGTGCGATGGACCTGTTGCTGCTGTGCTGTGCCTGCAGTCGGTGCCGGCAACACTGAGGGCGGCCTAGACTTTGCCAACATGCTCAAGCCAGCCCTGGCACGCAGCGCGCTGCAGGTCATCGGCGCCACCACACTGGACGAGTACCGGCAGCACATTGAGACCGACCCTGCACTGAACCGCAGGCTCCAGGTGGGCCGGCTAGCTGGCTGACGGCTGCATTGGGCTGCATTCGGCTGCAGTTGGCTGCAACGCTCGCCCCCGCACGTGCTACTGCTGCAGGTTTTGGGTTTGCAGGCTTGCGCCAGCCTGCTGGCAGGCGTTTGCCTCACTCGCTGCCATGCATGTACCATGCTTCCTGGCATGGCTGTGTTCGTCGCGCTGCTGCTGCGGCGGGTCACTTGGTGCTGTCTGCCACAACGCTGGCTCACGCGCAGCCCATCCTCGTCGAGGAGCCCAGTCCCGAGGAGTGCCTGCAGCTGCTGGCGGGGCTGGCGCCCCGCTACGAGGCCTTCCACCGCGTGACGCTCAGCCAGGCGGCACTGGCAGCAGCCGTGGCGGCGGCGCAAAGGTGCGGCGGCACACCGGCCGGCGGAAAGGACCCTGGTGTATGATGGTGCTGTGTCGCCTGCTGCTTTGTGCAACTACAATGTACACGATCTGTATTGTGCGCTCATCTTTTCTCTGTCACGCTCTGACACCGTGCTCATTTGGGGTGGCTCATACCATCCCAGATGGTGACTGGACCCACGTGCAAATACTCTCTCTTAGATGTACATGGCTGCACCTCCGCATGCAGGCGCAGCAGGCCTGCAGCACCTGCATGAGCAACCCAGGCCAGCAGGCAACGAAGCACATGCAGCTGACACCAGCCACACAGCCCACCCCGTGCATCTGCGCTGTTGTGCTACGCATCTGCGTGCAGGTACATCCCCGGGCGCCGCCTGCCCGACTCAGCCATCGATCTAGTGGATGAGGCAGCCGCAAAGGTGCGGCTGGCAGCAGCATCGCCAGTGCCGCGACAGCAGCAGCCGCCTCGCGCGGGGAGCGCAGGCACCACCGTCGGCAGCAGCGCAGCGGCGCCTGCTGCAGCTGCTGCTCAGACCACCACCAGCTTCCTGAGTAGCTTCTTTGGTGATGCCACCTCTAGCACACGCAGCAGCAGCAGCAGCAGCAGTAAGGATAGCAGGGATGCCTCTGGGAGTAGCAACAGCAGCGAGGCACTGACACCACAGCAGCAGCAGCAGCAGCACCAGGACGAGTCTATTGGTCCATTAAGCTTCGGTGCCTTGGCTGCCGAAGTCAACCAAGCCACGGCCAGCGCATCTAGTGAAGCTGCAGACACACGGGCGTCACACACTGCAGCACCGCCTCGTTGCAGCAACAGCAGCAATCCAGGTGCTCACCCTCAGCAGCAACAGCAGCAGCAGCAGCAGCAGCAGCAGCATCAGCATGCGCCGCCCAGCAACAGGCCATCTCCACCGTCACCAGCAGCGCCACAGCGCCTGGACGCAGCTGCAAGCAGACTCGCCGCCGCAACCACACCTGCTGCTGCTGCTGAGGCAGCCGCTGCCGGCGTGTCGCCGCAGCGCTGGTCCGACTGGGTGACCGCGCGGGGGTGGCGCGGCGAGGCGGAGGTGCACCGGCAGCAGCTGCTGGAGTGGTTTGGGGCGTCACCGGCACAACCCCTGAAGGGCGTCGCGGGTAGGCAGCGGGCGACAAACACACACATACACGCACATACAGCGCATTCGTCATGTTTTCATCGCTGCAGATGTGCTGGGTGTCTCCGGCTGTACCCTGCGCAGGCCAGCGTTGGTGCCTGCACATGTGACACCATGCATGTCCGCCAGTGCAAAATTCGACACAACAGCAAAACATGGAGTGCTCAGCCAATATCAGCAAGTTGGACTCCATTTCTCAGCCGAGGGTATATTGGGTGATACGTGTTGGGTTCTGTTGACCATATGCCAGGCAGCTTGCACCGCTCCATGGCACGCCCGATCATCTGCTGAGGTTTGCAAGCAGTGCGGCGGCTCATGCCTGGCAGGACTGCGGGGCTGCGCCTGCCGTGCCTGCCTGCCGTGTGTTGTCCGTGCTGGCTGCAGGCCACAGGCAGACCACAGACGAGCGCCGCAAGAAGCATGCACAACTCTTTGGCAGCCCAGGCGTTGGCGCGGCTGCTGTCAGCCCTGAAGCAGCAGCAGCAGCCGCTGGGTACACGCTAGGCAGCAGCAGCAGCAGCAGCAGCAGTGTTGTGGGCGCAGGCCTGGCCCCCGCCGGCCGCCACACCAACACCACCTGCAACGGGAGTGGCAGCAGCAGTGGCAGCGACAGCTGCGAGGCGGAGCTGCGCCTGACTGGGACGCCGGAAGCATCTTACCCTGCACAGCAGCAGCAGCAGCAGCAGCAGCAGCAGCGGCAGCGCGGGGTTGTGGTGCAACCCAGCAGCCATTACACCAGCCCGAGGTCCTGCCCGCACTGCGGCACCCACGCCCCAGCAACACCCGAGCAGGTGACGCTGCGCTGCCCCAGCTGCGGGTTTAGGTTTCTCAACGTAGCGCCTGAGAAGCTCCAGCTGGGCACAACCGTCCTGCTTGACAAGCAGCAGCAGCTGCCGCCAGCGCAGCAGCAGCAGCCGCAGCAGTGGGGGCTGGGCGCTGCGCGGCAGCACAGGTCAGCAGTAGACGATGCCCAGGCTGCTGCTGCTGCTGCAGGAGCGAGTGCATCTGCCACCGCGTATGCAGCTGGGCCTGATAAGAGGGCTGCCGTGGCTGTGCATCAACGGGAGCGAGCGCCCGCAACCCCCGCAGCAGCAGCAGCAGCAGCAGCACACGTACCTAGGCAGCCTGATTCCAGCAGCAGCCCAGCGGGTGCAAGTGTTGGCAGTGGCAGCAGCAATAGCATTGTGAAAAGTGCCAATGATGTCATTGACAGCAGCAGCAGCAGCAGCACCAGCAGCACCAGCACCAGCAGCAGCAGCACCAGCAGCAGCAGCACCAGCAGCAGCAGCAGATGGAGTTCAGGAAGGGACCTTCCTGACGGCGCCTCACACGAAGCAGCATCACCATTCACACCCCTGGAAAAGCCTGACAACACAGCAGCAGCAGCAGCAGGTGCCTCTGGCCAGCTGGTGGTGACCCCTGAGCACATCCTGGAGGTTGTCGCAGAGGCGACAGGCATACCCCGCGCCCTGCTGACTGGGATACCGACAGCCACAGCAAACACAGCCAGCGGCGCCCCTGCCTTCTCAGCGCCTGCACAGGCGGCCTTGCAGGAGCTGGATGCTGTGCACGCTGCGCTGACATCTGCAGTACTGGGCCAGGAGGCTGCCGCAGCTGCCGTCATCGGGGCGCTGCGGCTGTCCCGTCTCGGCTTGCAGCACAGCATCAGCCACCCCCGGCGGCCGCTGCAGCAACGCCCGCAGGACGGGGCAGCAGCAGACGTACAGCAGCAGCAGCAGGCCAGGCTGTCGCTGAGTCTGCTGCTGTCGGGGCCGAGTGGAGTCGGCAAGTCCACGATGGCGCGGCTGCTGGCCGAGTGCCTGCTGCCTGGCGAGCCCCAGGCGCTGCTGCACTTGAGCTGCGGGGAGCTGTCCGAGCGGCACAGCATCAGCAGGCTGGTGGGCGCGCCCCCTGGCTACGTAGGTGAGCTGCCAGCTGGCAGCTGCGGGCGTGCAGCTGCTGCTGTTCCCCTTCCATGGCTGAGAGAACGGACTGGGAAGGCTGCTGGGTGCCAGCCGAGGTGATGTATGTGGTGCGGCGTGCTTCTGCCGGTCAGGGGGCTCCCCGCTCCGACGGTAAAATTCAGTTGTTAGTTCATGCTGTGTAGCAGGGGGAGGGGCGCCGGACGCAGCCGGACACCCAGGGCTGGGCAGGCTCACCTGAACAACATTGTGCCCATCCCTGCATTCCAGCTTGCATGGCTTCAGTCAGTCGATTGTCTCCTAACCTGCGGTAACACTGAATTTGTAGGTTGTGCATTGTACCGGGCCGTGCAATGTGGTACAGCCTGAGCAACATGTCGCCTGCCAGTATCTGCAATGCGCGCAGCACGTGCCTGATGCAAGTTGCGGCTGCTGTGCTGGAGCAGGTTACGGCAAGGGTGGCCTGCTGACTGAGGCCATTCGGCGGCGGCCGCACAGCGTGGTGGTATTTGATGACGTGGAACGCGCGCACCCGGATGTTGTGGGACTGCTGCTTCAGGTGCGCGGATGGTACGACCAGCTCGGGCGCCGCTGTTTCTGATGCTCACCGCACACTTCAAGTGCTTCGAGCTGCCTACAGCATTGTTTGCGTTGTCCTCTTGATGTGGACACCCGGCAGTGTGGTCACACCAGCGTCTTGGCACCATGCGCTACCTGTCGCTTCCAAGCGGTTGGCTGCCTCCTGGCCGTGCTGTGCGGCTGTCAACCGCTGACGTGTCTGCTGTGCTTGCAGGCGGTTGAGGATGGTAGGTTGATGGACAGCTTGGGTCACTCTATCAACCTGCGCAGCACGACATTCATCTTCACGGCTAACGCGCACACGCCTGCTATCACACAGCCAGCAGCAGCAGCAGCAGCAGCTGGCAGTGGCAGCATGGCGTCAGCACAGCAGCAGCACCAGCAGCAACAGCAGCAGAGGCAGCACACTGTGTACAGCGCAGCCACAGCTGCAGCAGGAGTTAGGAACATCGGCAGCGGTAGCACGAGCAGCATCCCCACTGCTGTGCCTGGCACGCGAGCCTTCTCTGGCTGGGGTCTGGAAGGTGCTGAGCTGGATAGTGACGCCGCTGCTGCTAAGCCTGCTGCTGCTGGCAGTGGCCTTGGCAGTGTAGCAGCAGGTGCAGCAGCAGATTCAGCAGCAGCAGCAGCCGCAGCAGCAGGGGCCAGAAACTCCGTTGTGTCTGAGCTTGGCAGCAGAGTCGATGAAGTGGTCCCCTTTGCGGCGCTCAGCCCTGCAGCCATGCAGGGCATCGTGCAGCAGCAGCTGCAGCAGGCTGCTGCAGTAGCCGCCCAGCAGGGGGTGCTGCTGCACGTCGAGCCAGCAGCCGCAGCGTGGCTTGCTGCTGCCGGCTGCTCTGCTGCTGCAGGGGCGAGGCCGCTGCGGCAGCTGGTGAGGAGGCACGTGCTAGTGCCCCTTGCTGCGTCCCTTGTGCAGCAGGCTGGCACCGGCGCCGATCAGCCTGGGCGCCCCCGGCAGGAGTCGAGTGCTGCGCAGCATGCTGCAGGGTCGGGTGGTGCGGCGGATGCTGCTGTTGCAGTGGCGCTGGCTGGGGCTGGGGGTGCAGCAGCAGGCGCTTGGGGTGTGGCGGTGCTGCAGAGCGTGCAGCAGGGCGGGGCTGAGCACGCGCTGGATCTCAGGTTTGCGATGCTATGAGGAACGACACATGTTGGTGTCGTGTATAGATCGGGTTTTCTTTCATGTAAGCGGCGCTGGCGTGGACTGTGATTGCCAGTGCGCACTAGCTGCAGTGCCAGTACTGGCCTGCGCATTCATGGCCATGGCCATGAGCCAAGCAACAAATGTGCGACTGGGCGACGGTCGCATGCACTTGGCAGACATATGCCTGACGTCGCAATGCATTGCTATGTCAAGAAGAAGCACTCTAACGCAGCAGCAAAAGGCTTGCTATGTGCAATCTGAGCTGCCTACCAGCTAATATGTGTGGTCGAAGGGTCATTGTCAAAAGAGACAGCACGCTAACGCAGCAGCATAAAAGCAAGCAAGCCAGCAGTGTCACCCGACCCCTGCATGCAAGGCTGCCGCATGTAAGCAAAGCTGGCTCCACCCACTGTGCTGCTAATTGTAGACGCACATGTGAAAGTGTGTTGCATGGACGCCTGTAACAGGGTTGGTCATTGCTTCCTCACTGCTGGCTGCCCTATAAGCTCTCCCTGGATCCTGAGTTCTGCAGCTTGCTTCTGTGGCATTTTACCGTCGCCACTATGCAATCAGTCTGCCGCACAACAGAGACGCTTGACCCTACAACTCACGTTGCTTCCCTGCTGTGTGCTCCTGCTGACCCTACAATTCCGAGTTCCCTGCTGGGTGCTGCTGTTGAGCCTACAACAGTGTACACTGCAGTAAGCAACATGCATGTTGCTTCCCTGCTGGGTGCTGCTGCTTATTGGTACTAACTCATGAGTCACTGATCAGTGACTCATGGCATTAGCTGGTTGGCAGGATCGCATGTGTGGCACTCCCAATGGTACTGTTTATAACCTGGGGCAGTAAACAGCCCCTGACATCCGTCTGCAAGCGCTTGAACCACAGCAACATCACATGACGGCTGCCAGTGTACTGCATGCTAGTGCCGTATCCTCTCACTGAGAAGCAGTGCATCCAGCACAACAGGTATGGCTTAGAAGAATGATTATTATTGTTGATTTTCATTGTTATGCATCCAGCACAGCAGTGCCACTGCTGCTAGCGTTGCATGCATGTGCAGCCTTGCACCAGGGCGCCGGCTGACGCTGCTGATTGTTCCTTTGCTTTGCTCCCCTGCTGGCATACGGTATGCTGCTTTCTACAGCGTCGTGCCATGATTTTCATGTCTTTAAGATCGCACAAGAGTCAGCGTACAAATGCCCAGGTTCAAGGTCATGCATCGCTACACTGCTAGTGGAACTCACTGCTGCCAAAGGGAGCGCCAACGTTCTTTCCAACCTGCCTGACAGGTTGCTGTCACATCAACAAGCAAACATGGGTAGCTGCTACTGCAGGCGAGTTGCTGGCTGTGCATGCACAGCAACGGCCGTCTTTTCTAGGTCTACAGCGCAGCCTGAGGTACGGCAGCACTGCAGGGCACACGAGCAGCTGCGACTGCCGTGAGCACTTGCAGCTTAAATGCTCATCCATCACCATAGCGCACTGCTGCAGCTTATCACAGCGCACTGCTGCAGCTTATGTATTGCACTGACAGTGAGCAACGGCATGGTCATGAATGATCTGATCCGGACTGAAAGCAGACTGGCCCAGCATGGCCAAAAGCTGCGCTCGTGCGTGGCAGAAACAAAGCTCTTACACCGTGCAGTGCACAGACATACCACAGGCAACACCACTTGCAAGTGGTACATTGCAATGTGGCAGGGTGAGGCCGGTGCTCCACAGGACGGCAGACCACTCAACGATACTGAGCCCAGGCGGCTGGCTCAACTGCTGTGAGCTGCAACTCTTAGCGACATAGAGAAGCACGTTGCCAGTGCTGTTCACAAAACACAAGTCTGATGCTTGGGGTTTAAGTTGAAACATGCTCAATACCACGCCAGCAACCACACAAAAATCTTGCTGCTTGCTGACTCCCATGCAATGGCCAGTCCTGGCCAGGCAGCAGGCTGCATGCCGCATATTGTTAAGAATGGAGAAATTGATCCGGAGCTGCGGCATGTCCGTTGAGCCACCAGCATCTCAAGTATACAGCTGTGCTGCACTGCAGGCAGCAGCACAGAACTGCTGCAGCTGGCAGCTGTAACCACGCATCCGATTGAGCCAGCAGCATAGTACAGCATGCAGCAGTTCGCCAAACACAGCACAGCTCAGATCAGAGATGTTCCCTGCCACTGCAGAGGTTCCTGCAGCCTGGCTACTTCCTGAAGCCGCGCATCAGCTGCTGCAGTCCTGAGGTGAAGCTGTTCAGCAGGGTCCGCTCCTCATCTCCCACCTGCTTCTCCACCTACAAGCAGCAGCAGGCAGGCAGGCAGGCAGGCAGGCACGTTGAGCAGCAGAGGGCAGCGTGCAAAGCGCGTAGAGGAGTACGCGCAACCACCCAATCCAGCGGCATGCAATACACCGACGCACAAGCGTCAGAAGCCCCACCTCTGCAGACGGCTCCCATCAACCGCTTTCACCCTCTCCGCCATACCCGCAGGGCAGCGGCAAGCAACGCCGCCGCCGCACGCACACCACCCGCATGCCCAAGCCTACCTTTGCCAGCAGCTTCTCTGCTGCTGCGAGCTCGGCCTGGATCTCCTTCTGCAGCGCAGCCTCCTCCACGGTCAGCTCCTGCTCCAGCTGCTGCCCCAGCACCGTGAAGCCCTTGCCAAAGGAGCGCAGGCCCTGCTCAATGTCCTCCTCGAGCACCACCGCCTCCCGCTCCAGGCCCTTCTCAAGAACCCCGGCCTCGTCCTCAAGGTTCTGCAAAACAAGAGGATGAGGCCTTTGAATATAATTATTATATATGTTTTTGTTGTTACAGGGGAGGCAAAACCTTACTGGCTAGCCATACACAGCAGTCAGGCGAACCTGATTGCCGGGGGCGTACGGCACTGCCGCCACCAGCAAGACACGCCATACGCAGCAATACCCTCCCTTCCTGTCCAGGAGGTGCCCAGCACCCGGACCAAACAAAGCGGAGGAGTTGAGCCCCCGCACCTCCTTGGTGTGCTACAGCTCACGCCGCACACGCCCAACTGACGCAGTCAGCCGCCCCAATAAAGGGGGAGGTTTGGCAATGGGTGTAAGCGTGCATGCCACACTGCATGTGTGCGTGTGTGGAGGGTGTCGGGGAGCAGTAGGTGTGACTGGCAACACATGGGAGGCGTCGGCGCTCCAACGCACAAATGCACACGCGCCGACTCAACTGTCATGCACCTCAACTGAACACATCTTCCCGTTGGCGCTGGCAGCTGATCGGTGCGCTGCTAGCAGTCACAGCCAGCGTTGCAGCTGGCCGCACCTGCACGAGGGTCTTCTGTGGCGGGTGTGGCTTGCAGCTGTTGTCAGTGACGGTGAAGTCCTTCCAGGTGAAGCCGACCTTCTCCACGGCGGCACTCAGCTCAGGGATCAGCTCCTGCAGTGGCACATGAGGCAGGCAGGGCAGGCAGGCAGGCAGCAGGCAGAAAGTTGACAGGAGGTCGTCACCAAAGAAAGCACCTTTGCCAAGCATGCATCAAACTTTTGAGTCACCACACATGCTGCGTCCAATGGTAGTTGTGCTGCTGCTGCTGCTGCTGCTGCTGCTGGTGACCACCATTGTCACCAGCAGCGGCAGCGGCACATCCACCATCGGACGCAGCATGTGCAGTGACTCAAAACTCTGATGCATGCTCGGCAAAGGTTTCCACACCAACATGTTTCTGCTCATGCAAGCTGCCACTTGCATCAGCAGACGCTATGCACCGTACAGACAACGCAACCACAGCAGCAATCAAGCGACACCACTGCACTGAAAGAAAGCAGGCATAAGTTGGCGCTTCACCTCTGGCAGCTGCCGTGCGCGTGTGTAGATGGTAGCCCCTCCATAGCCATCCCAGGCATCGTTGCTGCCCTTGTA